>CM040425.1:90593486-91165438 GCA_022702705.1 Papilionanthe hookeriana x Papilionanthe teres
ATTCGTTAAGCAAGAGAGCCAAAGACGAACAGATTTTTTAGCTTGATTTATAATCAGGCCAAACAATAATAAATGTTTATTCATTCGTCTCCGACTCGTTTTGACTCGAAATAATTAAATAATAAAATAATAATATTTGTTTAGATCCTTTTTACATTAATTTTTTATACATCATTTAAAACAATGTGTTTGGCTGGTAAAATGTAAAACATAAATTTCCAGTGTTAGATATATAATCACATAAGAATTGGATGGTATGTATGTTAATGCCCAAAGGGGGAAAAAACAATCAAAATATACATATTTACATAGTACACCCCTGAACCTTTATATTTTCCATATACAACACAACCGTTTTACTCCGTTGTCTATGCCGCTAAAAATCCCATGCATCAAATTCTCCCTTTCTTCTACTTTGCAAAATGGCTCCCTGCTCACCAAAAGCTATACTATCTTCATTGCTCATAGCTGCTCCACCTGAACATGATTCATTCGCTCGAAGTTACAACAAGAATTTTATGAGTACAAATTTTGTAAAAGTTCTAAACATTGTTGATTGCACTGCAAGCTTCCCAACAACAACAACAACAACAACAAGCCTTTATCCCACTAAAAAAATTAAAAAAAAACAAATCAAATTTATATTTTAGTCTCTCGTCAATTCTCCTCTACTCTTCAGCCTGCTCTCTTCTTTTATCTCATTCTTATTTTGCTGCCCATTATATCTATGTAAGAATTCTCATCTCTTCAATTGAAGTTCCCGCTCGCATCTTCTCAAATATTTAAGAAACTAAACTTTAAATGAGCTCCGAAAAGAGATTTGGGTGGGACTGTTCAGAGGGTGGTCTCCAAAGCGAAGGAGTGGTGGGGATTGGGGAGAAGTCTCCATCTGTTTCACCGAGGGATGGAAGGAGGAATCGATCGCCAGAAGGGGGACGGACCGGTGCCTGTATAGGCGCTTCTAAATTTCCTTGTAGTTACAGTTTCAAGAGAATGAATGAGCAGCGCGAGCCTTTCACATACTAGAAGAACGAGAGAGCTTCGTTGCATGACTTTTAACGATGTAGACGACAACAGAGTAGAGGAGTGCCATATTTGGAAATTCAAGCTCTAGTAAGTTACGGAACCAAATAACTATATTTTTATATTTCCTATTTTATTGTTTAGTCCCACATCCATAGTATAACTTAGCTTATAGCCTTGAAGATGTTTAAATGTATAAAGGGAAATCCCTAATATGGGTTTTATATTCGTGGGCCCGTGAAGGAATTCTTGCTAATTGACCCGACCCGCAAATACGCAGATAATTAAACTTTCAAAAGATAGGTAAACTTGACCCTAATTTAAGTGGCTAGTGTGCAAGATTTAAATATGATTTTTAAAAATAATAAAGACACTGTAAAGACTTACGCAAAGTATACATATCGTTTCAAGTAATATATGATTTCCTTTTAAAAACCTCAGATATCGATCTCACAGGAAATAAAAGTGGATCAAAAGAAAATTAATTTTTAAAATACCGAAAATAAAAAGAAGTGCTAACATTTAATTTTTATTTTTTAACCGAACAAGAGTAAAATTAAACTTACTAATTTTCTAAATTATGCAAGACAATGTTTAAGCAATTGATTAAAATATTTATTTAAAGATAGTTTTTCCTTACAAATATTTATAATAAGTAGATGAATTCAAATTATTTATAATTTTAAAAATGGTGTATTGTGACAAATAGGAGCATAAATATTCTTTATCCTATGATCAAGATATAAAGAACATTGGTTGGTCTAAAGGTTGGTGCAGGAGTGTTATTAGTAGTGTTGGGTAGGTTCCAGTCTCTCACTTCTAGATTGTCCACTGTGCCCTCTCTATTGGACCTACCAGTGACCATTTTTTCTCACTTTAAATCAAATTGATAGAATTTAGTCTGTCACTCTAAAAACATCAATTCTACGCCCATCAAATCTTATCTCTTTATCTATTTGCACTCCCAATCAGATGATTACTTCTAATCTTCCAAAGTGAAATGTGATACTTACAAGTTAAGAAATCTTAGCCCATGGTTAGGTCTATAAGATTTCTCCACAGGTTTTAATAACACAATAGGCCAAATTATAAAGTAAAAGAAGTTTAGGTAAAATATCATCACAATTTTTAGGTAAGAAAAAGGAAAAGTTCTCAAACAAAAATCCAAACATCTTTTCTTAATTACATCATATGTGCAAGGAGAAAGAAATGAAAACTACTCATAAAACATTGGATTAACACAACAAAACATATTCCTAATACTCAAATCTAAAGTACACAACTTAAGAGTTAAGTTATAAATATTTATCTGAAATGTTCACCAAAGCAATTCTTCGAAGTTCTCGACTTTTATGACTCTCACACACTCTTTACAAAACTCTAAACTTCAGGAAATCACCAAAACTCACTAAAAACTTACACACCTTGAACTTTAAGTGAAAGAAACTAAAGATGAAATTGAGAATGACTCTAAAACGGCTCCCCTTTTCTGTAGAATTAATCCCTAATTATTAAGCTTCGAAAATGACCAAAAGTTGTTTCAAACATCTCTTTAAAATTCGTCATAATTCGTTGAATCTTATAGAATATAACTGTCGCGCCTAGGCGCCAGTTCAATTTATTTATTTTAGCGCTTTTTGCTTCAAAAGACATCTCTTCATTCAAATGTGTCTAGATTCATTGTATAACTCATTTGAGGCGTGCATTACCATTTGGGGCCTTCTAGAACACCTTGGAACCGCCAAAAATTCAAAATTAACTTCCCCAACCGTCTCTGATGTCTAGGCGCCAGATCTAGTTTGTTAAATTTTCTTCATTAAGCCCCATTTTTGCTCTTTTTTGTTGTTATTTAGCTTCTTTTCATCCTTAAACTCTTCTTCTTATACCTGCAACCAAAAACATAAAATACCTTTCATTAAAGTAAAGCATCCTAAAAAATAATAATAATTTATCCACAAAAATGGTTAATTTTAAAGTAGATCACTATTAAGCTCAAATTTAAGCAAAATACGAACAGACTGTTGACGAGATATTTCAAACATGACAAAATTCAAACATAAAAATTTTTAAACGAGCCAAATACGAGCCGAGCTCTAATACGAGCCGAGCTTGAGCGGCTCTTTTATAGCCAACTATTGTAGCCATCAGCTATAATTATTGTAGTCCCAACTATCCCTATATAGTTAGATTTGTTTGGTTTTCAAGGTAGTATTGATTTTAACAAAATTTTGTAAAATATTCTCTAATTCAAGAGAATAGTGGACATATGTACTCTCAATTTCTTAATCGATTTTTCCACATAAATTCTAGTTATCTCTTACAATTATATGTGTGTGTTGGAAAACTATATTGAGTTAAGATTTAAACTTTTTTATCATGGAGAATTTTATAGCACGAAACAGTTTAGCGTCGTCTGTAGGAACCACAATTTCACCTTTTCGATGGCTCCTAAGCATAACACTCATAACAATAGAGCCTTCCCTCCAACACCCATCATTTTAGGGATGGTCTAGAAGCAATGGACATTAGACATCTGCTTCTGTTTTCCCAAATAGACATTACGCGTATCGGAAACACTCGTTTTTCTTTAACCTTGGAAGATTGTGTGCGTAGAACGAGAGGAATTTCAAAATGAGATTATTTATCATTCACACAAGAATTGTTAACCGACACTAGTGCCAATCGGTGGAGCATATTTAAAATAAGATCAAACACTTATTGAAAATGCCCAAGAAGAGAATGTTCGTCCAAGCTTTCTCCTCAACTTGGTCAGGAAACTGACCTCCTGTGTAATCCCAATCTGCAAGCCAATCTCCCTCCCCCGCCTCTAAACCAACAACATGAGCCCCAAATAGAAAATGGATACACACCACTCAACATAGCACAAGTTAATATTTTAGTGGTAATTCAAGATGAAAATATTAAATGATCACCCCCATTAAGACCAAATGAAAAGAATAAAAAACAATACTATCACTTCCATCAAAGTCCAGGTCAAACCACTGAATCATGCCATTAACTTATTGAAGAAATTGAAAGGTTAATTTAACATAAATATTTGGGCTAATTTACACAAAAAAAAAAGTTTGTGTCGATAATACCCCTACTAGGGGTCAAAATACCCAAAAGCAACAACAACAACAACAACAACAATGCCTTAAACCCACTAAGTGGGTTCAGCTACATGAATCCGTTTTCTCCATTGCGTCCTATTTAGTGTCAAATTTTCATTTAATTCTAATAAATTAAGATCAATTTTTATGCAATAAGCCCAAGTCTTCCTAGGTCTACCTCTGTCTTTCTTAACATAAGTTGAATCTAAAACATCTACTCTCCTAATCGGATTATCAAGTGGTCTACATTTAATGTGACCAAACCATCTAAGGCAACTCTCTCTAATTTTGTCCGTCCGGTGCAACACCAACCCTATTACGGATATATTCATTTCGCATTTTGTCTCTAAGTGTAAAGCCACTCATCTATCTAATCATTCTCATCTCGGTACCACTTAGCATTATGCTTCTCTTTTAAAGGCCAACATCCAACACCATAGAGCATTGCAAGTCTCACCACCATCTTATAAAATTTTCCTTTCAGTCTAAGCGGTACTTTTCTATCACACAATAGGCCGGACACATTCCTTCACTTCAACCAACCAACCTGAATTCTACTATTAACATCCCCATCTGTATCACCATCACATTGAAGAATAGACCCGAGATTTCTAAATCATTCACACCTTTCAATAATTTGATCACCTAAAGTTATACTTATGTCACTAGAGCTACTATTACTAAAATTACATTCCATGTATTCGGTTTTAATTCTACTCGAAACGAAGACCTTTAGACTCCAATCTAGACCTCCATAATTCAAGTTTTAGCTCTCTCATCTTATCCACGAGGAGGATATCATTAGCAAAACGCATACAACAAGGTACATCCTCTTATAAATGTCCAGTAAGACCATCAATAAATAAAGCAAAAAGATATCGACCTAAAGCTGATCCTGATGTAAACCAACAGAAATAGTAAAATATTTGGTCAATCCTCATTCAGTTCGCACACATGGAACAGCTCTAGTATACATATCTTTAATGACTTGAATATAAGTCATATCAACACCTTTCTTCTCAAGGACTCTCCAAAGAACATCTCTTCGAAACTTATCGTAAGCTTTTTCTAAATCAATAAAAATCAAATGTCGATCCTCCTTATTATCTTTGTACTTCTCTCAATAAATGTATAACTTCCATAATGTACTTGTCGAACATAAATCCAAATTGATTATGAGAAATTTTGGTAATGCGTCTTAACCTATGTTCAATTACCCTCTCCCATAATTTTAAAGTATGACACATCAATTTAATTCCTCTAAAATTTGCACACTTTTGTGCATCCCTTTTATTCTTAACAATGATGACCAAATTACTCTTACTCCACACCTTAGACATCTTTTGAATTTTTAAAATAATATTAAAAAGTTTAGTAAGCCAAAAAACTCCGAAATCACCTAAACATCTTCACATTTCAATTTGGATATCATCAGGTCCTACAGACTTTTCAACCTTAGTTTTCTTTAAAGCCTCCTCAACTTCCTTTCTACTAATGTGACGGTACAAATGAAACATTTTATTATTATTAACGACATAAAGCTCACTAAGGTCAATCGTATTTTCAAAATCTTCATTAAAAGTTTATCAAAATAACTCAACCCCCTATGTTGAATATTTTTTTTAAGAAAAACACTTTTTGATTTTCATCTTTAATACACTTTGCTTGAGTTAAATCTTTACTTTTCTTCTCTTTGTTTGACTAGTTTATAGATATATTTTTTACCCTCCTTAGTATTTAACATGTTATAAACATTATTAAAAGCGGAATTTTTAGCGTTACAAATTATTCTTTTAGACTCCCTGTGGGTCGTTTTATATTTTTCTCAATTCTCTACGCTTTTACATTTAAACCAATTTATATAACATAACTTCTTATATTTTATCTTTTCATACACATTATTATTCTACCACCAACTAATTTTATGTATAGAAACTTTTCTTTTGATTCTGTAAGTGCATATTTTGCCACTTGTTTAATAGTATTTGTTACTTTTTCCCACATAGTATTTGCTTCATCAGTGAACATCCCAAATGATTAAATCTTGAATTTTACTCGTAAAAATAATTTATTTGTGCCTTTTAGGTACCTCATTTAATTCTACGATGTTAAATTCTAATATTCTTTATTTTATAACTCTTCATCTTAAAATCTGAACTAATAATTGAGGTTAGTACTTAATTCCTCACTTGGAATGACCTTACAATCTCGACAATATCTTCTTCTCATAAGAAAATAATCAATGCGTTTTATTATATTCATTCTTATAAGTAATAAGATGCTCATCTCTTTTCTTGAATAAAGTATTAGTAATAATCAAATCATACACTAAAACAAAATCTAATATGACTCTACCTTTTTTATTACTCGCTCCATAACCGTAGTCACCATGATAATTTCTGAAATCTTCTACCACTCTACCGACATGTTCATTTAAATCTCCTCCAATAAAAATTCTTTCTTCAAGAGGTATCAAATGTATTAAGTCTTCAAGTCATTCCAGAATTTATCTTTAGCAGTATATATAAACATACTTGAGAAGCATAAGCACTTATAATATTAAAAATCTTAGTATCGATAATAATCTTAAGTGCTATAATTCTATCTCTAACTCTATTAATTTTTATAACATTATCATTCAAACTCTTATTTATAATTACACCTACACCGTTACTAGTGCGACTCTTACCAGAATACAATAGTTTAAAGTCTAAGTTATCAATCTCCTTAGCTTTTCCTCCAATTCATTTAGTTTCTTGAATACATAAGATATTTATCATTCTATGAATCATGATATCAACTAATTCCATTAAATTACCATTGAGAGTACCTATATTCCAAGATTCTATCCTTAATACTAATATCATGGACTAACTTCTTTACCCGCATCCGTCCGTAATGTGGGAACCGCTCGCTTATTGAAATTACACCCAGGCGCCAGGTAGTAGCGGCCTATGCACACTTTCCATCGTATTCGAAGCCATACGAGCACGTTATTTCCAGGGGACGTCCTAGCACTTACACAATGATCAAAAGGATTAATGTCTCGATTTTTTCGACAAGTTTTACGGCTGTTGTCGACTACCAAAAGCAACAAGTCGTAAATTTATTTCTCGAGTATGACTCGCAATCACATTTTCAAAAAATAGTATAGTTCATCTCAACCGATGACCTAGACTCGAGAAACAAAAAAAATTGACACCTTCATTTGGGCTTAATTAATCGTTGAGGGTCGATTCGACCTTTCCAAAGAGGTTATAATTATCAACCGAGATACTTCGATCAATAACTTAGAATAGATAAAAAATCTTTCGTGTAATACTCGACCTTGTTCACATAGATTAATATCATTTAGTCATGCTTCGACCAACAACCAAATTTATGTAAAAAATTCTTGATGGATTACACTCAACCTCATCCATACATGCTAAGCCGTGCTCCGACCAACAACCCAAGCTATGTCAAATTTTTGGTGGATTACACTCGAGCAACCTCATCCAAATAGGTTAAAATCGTCGAGTAATGCTCTGACCAACAACCTGAGAAAAGTAAAAAAAAATCATTAGTGGATTACACTCATTCCCGTTCACACATGTTAATATTTTCGAGTCATGATTCAACAAAAAACATAGAATATGTTAAAAATTCTTGGTGGATTATACTCAATCTCATCTATACAGGTTGTTCACGTCAGTGAGCCATGCTTTGACAAACAACATCGGATATGTAAAAATTTTTTGGTGGATTACTATCGACTTCATCCCCCCAAGTTAATATTGTCAAACAACCCTCCAATAAATAACCTTAGATAGGTCAATATGAAGATTTTACCTCGGAGGAGATCATTATTGACTCTGTTATTTATAGTTGCCAAATGCTAAAACTGCTCTGCCAACATCTCAGCTAGCATACCAGATTTTAGTTATGTTATATGATTTATCAGGGACTAAATGTTTGTTACGTAAAAGAAATAAATAAATAAATAAATGAAGCTGGTTTTAAAATTTTGCTATCAAATCCCTTTTCTTTAGGGGAAAAAAACTATATGAAGATCTTTCTCATATTGTTCATAAAAGTATATTAGTATTTTTCACATGACTACTGTACAGAGTCTGAAACCAACTTGATGCAAATGCATTATTGTACAGATTGACGAAGAAAAATAATTCTCTCATAAATAATTTTAAGCCAGTAAGCAAGAAAGAATGAAATTCATTATCAAGCCTAAATCCTTATCCTGCACATATATCAAAGACATTTGCATAATCTGAATGAAAGAAAATCATACCTGCCCAGGAACATAGACCTTGCAAAAGTTCGAGAAATTGAAATCCGTCTATTTGACTTCCAAGTTCTTTCCTCTTAACCGAAATTCCAAGTAATAATTAGTCAAAATCAGAGCCATACAAAATTTCAGATGAAACTATAAAAGATAATAGAATCTGAAGTTACTCTTAATAGCAGGTTCAAAATAATATCGCATGCCAAGTATATAGTGCCAGTATCCTCGACGAAATCTCCATTTTTTCCAAGCAATTTTACAAGGCATTCGACAACCTGTCATAAGAATTGGTGAGGAAACAAACTATGCTTTGGAAACCTTACAGTTAAGAAACACTGACATTCAGGCAAGTCTTTTTATGATTTTGAAACCCTGAATTCCATTGGAGACATTGACGCTCAATTCAGTAAGTTCTTTAACATCCGCTAGAGAATATTAAAGTGGACATTAAAAAAAAAAATATCACACTGAATCTTGTCATTGTATTTTTTTCCCGAAAACCATCCATAAATGAAAACGAGATTCATTTATTCAAACAAATAAAATTAACAACTTTTGTTATCAAGCCCATGACAATCAAATATTAAAATTGTCTGAGAGATTGATCTCACAATAGATAGAACTGAATGCGCAGAGAACAGCTAGAAGTATACAAAATATATATTAATCCTGACTATCAATAAACATTTAGAGGCTTCCACCGTGCAGGAGGTGATCACACAGAATCATCAAGAGGAGTGTTTCTCAGACGTTCTGCATCCACAAAAAATTTCTATTACTGGAAAATTACCATACAAGTTAAACCCACATTATATTAGATCATTCCTTACAATCTCATCCAAAGTTTCTGTTTTATTATATCAAGCACAACCATTTTTAGAGTTAAGACGTGCAGCACTAAGGCGGTGTTTAGCTACAACTTAGATTTATTAATATGATTTATCAAATCCAATAAATCCTGATTTACCAAATCAAGTCGCAAACGGAGGAGCTCGTAAGCAACGATGGAATAAATCTGCCTCATAATTGGATTTACTAAATCCATATTTACATTGTAAAATGCAAAAAATTCAAAACGGAGCATTGGATTTAATTTTCAGTATTTTGATGTTTAGCGGGATTTAAGTTAAATATGTGGCTAAATCCTATTAACAGGATGGTACCAAACACCACCTAAGTTCTCCAAAATTGAACAGTAACTGCTTGCTCACAAATCCATGACAAATGGAGCATACATAACGACAATTCAACTCACATGTATGGTTACAAGAGCAACCTCACCCAACACACATAGAACCAAGAAAATAGTTAAAAAGGTTTTTAGGAAGATTTACATGTGTATCACTCAATTCTTATGTTTTCACATATCTAACCTGAACTTTTAACTTTTAAATGTATGCACTTTACCTATACATGAAAAGGTGTATTTCACAGTTTAAAAGTTAAAAAGGTGGTATTTTTGTGTGATGTGAAATATTTGGGTGGTATATATGTAAAAAGCAAATTTTAGGTGTTAGATATGTAAATATATAAGAATTGGGTGGTATCTATGTAAATGTGATACTGTTCTAGGGCTCCTAAATGGTGATTTGGAAGCGGGTCTTGTGAGGAGGTAGTTGTGGAACAGTATGAGAAGATATGTAGAGTCGGATGACGGCACCCGGAAAGGGGTAGGGGTTGAAATCTGCTGTTGGACAGCAGATTAGTGGAGTTCGGTTGTTGTTTGAATTGAAAACAGAGGCCGAACTAAGAGCAACTAAGTAAGCGCGGAGAGAAGGATCCACCATTAGCTCTGAGTAAGCTGTTTACACACAACTTCCAATAGAAAGAGGATACAACACTCCAACAAAAAATTAAAGATTAAACTCTCAAAATACATAAAACCAAAATAATTCCTCAAACAACGAAATACAAATATATAAGAGTACCCCTATATAAATTAACTTAAGTCGAAATAGATAAACAAAAAAGAATTTAAAAAAGAAAAATGTAAATAAATAATATGTTGAAATAGGAAGTATTAGGCATCTGTCAATCCCGCGATCTAGGGAGCTCCATAATAATGGGATCTTGGGAGCTGGCGTGAGAATCTACCACGTTAGTAACAAAATCGCAACCCATGTCACTCTCCCTGGTTAGGGGAGGCTTCTCTTGCTTTGTTGGATGTTCCTGGAATCAATTACTACCACCGTAATAACATCATCGTATTGCTATAGTAGAGGCTGTCCCACTATAAAATATATGCTCAGGTCTATTCCATGCAACTCTAAATCAAATAAGTTATTCCAAAATATTCCATGCATCATCGTATTTCTATTAGAATAAATAACAATTATTCTTTGGCACAATCAGACCCGGAGTTGTATCAAGGCTAGTACTCTCACGAACCACGCCTCTGACTATCAAGTGTGTAATGCATTTTTGCAACTTCTCATACGTGGCTGGTTGCATCCCATAGAAGAGTGGGTTTGGCAAAAAAAAAAAACTGTAATGAAGACTATGGTATGCTGAATCTCTATTGGTGAAAGCCACCCCAAAAGTAAACTATCACAGGACATTTGAAAACACCCTCAATAAGGGTTGCCCATCTTTTGGTATTGACTCCTTGGGCTCATTACATTCTAGGATAACTAATGTTAATCCTGCTAGATCTCTCTCATAGGCTCAGCTTGAATCATTAGCATATCTCTCTCAGCTGAATCTCCATTGGTGATAGCCACCCAAAAGTAAACTATCACAGGACATTTGAAAACTCCCTCAATAAGTGTTGCCCCTCTTTTGGTATTGACTCCTTGGGCTCATTACCTTATAGGATAACTAATGCTAATCCCGCTAGAGTCTCTCTTATAGGCTCGACTTGAATCATTAGCATGTCTCCCTCATCAACTGCAAGCTGATGATCTTCTTTGACGTCTTCATTCTCTCTTATATCACTGTTTATTTCTTCAATTGCTCCTTACTGAATAAAAGATATAATTCTACAATTTGGGCAATCCGATACAATATGCCCAAAACTGTGACACTTGAAATACTTCCTAGCTGACATAGATTTAGGCGTGCTTGCGGTTTCTACTTTTCATCACTCATGATTGGTTTCCCCCTTGACAAGGCCAACTTGAAGGCTCCAATGGGCTTACATTTGTTACCTGATCCTGTGGTTGAACTCTATCTACAAGGGGCGGCGGTCATCTGGTAATATTGTTACTCCTTCAAAGTGAGGGCTTGAAAGTCGAGTAGGGACAAAAACGGTTGTAACTGCACCACATTACTAATTGACAACCTCAATCATCCAAGATACCTCTCTATTGTGTGCCCCTCTAATGCCAACTCACATTTCAGCACAAGCTATTCAAATTCAACTATGTACTCATCAACAAAAGAATCTCTCTGGCACATGTGATAACGTTTTATAAGCAAATCATGTCGATGAAGCGGGGAGGGGTAATTATGTTGTATTTACCGTTTCAAATTTTTACTCTTCCCTTCCCATTGTCAAATATATTTCAAGCTCTCCAATTACAAAGAAGTGTTTTTCATAAGCTTGATGACTGCCAATTTAACTCTCTTTTCTAGGGGAACACGTTTGTACTAAAAAAATTGTGCTCCTATTTGAAGTCACTCGATAAACTTGTCAGAGTTCATGTGACCGTAAAAATCTAATAAATTCACATTTACTCTAAAGTTTTGGCTACTTTGATATTCTATACCAAATCTTTGGGATATTAGTTTTTCATCACAAGAAACTTCTTGATGAAAAGTATTGACTTCCTCCAATTGATTTGACGAGTCATTATTGTGACTATGAGTAACCTCATCAGATTTTCTCCTCTCAAAGGCAGTAAGCCTCTGTTATTGTTGGAGAATTTCCCACGACATGTCCTCCATGATGAGCTCTTGAATAACTTGTTGTGAGCTAATCTTTGGCGACATGGCATCCATTTTTCGAATAGAAAATTTGACGAAAAAGAAAGATAAGGTTTAGGGTTAGATCTATGGTAAAGTGGAAGATGTATTTTTTTTTTGTTGAGTGTTAGGTTAGGTTGTATGGATTCTTAGTTTAAATATGGTAAAGATAAATCCATAAAAAACTAATGTTTGTCGGGCTCTACTACAATATGAAACTGCTCTGGAGCTCCTAGAATATATTTAGGAAGCAGGTTTTGCAGAGAGGTAGTAGAATGGTACAACAATAAGGGTGGTCGACGACATTTGGAAAAGGGGCTTGTAATCTGTTGTTGGACAAAAGATTGGCGGGGTTTGGTCGTTGCTTAAATTTAAAATAGTGGTCGAATGGTGAACAACAAATACGAGCATCAAGGAGGATCCACAATCTGTTCCTGAGCAAGCTACAAATTCACTAGTTGCAATAGGAAGAGATACAACACTCCAGATAGTATAAAACAAAGAAATAGCTCTCCAAACACAATAACAAAAGCAAAACTCTTTCAAATCAAAAAATAACATCTAAACACCTTCGAGATTATCCTAAAAGGGAATGAGCCGAAGGAGACAATATCAAAAAGGGGCAACCCCTATTGAGGAAGTTACTGAATGTCCTGACTAACAGTTTACTTTCAGGGTGACTACCACTGATAGATATTAAACATACCATAGACTTCATTACATATTATTTCTTGTCAAACCCACTCACCTATGGATGCGACCAACAATGTATAAGATACAATAACATCTTACACGCTTGATGGTTAGAGACTTGGTTCGTGAGAGTACTGATGCCGCAATGCTAAGAAGCACATGTCAGCCACGCAGGTATACATGTCGCTCAAGTAATATACAGATTTGGAACGAGTTACTTTTCTAAATTGGTGAAATTTCTAGTTTTCCAATCCCAGTATAGTTTGAAGTGTTCAAAGTTTTAAATTTTCAAAATCCTAATTTTGCAAAATGAAAATCTAAATATGTTTTTGAGTTTTTTTAATCTAAAAATCACACTTCTATGAATTGAATCATATGAATCCTCAATATTCTTCCAATGAATTTTCCCTACCTAATGTTGAAAATTAGAGATAATTACTCCTCACTGTATTCCTAAATATAAAAAGTGTAGTCTCATATTATGGTTAAGTTTGCTTAACCTTGTAAAAGCTCTCAGGAATCTTTTGATCCTCTATCAAATTATAATATCCTAACAACAACATTCCTATTCCACAAAGTGATCGAGTGTTAACCTACTTATTCTTCTAGTCAACAATCAAAGATCATAGGTCCTAGATCACAAGAATTTTTAACTTTTTAAGTGGCTAATTCTAACGTAAATAATATTTTGAAAGTTAACACATCAACATGAAATAAATCATCAAAATGTCTTAGACAAACCTCATGTATTGAGTAAGATTCATCACACTATCAAATCATAGATGCATAAAAGACTTGGTTCCTAAACATGTCTAAGGAAAACAAAGAAAATTCCATTGATATTCAGAGTAAGTTTACACAAATGAAAAACAATCAAGCTAGGAATGAACCTCCTTTTGCTCCACTTCAAATCTTCTTCTTACAATAAAAATTTACTTTGATTCGCTTCCACGCACTTAAATACTCACATACACACAATCCCCAAACCCTTGCCTCTCTAAATTAGCGAATAACCGAGAAAAATGTTGTCCGCAACCTCATGTTCTTCAAGCGCATGGAATATAAGCCTTATGTCATCTAAAACATCTCATAATCATGTAAAACTACCAAACTGCATGACTAGGCACTCGAAACTAGTGTCAACTTTTCGAGTTGTCTTCTCAAGCTTGGGATGGAGTCTGGGAGCCCAAAACCGGCGTTGGGGCACTTATGACTCTAACTTCAGACGCCCAGCCATCTAAGACTAGCTTAGGAAGGCCAAGAGACTCTTTCATCAGCCACCTAGGCTCCCAAAACTGGCACAGAAGTGCTTCTTACTTCCCATGTTGGCTTATCATATGTATACAACATAAAACACTAAAATACCCATATAAAACATAAAAATTACACAAATAAAGGTGAACACAACATAGCAAAATCACACACATTTGATACTCATACAATTCTCTCAAACTTAATATTACTGGGTCTAAAGTAATCCAATCGAATTTCTTTCAGATTTCCTTATTCTTTAATAACATCATATAGTCACTTATTATAAAGTGTCCAAATATCATTAAATACTTGAATTTTTATTAATTTCTAATAACTTAAAATTACTTCAATTAATTTTCCCTCTTAACATAAAGAATCTTAAATCATGTAATCTAGTTTGACTAAAATAAATTTATTTATGAAAGATAAATTTAAACCAATTAACTTGCTAATAAAACAATCCTAGTTTAATTAATTTCTATTTGAATATAATATTTGCAAATCGAATTAAAAAAGCTTTTAAGTCTTATATAATCAGAAAAGAATTACAATATCAATTTTTTTATTTTCATGCTTAACCTAAAATTTTCTTTTAAGGTCAAAGCCTTCTATAATTTTTTTCCCTTTTTCAATAACTGAGAATTATTATATCTATTTAAACATATATTTTTAATAATTTTGAATGCACATTCTTTCCAAGTTTATAATTCTTAATCACCTCTTAATTTGTTTTCAGAAATAATAAATTTCATAGAAATTAAGTTTCAATTAGGTAATTTGATTTGATTGTTAATAATTTAAATTTATTTGATTAATTAATTATATTTATAGTCATCTATTTTAAATGTTTATCAATTTTCATGTTAAAGAAAAATTAATTTGAGTAATATGTTAGTTATTATTAAATTAACTTTAAATTCAATCTCTAATATTTACATCATTTTTAAGTATACAATATTTATATTATCAAATTACAAAGAATCTAAGTTTCATATACTACCATTTTATGAAATCTAAAGTTTGCATAATTTGATTATTCTTTGGCAAATATACTTTCAGAAAATCCCCCTTATACTTTCTTTCACATTAATTACTTGAATATACAACTAAGACTAGGAAAGAAAAATATGAATAAAAACACAACATAATAAATATGCTGATATGAAACAGATATAATAGAATAGAAGTAAACACAAGACTAACATACTCATCACATATCATAACAAAGACACATAACCATAAAGATTCATTATATCACTAACAGATCAAAGAGAAATCAAAGCATAGAAAGTAGAAAATCAGAATATCATGAGTGAATAGTCGGTGTCTCTAGTGAGACAAGTTAACAAAATATAAAACAAGAAAAGCTATATTGGGGTATCTCTAAATAAGTGCTTATATTAATGTCCTTGGCCCGACCAAAGTACACAGACATCAAAAAACAAAACAAACATGTAATCAAACAATAAGATAACATTTGAATTACCTTTCAAATAAGGTTTGGTTTAATATCATTAGTCAGACAATCAAATAATGCATAGGATTTTTCTCTAGGATCAAATTGTCATTTTAATAGTCCCCAATCAATCACCAAATATTTGTGACGCCTAGAGACTCTCATATATCATTCACTTGTGATCCCAAATTATCATCTCTTTGAAATATTAATTTATTATTTTCTAAATTTTCATTCAAAATCTCTTGCAACTTTTCCATATCCAATCTACAATACTCTTCAGGGGATAAGAAGATGAAGAAATTGAATTATAAATTGGAAAATACACTTTGATTAATGCCATAGTTTCAAATTTTGAGTATTTATATTACTTTTTAAAAAGTTCATTCATAAATTTTATGTAATTAGACATTTGTTTAAAACTTCTGCAAATTAAAAGTTAATAATAAGCTTCTGGAACACTTCAAATAATCTAAAAAATCGTTCGCCAAATTTCTATCATATTAATCTCGGAAAAAAAAGGTGGTGGGAGTCTCTCAAATTTCATCCATGAAGAAAGATGTGTTTTTCACAAGTCTTGTGAAGGGTTTTCAATTGGTCTCTCGGACTCGAACTTATGATCTTCTATTCTAGGCTCTTCCTTTCCTACATCCTCTAACTCTTTTCCACTACTAGTCAAACGGTTTTACACTGTTCTACATTTTGGTCCTTTGGATTTACCTCGTGTTTACTTGGTAACGTCCCTTGGGGTCTCTGACTTGATGAGTTAGGTAATTCTCATAATTGTGTTTCAATGTTTCTTAGGAAACAAACAGTAGGTCAACAACCAACAAAACACCCAAGGCAAATGGAGCAATCGGTGTAGTAATTTCTCTAACCCCAATCCTAGTTATCATTCTAGACTTACCTCAAATATTCAATTAAAAAAAAGAAAATTTTGGAAGAATTTGTGTTACAAATGTGAAATTAGGTATAGTCATGTAGCAGCCTTTTTTATTGTTATTTTAGTTAAAATTATGGAGATTCTTCCAAACCAAGATTGTAGGTGTTAGAATAAGATTATTGGGTATATTATTGATATCATTCATAGACTCCACAACAATACTACTGGGACCCACAACCGTCCATAGACATTCTTTTCTATTGCTAGTGATCCCGGTGTTGAATGTAAGCCTAGATTGTCTAGCTTCTTCGATTAGCTGCTACTTCTGAAGTTGGAATAGCTAAGACAACAGTATCATGGACATTGACTACCTCCCTGTGGTTTAAACCCTTAGACGACAATTGAAAATTATTTGTAGTCATCTTTTCTATCAGTGCATAGACATCCTCAAATGGTTTAGACATCAACGAACCCCAGTTAGAGCATCTATGATCGACCTTAAAGATCCTTAAAGCCTATTATAAAACGTTTGAATAATCTTACAAATCGGTAGGCATGGTGTGGACACTTCCTAAGCATCTCCTTGAACCTTTCTCAAACTTCATATATGGATTCACTATGTAACTCATATATGGATTCACTATCTAACTGGGTAAAAAATTTGATATAATTTCTAAGCTTAGCCATTTTGGAAAGAGAGAAATACTTCAATAGAAATTTTTGGGCAAGATCTTTCCATGTGGTGATTGAACCAGGTGGTAAGGAGTTTCAACCAAATCCTTGTCTTATCTCTTCAAGGAAAATGGGAAGAGCCTAAGGCTAACAAGAGAATTAGAGACATAATATTTAAATGTTGCACAAATTTCTAAAAAACTGGCAATATGAAGGTTAGAATCTTCTAGAAGTGATCCCCCAAACTGAGAATTTTGGACCTTTGAATGATTGAAGGCTTGAGTTCGAAGGTATTAGCACTAATGGTAAGTCTACTAATGCTTGGTTGCACTCCATCTACCAAGGGGTTGGCAAAGTTCCTAAGTGGTCAAGGTGAACATTCACTTCATGAGGATTTACCATCTCCTAGAGTCTTTTTAAGTTTGTCATTTTCCTGATTTAATTAGCTGTTTTTTTCTATTTTAGGGTCGAAAGATACTAGGTTGTCAATTCTAATCCCACGCATGCACACATAGGACTAACAAGGGACCTTAAACAATAGAAAAACACACATACAATATACAACAACCACTTAAGCAAATAGTGTGCAAAAAAATAAAATGAAAATCAAAAGATAGTATTTGAGAATTCTCAACAGTATATATAACAAAATGAGAAATTCAAAGCAAAATACAAGATGATGATTTCACCCTGGTTTTCAAATCTAAAATTCTAAGGTTCAACTAAAATTCTCCTTTGACATTATTCTCCGACAATAATGGCAAAAACTAGTATGAAACACATATTAACTATGCAAGTATACGTGTCGCTTAAGTAATGTATAAGTTTTAATCTAGAGATTGATCCCAAGAGGTTCTAACTTATTAATTCTAAGTTTAGTTTGAAGCGTTCAAAATTTTTGAAGTTCTAAAATTCTAACTTTGCAAAATGAAAATCTAGGAATATTTTTTAAGTTTTTTTTTAATCTAAAAAATCTGCCTCTATGAATTGGATTATAGGAATCCTCAATAATCTTTCCATAAATTTCTCATATTTAATGTTGACAATCAGGGACAATTACTTCTTACACTAATCCAAGATATAAAAAATATTGAAGTCTCATATTATGGTTAAGTTTGCTTAACATTTCAAAGTCTTACAAGAATCATCCAATCGCCTATCAGATTGCAATCTCCTAATGACGATATTCTTATTCTACTAAGTGATTAAATATTAACATACTTGTTCTTCAAGTCGCTGTCTGAGGTCTCATATCACAAGAATTTTTTACTTTTCAAGTGGCCAATTCGAAAGTAAATTAGGTTTAAAAAGTTAGCACACCAATATGTAATAAAATATCAAAAAGTCTTAGGAAAATCTCATGAATTTGTCGATATCATTTTTGGTCAACTTTTTCTCTTGGCTTATATGCAATCTCATATAGACCTAGGACTCATTCTTGGTGTCATTAGGTAACTGCATTTAGCCTAAGTCAACTGGAATATTGGTTTCACTTGAGTTTAAAATTAAAATTAATTTAATTAAAATCAAATTTAATTCAAAATTAAACATAAATTAAAATTAACATTCTTAAAAGATAAATCAAATTTATACAACCCAAATTAAAACTTAAATTGAACTAAAATTAAGCTTAGATTAAATAAACCCCAACATCATCATAATCACCTTAAATCATTGTAGTACTCAAAATTACATTATGTAAGCTACATCACATTCATTATTATATATGAAACGCATGCACAAAGAATATCATTTTTATGTGAAACATTTTGATTTGGATTTTGATGCATGAGTCTAGTACTACATGAATTTTTTCATTAGAGCATCGTTTTACATACAGACTGAACGAGCGTAAAATCAAATTCAATTCACAATTAAACCTAAATTAAAATTAGCATAATTAAAATATAAATCAAAGTTAATCAACCCAAAATTAAAACTTAAATT
The DNA here is from genome assembly GCA_022702705.1 of Papilionanthe hookeriana x Papilionanthe teres. NCBI lineage: Eukaryota > Viridiplantae > Streptophyta > Magnoliopsida > Asparagales > Orchidaceae > Papilionanthe > Papilionanthe hookeriana x Papilionanthe teres. The sequence goes on from CM040425.1 coordinate 90,612,713, forward strand.
GAACTAAAATTCAACTTAGATTAAATAAACCTCAAAATCATCATAATCGCCTTAGATCATTGTAATACTAAAAATTACACTATGTAAGCAACATCACATTCATTATTATATATTAAAAGCATGCACATCAGATATCATTTTTATGTGAAACTTTTTTATTTGGATTTTTAAGCATGAGTCTAGGCCTACATGATTTTTTTTTATTAGAGCATCGTTTTACAAAACAGACTGCACGAGTGTGTTTCCACTGTTAAAACTTTTCAAATCAGCTTATTCATGTCAAAATCAGACTTTGTTCGAGGGTCCATCAATGCGATGATAATTTAGGTGATGATGATGATGATGATGATGATGATGATGATGATGATGATGATGATGATAATAATAATAATAATAATACAATGAAATTAAATTTAGAATTGAACCTAAAAATTAAAATTTAAACGTAGATTAAGCTAAATCTAAAATAAAAAAATTAATTTGAATCAAATAAATGACTTAAAATTTAAGGAATATTTACATATTTAACATTTAATTGTTGCACACTCATGTATTTAATAATTTAAATAAATTTACGTATGGGTCACCTTTCTTCGTACAACAACAATAAGCCTTTATCCCACTAAAGAGGGGCGATTACATGAATCCTTTTTCTTCATTGTGTGAGAGTGTCATATTTTTATTTAGTTCTAATAAATTAAAGTATTTTTTTATACATGCCCGTGTCTATTAGGTCTACCTCTAACTTTCTTAACATAAGTTAAATCTAATCCTAACCAAATCATCAGTTGGTCGATATTTAATGTGAACAAGACATCTAAGACGAATCTATCTAATCTTGTCTACGACAGGAGTTCCACCAACCATTTCACGGATATAGTCATTTCATTTGTCTCAATGTAAATCCACTTATCCACCTAAGCATTCTCATCTCAACAACACTAAGAATTTTTTTTTTTAACTTATCTTAGTTTTATGCTTCTCTTTTATAGACCAACATTATGTGCCTTAAAGTATTGTAGGTTTCACCACCATCTTACAAAATTTTCCTCTGAGTCTAGGAGGTACTTTTCTATCACACAATAGATCCAATGCATTTCTCCACTTCAACCAATCCAACTTGAATACTACTAATAACATCCCCATCTATATCACTATCACTTTGAACAATAGACCTAAGATATGAAAACGTTCACTCATTTTAATGATTTGATCACCCAATTACAACTCTGCCAGTAGATCCACTACCACTAAATTTACATTCCATATATTCGATTTTAGACCTACTAAAGCGAAGGCCTTTAAACTATAAAGTAGACCTCAATAATTCAAGTTTTTCCTAAACTCTTTCTGATACCGAAGTTAACCCAAACCACAATAGAAATGAAAATATTATTGCTAAAATTCAAAAAGGGATTACAGCCAATACACCAGAAAATAGGGAAGCAATGACAAACAAAAAACTAGGGCATAGGTTGGGATGGTGGTACCGCAGTTTGAGTGGAAGTGAATGTTATGGAGGGTCGTGGAGTGGAAGGACAACAAAAAGGCAAAGGAACGAGGGTGTCTAGACTACAGTTGGAGGGCATGAGGTCGGCTAGAAGAAGTGCGGTTGGGCAATAAGGAAAGGAATAATGTGGGGGAAGGTAGGCTATTGGGGATGCTAACCCGCATGAAACGGCAAAAGGCAGTAGGGAGGTAGGGTGTCAGGCGGCTGGAGGCTTAGCTGGATGGGAGGGATGTTGGTTGATGGGGGAGTGCAGAGTGGAAGGGAGGTGGCTACAGAAAGACAAATGGCTGCCCGATGGCTATAGTTAGAGAGAAGGGAATTACAAAGGGTGGAAACTTGAGGATAAACCCTATAAAGGGAGAACTTGAGATGTCGATGACTATCTCGACAAAACTAAATCCTAAAATCAGAAAACACAAAAAGAAAAGTAAATATCTAGGAGAGGTGGGACCCCTTCTTATTTTGGCTGCAACCCTTTCTCCTAGCGTCGGCTGACCCTAATTCCATACTAGTCGACTCCCAATCGAACCGGTCCAGTTCAGCCAGGAAACTCCTATGTAAGTCTCCCGAGGCTTGGGGAGCTTTCACCGCAATCGTCGAAGCTTCTGGTTGCATATTAACGGTGAAGTAGTTGTTGTAATCTCCCGGGACTGAAGGATTTTTTATTGCGGCCCTAGTAGAACTTGGATCCCACTGTCGGCTGCATTGTTCCCCAAAATACTGGAGCAATTTTCTGCAGTTACGAGCATACAACCATATCGATCCAACTTTTTGGGGTTATACAATCGAACTAGATTGGAACTCCGTGCCATTTATATTCTTCTAAATCCTCTCAAAGTAAACTAAGATTGGCTCAGTCTTGATCTGAAGTGAGGGTAACCTAAACTTCCCCAAACAGTCGTGGTCATGGCAGTAAGGTATCAATCATGATGTCATGAAATGCTCTTTGTCGTGACAATCCCATGTTTCGAATCGGCATCTCAGTACTATCCTATATCGTCACCAAAATTGTTTTCACCGAAGCTTCTCTCGTCGAAAAAGGAAATTGTGACCTAGGATTCCGCATATGGTAGAAGGATGATGCACTTACCCTCGTCGGTGAAGGAGTAGATGTTTCTAAACCCATCATGATCAATCATATGTTTAAATTGTCACAGTCTCCCCAATAAAATGTGGTATGCATCCATTCGCACCACGTTACACCACACCAAATTATGCAACCAACTTCTAATCAAAATCTCCACTAGAGACATTCCGTCGATATCGACCATCTACTCCTTCAACCACGTCACGAGAACATAGTCAGGATGCCTTCGAGTCATGAGGCTCAACTTCTCCATCTGTGTAGAAGCTACATTATTGCTGCTCCCCCCATTAATGATGAGACTACATACCATTTTTTTCAAAGTGCAAAAGGTGTAAAATATGTTGTGGCGAAGCCACAACAGCTCCCTCATATCCTCAATCCGTAGGACCCGTCAACATGAGTATCTCACCCTCAGCCAACAAAAGATTGTACTCACTCAGTTCTGGAGCCGCCTCTTTTTTGCTAACCTCCTCCACTGCGCCATACTCAATAAGAGACAACTCAGTTAATCGGACAGATAGAGGCGATGTGCCCAAATCTATCATATCTAAAACATTTTCTAGTTCGAACTGTAGTAGGCATGCTACTCTTCTCAGGCTTCTTCTCATTATGGATGGCTCTATCCTAATCCGAACCAATTTTCTCAACTTTTAAGGCGTGCTCCTGTAATGTCTCCAAATGCGGGTGCTGCCTGAATGGTGGTGATTGCTCGCTCGCTTCAACTGTCTCTCCTCCAAGTGGCTTAGATCTGGACATCTCCCAATGACAAATGGTGCAGCAGCTAAACAATGTTGCTGATAGCCGTTTTCAAACCCTTCAAATATCGGGATATGGTATGTTCCTCTGGCTTAACCAACTCGCACTTACAACTGGTCAAATTATACCATGAACTCCATTACTAAGTCATTGCTGCAAGTGGTGGAGTTTCAAAAATATATCCTGGTGGTAATGAGGCAGCATGTATGTTCTCTACATCTCCTTCCTCATCTTCTCCAATTTGGTAATTTTGTCATTGCCCTCTTTCTTTCTTTGCCTCTGCAAATTTTCCCACCATATGGAGGTGCTTTTTTTCAACTTGACTGCTGCAAGCTTCACCCTTTTATACTCTAGCACTTCATTTTACATGAAGATTCTCTCAACCGATTACAGTTATTCGATGAAATTGTCGAGATTCATACCTCCATTGAATTCCAGTAGGTCCACCTTTATTATGAAATCTATCTCCTCCATATGTTGCCTCCTCTGATATTGAATTCTGAAACGTCGGGGCATTTCCCCCTCATCATTGAAGTCCTCTCGGTGGAAGGGGTTTGAATTCTCATTTCTTTCTCCTCTTTGACTCTCCCTATCACGATCAATGGTAATTTCCCCTCGAATCCCGTCATCAATCTCATTGAGCCTCCGTTGTATTTCTTCCTAAGTAGGGTCGACCATACATCTCTTCGATGGCATGGTTAGGTTTGGGTATGGGTGGGTGGAAGGAGATGCAGAGAAAGATAAAAAAAATTATGTGGAGATAAGGTTGAAAATTAGTGGATGCTTGAAACTCTAGGATAAGACAGAAAGGTTATGCTAGCTTCCGATACCAATTGATACTGTGAGTTAACTCAAACCATAAAAAGAAGAAAAAATTTATTGCTGATATTTAAATAGAGGATTACGACCAAGATAATTGAAAACAAGGAAACAATGACACACACAAAACTACGATATAGGTTGGGATGGTATCGTTGCGGTTGAGTGCAAGTAAAAGTTACGAAGGTCTGTAGGGTGGAAGAACATGCGAGGGAATGAGGGTGGTTGGACTACAATTGGAGGGGATGAGTTTGGCGGAAAGACGTGTGACTGGGAAGTAGGGAAGGAATCATGTGTGTGAAGATAGGTTGTTGGGGGTGCTGATCTGCAGGGGACAGCAGCATGCAATAGGGAGGTAGGGTGTTAGGGGGTTGAAGGCTGAGGTGGATGGTGGAGAAAGTGGTTGACAAGGGAGTGCAGGGTGGAAGAGAGGCGGCTACAGAAAGATAGATGACTGTTCCAAGTCGTAGTAGAGAAGAAGGGCATTACAAAAGGGTAAAAGTCGAGGATACTCATCGTCTCAGATGAGATATAGCTAGAGCACCACTCGCCCTTGAATACTACCCTATAAAGAGAGAACATGAGGCGCCGACGGCTGTAAAACTCAACAAAATTGAACCAAAAAATTAGAAATACACAAATAATAATAAATAGCTAGCAAAGGTGGGACCCCTTCCTATTTGAGCGACAACACTTATTCCTAAGGCTGACCGACCCTAGTTCCATCCCACTGAACCCCATATGAACAGGATCGATTCAGCCGGTAAAAACAACCAAAAAACCCCATGTAACTTTTTCTAGTTTTATCCACGAGAAGGATATTATCAGCAAACAACATACACTAAGGTACATCCTCCTATAAATGTCTAGTAAGACCATCCATAACTATAACAAAGAGATACGACCTTAATGCCGATCCCTGATGCAATCCAACTAATATAAGAATTACTTGCTCAATCATTCTGTTCGAACACAAGTAACACTTCTAGTATACATATCTTTAATGACTTGAATATAAGTCATATCAAAACATATCTTTTTTAGAACTCTTCAAAGAACTTCTTTTGAAACCTTATCGTATACAAAATAAAAATCTCTCTCTGTACTTCTCAAGCAAACCTCTCAATAAGTGATAACTTCCATGGTAGACTTGTCGGACATAAATTCAGACTGATTATGAGAAACCTCTGTATCACCTCCGAACCTATGTCCAATTACTCTCTCCCTTAATTTTAGTGTATAATGCATTAACTTAATTATTCTATAATAAGCACACACTTCTGCATCTCTTTTACTCTCAAAAAATGGGGATTAAAATACCCTTCCTCTCCTCCTCAAACATCATTTAGCCTAAAATAATATTAAGCCAAGAAATTCCCAAATCTCCTAAATATTTTCACACTTCTACTGGGATACTATCAGGTACTACAGATTTTCCACCCTTAAATTTCTTTAAAGTCACCTCAACTTTCTTTAAAAAAAAATTTTACTTTTGATTCTCCAAATACATCTTTCGTCTTATTAATAGTGATTGTTACTTTATCCCGCATAGAATTTACTTTTTCATAAACATTACAAATCTGAAAATCTTAAAGTTTGCTCAAAAAAATTATTTATCTGTATCTTTTAAGCGTCCCCATATAATTCTACGACAATATTTTATTGCATTATTTATGTTCAAACTTATCTTAAAATCCAAAATTAATAATCAATATTGAATACTTAATGTTATCTTTAGCATGATCTAACAGAAAGAAGGCATGATCTGACAATGTTTACATTCTCAATGATATTTTTTCTCAATGTAAAATAATCAATTTGTATTTTATTAGATCCATTCCTTTAAGTAAAAATAATAATATGTTCATCTCTTTTCTTTAATAAAGTATCAGTAATAATAAAATCATAAGCTAAAACAAAATTCAATATAATTCTATATTCTTTATTAATCACTCCAAAACCGTAGCTACCACGAATATTTCTAAAATATTCTATCATTCTACCAACATGTTCATCTAAATCTTTTCCAACTAAATTTTTTTCTTTAAGATGTAACATTCGAATTAATTCTTCTAGATCATTCAATTTTTTTATTTTATTTTGAACATATATTTAAACCTACTTGAGTAATATAAGCATTTATAACAAAAAGAATCTTTCTACAAAATACTAACCTTGTCCCTCTTATCAAGAAATCATTACAACCAACCTTCTCCCTTCAATATAGAACTAATTGATCCTAGCCTCCTAGAACCAACAAATTCTTTCCAAACTCCCTTAATTCAATTGATTTTTACTCAAACCTTTCAAATCTTATCAAACATATCCAATCCAAGTCTTTCTAACTTTATCCTAATTTATCAAATCTAACTCTCTTCAACTACCATCTAATTTTAATCTCCAGGGAACACCCACCTCTCAAGGTGATCAATCCCCTTCATGGTGATCAATTCCCTTCATGGGTTTTTCCACGACATTGTCGCTGGACTGTCCCGACCCTCAAATTTCATAACCAAATTCCTCCAAATCCTGAATCTAAACATTTAAAATATTAAGATACCTATCTTGAAAAACCAACCTTGAAATCCTAAATAATACAGGTCGATCCTTTAATCGAGAATTTTCTTGAAAGTTTACAATTCCTGAGATGTAATTAACTATGGGGGTTTGCCCCAGTAGGGATACCGAAACCAAAAATAAAATAAGTCGTATCTTTATACATGTAAGAAAGGAGAAAATTTTTTTGGTTAATTTAGACCGATAAATCTTAAATATTTTCATCATTCAAACGATTCCATCCATTTCAAGGTAATAATTCTGCCTCTTGGGATAATATAATATTTGTGTACCGTGTTCATAATATGTTTGGAATTCATAAATAATATTTTTGTTTCCGTTGTTGTTTGGGTTACCATTGGTATCATGTATACTGCATAAAATACTAAAATACTCATATAAAATATAAAAATAATACAAATTAAGATGAAAAGACATAGAAATATCACGGACATTAGATACTCATAAAAAACAAGCTTAAATGCGGCTTCGGCTCTGATTGGACGTGAGCATATATTTATAGTGGGACTGCCACAACAACAAGATGATGACTTTATTATGTTAGCCATAGATAAGCCTCAAACGAAGAAGGCAAGACCTCTCCTAATTGGGGAGAGTGATGCAAGACACAATCCTATTACGAACATAAGAGTTTTGAAGGATAATTCCTATGATGAAGTGGTTATAGAGCTCCTGCGATTGCGGGATTGGTAACCGCCCAATACTTTTTTTTTTAACATTTTTACCCTTTTTTATTTCTCTATTTATAATTAAGTTATTTCTATTATAAAACTCTAATTTACTTATATTTTGCTTTTTTGATGAGCTAGTTTGGTTTTATGTATTTTTAGAGTTTAATCTCTAATTTTCCGCTTTTCGGAGTAATGTATCATCTTCCAAATGAAAGTGATGTATCTGTAGTTTGCTCAGAACCAGGTGATGCGTCCTCCTTGCTGCCTATACCCCGTCAGTTTGCTATTTTCTTGCTGCAACTGCTGTTTGGCATCAGGAAACAGCAGTTTTCTGATTCCGGTTAGTTGTCATCTTGCCATTCAAGCTGAAATTCAATAGCCATCCATATTCCCACTCCCGGGACCTATCCTACAACTTCCCTAGCACCTTTTAGTGTTCACTCACACCATCTGACACCCTAGAATGGTATCAAAATGCCTGATTTTTAACTAAATTTCATAAAAGTAGTACTAAACCCTGACAATATGTTAAATCTATCTCGCCAGTACAATGGTCAGCAGATATTGTAATCCTTTCAACGAGTCACAAAGATGCCAATCATGTGAAGCACCATAGTGCAGAAATCAGTTTCGCCATTAAATAAATATTGTTAGAATAATAAACAAAAAAGCAATCATAAGATATAGCAAACACGTAGTAAGCTAATAAAGGAAGAGTGATATAATAATCAATTAATTTCATTTATTTCTATTTACTTCTGCAAGTGGGTGATCTTCCTCTATAGATATATATTAAAACTATATTAAGCCCCAGTTATCTAATCTGTTCTAAGAAGACAGAAACATGAGAGAAAACCAATCAATTGCAAGAATTTATAACATCAACAAACCCACAGATTTATGCCCTCCAAATGAAGCCAGCGCCTTGCATCCATCAATCTCCATAGTTGTTTGGCACAGCATTGGAAGCAGGAAGCATACAGAATAGAAAGGACTGCCATTGATAGCGAAGTCAAAAAATTTTATAATCTACATTAAATGTATAATTATATCTTATAGATGTAGCTGATTAAAAACCATATCAAGAGCGTTTCAGGACCTTGGTTCATCTTCACCTTCCACAGAAAGTAGATACTGCAGAAGGCCTTGTGTCTTCTCCTTGCATGCAAAGGGTGCCTCAGCAAGATAACTGGCAGAACATGATCAATTAGTTCAAGAATAAAAATAAATAGGATTTAGCAAAAAACCTGTTATGGAGAAAATTAATGCGTCCTTTAATGAAAAAAGATTATATAAGAGGCCAATAAAGTACTACAACATGAATATTTAAAAAAAATGCGTACGACAAACAATACAAAACAGAAAGATTTAAGGCCCTGATTTGTCCCAAATGTAGTAATAAAAAAAGAGAGTGCTACCAAAACTATAGCACATAAAAAAAGGATGTTTAGCAAAGCTTTCCACACTTACGATCCAATTTTAGTTCTTAGAAGCCATTATAAAATGCAAATATTAATGTCGGCCAACATTTTCTTATCTTTGATTTTGAAAGAATATAAAATTTAGTGATTTAGTTTAATATAAAAAAAAGTATATATGATACTTTTGAAAATAGTTTTAAAAATAGTGTATTTTAATTTTGGAAAATGAGACCGTCTGGATCTCATTTGTCCAGTAATTTGCATAATCGTGTCTGATGTCGCAAATGATACACTTTCTCGAAAAATTAATATATCCTGTGACGGTAGACCCAATCATACGAACTAAGGGACACGTGACATCCGTTTGGTCTGCGAACGTTTATGTGCGACCGACAAGTTCTCATACCCAATAGAAAAGCCAGGTAGAATTTATTTTACACGGTTCCAGTTCCTATAGAGGCAAGCACTATAGTTAATTACATCTACGAATGATCAGGTATCGGCGAAAACTCTCGATAATGATCGATGGTTCGTCTTCAAGATTTCGAGGGTTTAGGTTTTCACGGTAGGACGTGGAAAGCTGAGTGGGAGTGGCTCGAATGGGAACAGTTATTTTCGGGAGTCCAAAGGAAAGAAAAGGTAGGGGATGTCGCGGATCCGGCGAACCCCAATGACTTCCCAACTATCCTCATCGTGCGTTGCGTTTTGGAGACGATGTTAATTAAATGTTTAATCTCGTCGATTTTATTATTTGGGACTTACACTTGCATAATACTGAATATCGAAATAACCCATCAGAGATAGGAGGTTTTACGTCGTACCGTACGACAACCTCGGAACCTAAAGCGAGTTAGGACTTACGCTGCGCAACATGGTTACACAGAAGCCTAAAGAGGAGAGTGAGGGTTTACGCCGCGAGGGGCGAACTACCTCGAAGTCCTATGTGTTGTTATTTAAACTAGGAAGAGTTTTGCTGAAGAATATCCTTTTGCTGCTCGATCAAGCTCCTTGGCATGTTATTATAGAATGTCGATCACATCCGCTTGTGGTTTGCTCCATGCTCCTCGTTGGTAACGGTCTGCGTCCAAGGTTCGAATGGTTTTGTCGAGTGTGTTCTAATGTTTCGGGTTTTGTTGTTTTTTCGATTTAGCATCTGATAAAGTAAATTGCAAGTAAAATTGCTAGAAAGTAAAGCGCAGTAAAGTGGATTGCAGCAAAGTAAATTACAGTAAATAAACTGTAAAAAGCGTACCTGGGCATCTATTACCGTTGTATAATTTGTATTGCAAGTATAGTATGACTTGCAATGGATTTAAATAAACTTGCAGAGGAAGTAAGCAGAAGCGAAAACCCGACATGAAAGTCGGAAAATAAAGAAAACAAGTCGTAGAAATCGTAAGCAAACTCGTAGTCACATATGAAAGATCGGAGCGGGTATAAGACATCGGTAGAGTGGGGGCTCGAACTTGGTCATGTGCTTCCGACCTTGGATAAGAGTCGCTCAACCCGACGATCTAAGGAGGGTAATCCTTAACCCAATCCAAGTGATTAACTATGGACCTTTATATATTTTATAAGAAAAAATTCTTTTATTTTCATGCAAAAGTCGTTTAAGATTTTATGCAGAGTTCTTTTTAACAAGCAAAAGAGATTTTTATTTTTGTTTTTGTAAATATTTTGTAAAATGATAGAGTTCACGGGTTAGTCACTTTAATCGTGCTTGTGACTACGGAGACTCAGGATCGTCGGGAAAACAATCTAACCAAGAGTCGACGAATAATACCATCGGCCTTTCCTCTCCCCTTATGGAGGTCCTCGAGGTAGGAGATACTTATTCTAATTATCCCTCGTGTATAGCACACATAAGCATTATTATCATCGCCCTCGCCACCTGGCACTCAGACTCACCGAGTCCAGATGATCCATATGTGAATGACAAATGTCCCCAATTGCCAGGAGGATTTGAGTGTAATGTTTAAGCTCAAATCCCGGTACATTGGGTTTTATTATTGGTTAAGTCATTTTAGGGAATTCCACAATTGATTTAATTAAGGAAGGGTGAACCGCGCCTCGGTGCGTTCCCGTGTCTAGTGTCTCTAACAGCTTGTGAATTAGGGTCAGGTGTCTAGTTCACTGTGCATTCGAAGCTTAGATGGACAGGCTCTCACCTATGGTGTATCACTAGCGTCCAAGCAGTATCTTGTGAATTAGGTGGGTGACTCTCACCTCAGGTGTGCTCCTAGGTATAGGAAGACTTATGCTTGTGATTTAGGTGGATGACTCTCACTAAGGGTGTGCTCTAACTTTAGGAAACCTATGCGGGATTAGGTGGATCGGCTCTCACCTAAGAGTGTGCTCACTAACTTCTGAAGCTCTATGCGAGGATTAGGTGGGTGACTCTCACCTAGGGTGTCTACCAAGGCTGGGGAGCCTACTTGCGGGTTAGGTAAATGGGGTTCACCTAAGGTGTATATCGAAGACTCGTGAGACTGCATCTCTAACTTCGTCTTGAAGTACTAAGAGTGATTTACCCTTCCCGAGTTAAATCGAAATTCCCCATTTTTTGACATAACCGTTTGACAAAAGCAAGAAAAAACAAATGAAAGGAGAAGGTCGACCTACTTTCAAGACTAACAAAGCCGAAAGAGGAAACGAGCATGTGAGTCGACCGAGAAAGCGTTTAAATTTTTCCAAAATTATAACTAAACCGCACTCAAGAAGATTGTTTAAATCTACTACAAGACGAGTGTTTTGATAGACTCAAGAGTTCTCAATTCATCATAAACAAAAAGAAAGCATAAAAAGCCACCGAATATAATCGAAAAAAATAAAGCCCAAGAGCCATGAAATGGTGCCCAAAAGTGTAGCCCTCGAGTCACTAAAACGAGAGCTCAAGAATGCGACCCACAACAACACTTTCAAACAACTCCGATCAATGGACAATCAACCAAGAAATCAGACCAAAATCTCTTCTAAAACAAATGAATACAAAGATCCCAAATCACCCAAAATCGCCACGGATCATCACTTAAATAGATCTCAAAATCGACACCCGTAATGACTGCTAAAACATAGGCAGCATTCCCAAAAATTGGAATCCCTTTCACATAAAGTCAAGTCAAATGAAACTCCAAACTCGCATAAAATCAACTTACACAATTTCATTTTTTTTTTTTTTTTTGCATAAAACCAAACCCAAAGCATTTCCATTTGAAGTCTGTAACACGTAAGTCAATCGTGATAGAAAGCATGGCACCATAGGCACCCATTCAAACAATGAAATAAATTGGGAGCAATTTACATACACATCACATACTCCTTATGCATTCACATACATATAATTTAATAACCTGAATTTGACATGAAAGATTTGAGTGGTATATGTTTAAAACATAAAGTATGGGTTCATTCGTAGGAATTAGGTGGTATGCGTAAAAAAAAACAAGCATTGCAGATGTTATATGTATCAGCTTTTGTTTCATAGACCAAAGCTAGATTAATTGCATTTAATTCTTAGAGGTATCCACCAAGTAAAGTTTCGTATTTAGCTTTCCAAACATTAAATTCAGGAGGGCTAGCTCCATGTAAATTCAAAGTTACAGCAACTAAATCTTCTTTTTTTTTTGTGCGTAATGAAAGATGCTACTCATAAAAATCTAGATTTCATTTGGGACCTGGAAACAATTATAATTGAATCAGGGCGCTTCGAGAAAGCGAATCAGAAAACAATACCTGAATATTTGATGAACTTGAACGTCCCTTTTCAGAATCTCGCTCAGCTCGGAAGAGAAGTGGGGGAGCTTCAGGTGGGGCAATTTCGGCGTGAGAGGAAGAGGCGAGAGGGATCTATCGAGAGCGGGAGAGGTGAGTCGAACGAGAAAAGCGGAGGCAAGCAGTTTTTTTTTTCGATGAGGGAGGCAAGCTGTTGGGTTGCGGTCGAGGAAGGGAGGCGCGAGTGTTCTGGATCGCGCGAGAGGGTGCGAGCCGAGCAGGGAGAAGACGAACGGCCTTGTGAGGGGGAGGCGAGCGGGAGCGAGGGGAGCAGATTCGGCCTCGGCGTCCGAGAGAGACGAGCCGAGCGGGGATTTCGTCTCGGTGCGCAGGGAGGCGTCGAGCGGCAGGCTGGGGAGAGCGGCTCGGTGTCGTGCGCGGGGACCGTCGCAAAGAGGAGCAGGGAGGCGCAGGGTTTCGTCGAGGCGAGCCGAACGTCCTGTTCGGTCGAGCGAGGGATTCGGCGAACGAGGCTTCGGCTCGCGCGAGAGAGAAGGCGATGGCTACGCTCGGCAGAGGATGGGAGGTGTCGAGCAAGAGGGTTCGCGTGCGGCAAGGAGGCGAGCGCGGCTTCGTGGTCGAGCGCGAGGAGACGCGGGCGATCTATAGAGAGCCGGGCCGGTGAGAGGAACTGGAGAGGAAGATGAAGGCTCCATCTCGACTGTCCCGGTCGAGCGGATTCGTCTCCGCGCCTCTCCCATAGCCGTTAAGTTTGCAATGAGCTGGAGATTAATTAGCTTCCAAGTAAGGATGAGTTTTGATCGAGAAGATTAGATCCTCCAATTAAACCTAATTAATATGATATTAAGTATGGCCGATTCGAATTTTAAAAATTTTGAAATTTGAAATAACCTCGGCTCGTGTTCAGCCTCGTGTCGGCTCAAATTGAACCCGGCCGAGTCCGAACCCGTGCCTCGCTAATTAAAAAAAAAATACGCGCATCGATTTTCGTGCCGTTTGCTCGCGTACAAAATCATAAGCAATACTAGGGTGTCCTTCCTAACTAGAGCAGACGGGCCTCTGACACATCCGTGTGGTCCGTTTCATCATCCGAGGTCGTCCGACAAGTTCGCCGACGATCGGGCCAAAAGGTGTCAAATCGTGCGTGTGTCGAGTGCTCGAGTCAGTGACGGCTTCGCCTAAGGCCGTCATCTGGATCTCTATGGAACTCATTTTCGGCCCTCTACACGTGCGTTGTACTTAGCAACTGTAAAGAGTGAGTGCTCGACTGACTACTCATGCGTCTTACAGACAATGTGTCCAGAAGTGGTTGTCGAAGCTCCATGGGAGGTGGGTCTACGACAGTCCGTTAGGATGGTCGTAAGGAATTCTAAAGCTAAATCCTAGGGTCTAATGTGAAGAATGCTAAGACCTCACTCAAACGAGATAGCAAAAGGACTTCGATAGAGTGTGGTGTAGCCGAACGAAGCACACCGCGCGTATCGGCGTTGGCCGACAGCCGATCAACAAAACCAAAGAACCATTAAGTATACATACATGAACAGGACCCAACGTCGAACCGGGTTCGATAATCGAATTTGAAGTCGAGGCTCTCACAGGAAAGCCCTATCTCAAAGCAAGCTTCGAGTGAGAATTTATGAGTATCCGCCGGATTAGCAGTGTGTTTTCAAATCGTGGATCGTGAGCTCGACTTCTCAAGATCTGAATGTCAGCTTGCCTCGCTTTGATTTTAACGGAGTCATGTCATGGAAGAAGGCACAAGGATGCATATCCAGCCCGAGGATCAATGTCAAAAATAATCGTTGTATCGGGAAGGAAGACACTCGGGATTCACATCCAACCCAAGTGGGTGTCAAAGGAATGTCTGCTACAGTGGGCGAAAAGCACGTGATCTCACATCCACCACAGCTAGAATGGCGTATTGGAAAAGATGTTGTGGAAATTTGTGAATTATTTGCTGGAAAATATTCTGTAGAAATCGGGTCGAGCAGTGAAAGACAGGTGCGCATCCAACTCCGGAGCCCGATCGAGAAACGCTCAGACTACGCCGGAAGAAAGCACGGACTCGTATCCAATCCAACGAGTAAGCTGAAAATGTCTATCACGATAGGAATGAATGCACCGTGACTAACATCCAACCTATGCAGATCGACGAAAAGATCGTGGACGAGCAGGAAAGCACTGGACCGAGTATCCAACTCAAGAACCGACGTGTCTGCTACATTAAGGAGGAATGCGCGCGGGACTAATATCCAGACTCTAGAAGTAGCGAAAATGTTCATCATGATAGGAAGGAATGCTCCCGGGACTAACATCCAATCGTAAGAGCCGATTGAGGAGGAATGCGCCGGACTCGATATCCAACTCAAGAAGTAGTGAGGCATGTTCACCGCGATAGAAGTGAATGCACCGGGACTAACATCCAACCTATACGAGTGACGAAAAGATCGGTGATGTAGCAGGAATGACGGACCGACATCCAACTCAAGAATCGAAGCGCGTCCTCGCAGCATCGGGGAGAATGCGCCGGAGACTAATATCCAACCCTACAAAGTAGCGAAAGTGCCCATCACGACAGGAAGGAACGCACCTTGACTAACATTCAACCTTAAACGAAGGATCGAAACGATCAGCATGTAGTGAACGCACCGGACCGACTTCCAACTCATAGATCGATCGAGAAGATTTCTGCTATTCCGGGAGGAATGCGCGAGACTAATATCCAACCCCTGGCAAGTAGCGAAAATATCACATTGTGAAGGAACGCACCGGGACTAACATCCAACCTAAACAATGACAAATGATCGGCATGAGCAGTGCATCGAATCGACTTCCGACTACAAAGCGCGATCGGGGAGAAGGAAAATATTCATATCGTAAGAAGTTTATGGATAGAAAGTGAAAAATCGTGGAAGATAGAAATGTAAATGCGGAGATTTGCGAAGGTTTGCATCGCAGCAGACTCAATGCTTCTATGGAAGAAGACTCGTGCTGAGGAGATGACACTAGCGATGCGGTCGAGGAGGCTCAACCTAACCAGCGAAATTGGGAACGTGGTTCCTGATTTGAAATGTTTCGATTCGATTCGTATTGTGCTTGATTTTGTGTTGTGAATTGAGGAGCAGGAATCCCCGCACCGACCCCGAAATTCGATTTTCGGAGGGTTCGAAGCCTTAACATCCATCGAGTGGGGTCTCATACCGATCCAAGAGGAAGATTCTGAATTTATGAATTTGTGAGAAATTTGTGAAAATTTGATGAAACTTGGAAATTAGGAGAGTCGTGTAAAAATGTCGACGTAAAGAAATCGGATCGAGAAGGAATGCTAAGGACTCACATCCAACTCAAGATCCGATCAAAGAAAATATCCTTGTGAAAGGAGGTGCGCTTCCATATCACGATGGAACCAGTAACCCTCATTCACACCGGACAAAAGACAAGGAAGAGCGTGGGCTGCTATGTAGATAGTAGCCGATTAACCTCCTTCGTGCGAGGAAGAAGAGCACGTAGTTCACATGGAAGGAAACTTCGAGTCGAGAGAAGTGACGCTAGTGGATAGGTCGAGGAAACTCAACATATCCAGTGTCGGAGTTGGAGTTTGAAATTTTGATTTTGAATTTTGAATTTTTTTTGATCGTTTTAATTTGATGCTCGAGTTTATTTCTTTTGTTTTGTTATGGTGGGATGTTGATTTTCATTCAAGTTTTGTGAGTTTTCTATTGCACCTGTTATTGGTGATTTTGACTCGGCTTTTGAAACAAGTATGACGTCATGGTGCTCTAAGAACAGAGATCTGTCTTTGAAACACCATGATCCATGCGCTCCTTGAGAGTGTCATCCACTCTGGTTGGAGAAGTGCTGAAAATAGCTCGATTCTTTAAGAGTACTATCGTAATTGTATTCTTTCAAGTACGCATAAAGATGTCATATGTTATACGAGACATCACAGACTCAAAAGGTCAGTAGCTTTGCAGATTCATCATGGCGGTCGCCTTTTCTTTATCACTCGATTTTAGTAAAGATGTTCACACTATCTTTAAGGATAGGCGTGTGTAAAAACAACCCATTCTTTATGCGTACTATCAAAATTGTATTCTTTCAAGTACACATAAAGATGTGCTTACTTCGAAGGACATCCTACAGCTGAAAGGCCGCACTTTGCACTTCGTTCATAGCTAGTCGTCGCTTCTACTATCACGAGATTTTGTAAAGATGTTCACAAGGTGTTCGAGAAACCATTTTGATACTCTTCGTGGAGTAGAATCCCTTCCGGCATTGAAAGATAGCGAGCTTCGGTGGTAGAATTCCATTAATTTGCTAATAACATGTGCCTTTCTTTAGTCCTTTCTTCTCGAGCTTAAACGGATTCGACTTTAGTCCATGTGATTTAAATATTTTTCATCTCCCAAGGATATTTCGAGACAATTAATAAGAGACTAAAAGACACGAGATCAACTCTAACTCTTTCCGAGTATAATATCCGGAAGAATTTTCTTAAGAGACTTTCCAGGTTTTGATAATCTGGGAGAATTCAAACACCAATTTTTGATTGCTCACCTCGAGCTTCTTCCTGGGAGCCGCTTTTTTCCATTTTTTTTCGCTCCTTTATCGAGAATTACTATACCTCGGTGGAAAGCACATGTTAGATTTTGAATGTTCGAATCGAGACACCAATTTTGATTTTATGCCCACCTCAGCATTCTTCGCGGGATTTTCGCACTTTTTTTTTGCTTCCTTTTGTTTTCTCCGAGACTACTATATCCTAGTAACATTTTTTAAAGATTTTGAATGTGCGAACTCCTCGATCAACAATCCTCAAATATTTCTTAAGACAAATCCTGAGATATTATAACTCGTTCGGTACGGTGACCTACGTACTTGCGAGTAGGATTAAAAGTCTCGTGATATCCTCGATCGATTACTCGTATTATAATCGCACCGACTTATTTTGAATTTTACTTAAGACCCTGTTCGAAATTTTTAAAGTGAAGGACCTGATCATTAGAGCATTAATTTTATTTTCCCTCGAAATCATAATTTCATCACAATCTCGAAATTTTTATCTCTGATTACTCTTTCTCGGTTGTTTCTTTGTCGAGCTTTGGACACTTTGTTAACCGTGTTTTTCGAACATCGAACGAGTTGAAAAGCAACAAGTTCTTTATTTATTTTATTGCGGTGGGAGGGAAGGGACATACGAAAACATTGATACGCATTAACGTTCGTTTCAAAAACAAAGTAGTACGATAGTAATCAAAAGACGTTTCATCCTTTGTCAATTTGCATCAGAATCAATCGAACACTAGTGATCAACCGAAATTACATCGATGGAACGCTTATTCGAGGTTCTTTCAAATATTCTTTCGGGATCGTTATGTTCCCATTCTTGAAATTTTTCTAAGCTCATTCTTTCGAACATGACGAACCTTTGTATGTGATGACCAAGCGATACGTAGTATGGGCGATAATTGGGTCGGTCCTTCGTTCGACTTCTTCCGGTCTTCTTAGCTCTGTAGTAGACGAACTCGGTGCTTTCTGACTAAATCTCGGACCATCTTTCCTATCGCCTCATTATTGAAAGAGTATGTTCCGTTCACCCGCTCAGCATGAGACGGACCACCCGTCTTCCATTATCTCAGTACGTACCATTCTTGGAATGATCGTTGCCCGTATTGCTGTGGATGTTGATAGCTTTGTTGAGGTTTCTCGACTCAATCCGTATCGTCGTTTTCCTTTATCGACTCGTCGTCATTATTCTTGTCATCCTCTTTCGAATGTTTTTGTTGAGCTTCTGGCTTTTCGACTTTTCAGGAATCGAAACGCTTGGCTTCTTCCGTAGACTCCTGCCTTATGATAACTTTTCGAACGTCTTGATGGTGAATCCTTGAGTAAGAAACCCACTTGAACTACGAATGCTTCTTTAGAAGCATTTCATCGCGTACGTTGTTCCTCGAGTTAGTGGTTCACATTTCATGCTCAAATTTCTCCAGTCGCGTAATATAGTCCGTTAATGTTTCGCCGGCTTCGCCAGCTCCACCACGAGATCACCGATGGTGATATGGTGTTTAGCTCCGCCGACACCGCTTAACAAAGAGGTCTTCCAGCTCGCAAACGTTTTCACGCGAATCATCGGGTAGTTCGGCGTACCGGCTCAAACGATTCCCGAAAGATCGCTCACAGACCGACGACACAACAATGCATCACTACCCCCGCGTTGCGACTGACTTCGCTCGGAAGTGTGCGACATGCTCGTCGGGGTTTCCAGTCCCATCAAATGC
Source organism: Papilionanthe hookeriana x Papilionanthe teres (assembly GCA_022702705.1). Lineage (NCBI taxonomy): Eukaryota > Viridiplantae > Streptophyta > Magnoliopsida > Asparagales > Orchidaceae > Papilionanthe > Papilionanthe hookeriana x Papilionanthe teres. The sequence goes on from CM040425.1 coordinate 90,631,564, forward strand.
CGAACAACGGTGGTACGAAGCCCTTCGGGTATTGCACGACATCAAATTCTTCCGGGTAAGGTCTACCCTTAAAAACCGATGCTCCTCTTTAGACCGAGTTAAGGTTTCTCTCACTTCGTCGCTCAACTATCCGCCCGATATCCTTTCCGCATTGTGTTGTGGGTCGACTCCTTTGTTTTCATTTGTAACATGAATGATTCCTGGTGGCCCGCCTCTACATATGCTTCTCGGGTGATCGAGGTCCGTTTTGTAGATCTCGGTCATGACAACCCTCATTTCCTTCATTTCCTTTTCCATTCGCCCGATTTGTTCATCTCTTTGTTGAATGACACATGCCACTCATCGCCAGCTGTTCTCCTCGGCGGCGTGATGGAGCATCACGCGATGATAATGAGGCTCGGTCTCAACAACGAGGATTTCGCGAAATCTTCCATCACATAACTCGACGGATCGTAGGGCTGATCGCCTATATCTTTTCTTCGTTCTTCAGACAGTCGTGCGACGTCGGCTCGAAGCTCTTCCAACTTAGCCTCGATCGAGTTTCCTTTGATAACTTTAAGGTCAGTTGGAAGTTTTTTATCAACATCATATTTTTCGTTGAGTACTTCGGAGTAGTTGTGTAGAAGTGATTCGAAACACTGCTCAATCGAAATCATATGACGAACCCTTTTCGAGTTCTATCAAATATTCTTTCGGGATAGTTATCATCACATTCTTAAAGTTCTTCTCAGCCATTCTTTGAAGGCGATACGATTTTATAGTATGACTGGAAGCCATCCGATGGTAGTGCAGTAGTTGGGATTGTCTTTTTTGTCAACTTCCTCCAAGCTTTTGGCTCTCTTAATCCGAATTTAGGATTCTTGATTAAATCCGCAGAACATCTTTGCTACGCCTTCTTTTTAAAAGGATATACTTTGTTCAACGTCGGCTATAGATGGACCCTCGTCTTTCATCCATCCGGTCCGGCCTCCGCCGGAATGATTGTCGACCGTATTGCCGGAAGGTCGGAAATCCCGCCTCGATCGATCGTCTTTGTCAACTCCCGTCATCCGTATCGATCGCTCTCGGAATGTCATCATCGACCTCGGACCATTATGAAGAGATGGTGGTGGTAACGTCGCGGCAACCTTATAGACTCCATCCTCTCCAGTAGGCAGCAGACTCCGTGAAACCTACTCCCCCGAGTAGAGGTGAGGCCTCGCGTAATCCTCGCCTTATCCGATCGGAGGACGGTGTCGATAGTAGCCGACTCCGTGGCTTTCACCTTCTCGACCTTGCGAATCTTCCTCGTTGCGCCTCTTTTTCCGTGTCTTAGTCGGCCGCACGGACTTCTGAATTGGACGCATCCTCGAATATGGAAGACGATTGGGGCAAAAGCATCGATCGACACTTCTTCGTATAGAATCTCCTTCCCTTTGTTTAGCAGGAGCAACTAGTGCGATAGGCGGTGAATCCGGTGGTAGAAGGAAAAACGATCTACAGGAGCAGATCCCAACATTTATAGTGAAGACTTTTACAAGTAATGGTAGGTTTTTTTTCATCGACACCCTCTTCGGAGCGGGAATTCGTCAGCAGATTTCGAGTTGGATTCACTGACGAGGCTCGACGAACTTATCTGCTTCGGATTTCGTTCTTGCGACGACGACATCCCCAAACTTGGCTTCAATATCTTTGCAGATCTTCGTCCAAGCTTGTACGATCGCTAAGTCGGGCGACTCGTCTTCTGGCAATAACAAACTCGATTCCGGTGGCGAAAAGATCAGCTTTGGTGAAGACATCGTTCCCGTCATTCGAAGAATTTCCAAAAGGTCGGTGATGTCCCATTTTTTTTTTATTTCGGCGGAGGTACTCAAGTAAACATACTTGTCTTATGAACTTGGGTAAGCACTGTGAATTTATTCATGTGAATTTTATCTCGAATTTTTGTGTCTTGGTTGGAGCTTAAATGGAGGATCGTGAGAGAGAAATTTCGATTTAACTGTTCACAACAAGTCGAACTCAAAGAGAATGAAATGTAGGACCCGGTCCGAGATCGGGAAGGAGTTAACGTCGCGTCGAACTCGCGTTCGATAGAACCAGCTCCTGACTTACTGCACCTATCGGAGTCCACCCCACTAAACCCCAAGGATTCTCGAACCACTCGTTTAATAAGTGATTAAACAGATGGCTCTGAGATCTAAAAAGAGTTGACTATAGTGGCTCGTGAAGAAATGAGCACGATATGTCAACGTAAGAATGGCCTTGATCGCATGAGGACATGGGCACATTCGTTAGATGTATGAAGACAAAACCTCTCGATCAAAATGAGAGAGAACTATTTCCACAAGTGAGTCGCAGGACTATTTTCGGTCAACATTTTCTTATCTTTGATTTTGAAAGAATATAAAATTTAGTAATTTAGTTTAATATAAAAAAAAGTATATATGATACTTTTGAAAATAGTTTTGAAAATAATGTATTTTAATTTTGGAAAATGAGGCCGTCTGGATCTCATTTGTCCAGATAATTGCATAATCGTGTCCGATGTCGCAAATGATAAACTTTCTCGAAAAATTAATATATTCTCGTGACTGAGTAGACCTAATCATGCTGAACCCAGGGACACGTGACATCCGTTTGGCTCGACGAACCTTTATGTGTGACCGATAAAGCTTCCCTACCCAATGAAAAACTGGTGAGGGTTTATTTTACCCGAGTTCCAAGCTTCCGCATAGAGCAGAGCCCTCTATAGCTAATTACATCTCGAATGATCAGTGTCACTCGAGAAACCTCGATAATGATCGGTGGTTCCGTCTTCGAGATTTGCAGGTTTAGGGTTTCGCTAGGACGCGAAAAGCAAGTAGGAGTGGCTACTGAACGGAACGAGTTATTTTCGTGAGTCGCAGGAAAGAAAGGTAGTGGATGTCGCGGATCCGATGCGAACCCCAATGACTTCCCAACTATCCTACCGTCATGGTACGTTTTGGAGACGATGTTAATTAAATGTTTAATCCCGTCAATTTTATTATTCTGGGACTTCTGTTGCATAATACACGAATGTCTGCAATAGCATCGCGAGATAGGAGGTTTTACGTCGTACCGTACGACAACCTCGAACCTAAAACGAGTTAGAACTTACGCCATGCAACATGGTTACACGGAAGCTTAGAGAGAGAGTGAGGGTTTACGCCGCTATGGAGCGAACTACCTCGAAGTCCCATGTGTTGTTATTTAAACTGTGAAGAGTTTTGTCAAGAAGATCCTTTTGCTGCTCGATCAAGCTCCTTGGCATGTTATTATAGAATGTCGATCACATCCGCATGTGGTTTGCTCATGCTCCTTCGTTGAAGTAATGATCACAGGTCTAAGCGTTCAAATGGTTTATCGAGTGTGTTCCGATGTTTCTGGGTTTTGTTGTTTTTTCGGCTTTGCATGCCTGAGTAAAGTAAATTGCAAGTAAAATTACTAGAAAGTAAAGCGCAAGTAAAGTGAAAAGCAAAGAAAGTAAATTACAAGAAATAAACCGTAAAAAGCATACTCAGGCATCTATTACCGTTAGTATAATTTGTATTACGAAGATAAAGTATGACTTGTGATAGATTTAAATAAACTCATGTACGTAAGCAGATAGAAATGAAAACCCGACATGAAAGTCGGAAAATAAAGAAAACGAAGCTCGTAAATCGTAAGTGAAAACTCGTAGTCACATATGAAAGATCGGAACCGGGTATAAGACATCAATAGAGGTGGAGGCTCGAGTCTGACAGTGTGCTTCCCGACTTGAATAAGAGCGCTAACCCGACGATCTAAGGAGTAGGTAATCCTAACTACAATCCAAGTGATTAACTACGGACCTTATATATTTTATAAGGAAAATTCTTTTATTTTCATGCGAAAGTCGTTTAAGATTTTATGCGAGTTCTTTTAATAACGAAAAGAGATTTTTATTTTTGTTTTTGTAAATATTTTGTAAAATGATAGAGTTCACAGGTTAGTCACTTTAATCGTGCTAGGACTACTGGAGACCTAGGATCGTCGGGGAAAACAATCTAACCAAGAGTCGGCGAATAATACCATCGGCCCTTTCCTCTCCCCTTATGGAGGGTCCTCGAGGTAGGAGATACTATTCTAATTATCCCTCGTATCCCTCGTTATAAGACACATAGCATTATTATCATCGCCTCGCCACCTGAGACCTCGCACTACACTCGGTCCGATGATCCATATGTGGCAAAACAAATGTCCTCAATCGCAGGAGGATTTGAGTGTAATGTTCGTGCTCAAATCCCGTGCATTGAGGTTTTATTATCTGGTTAAGTCATTTTAGTGAATTCACGATCGATTTAATTAAGGAAGGTGAACCGCGCCTCAGTGTGTTCACAGTGTCTGGTCTCCACCAGCACTTGTGAACCAGGTCGGTGTCTGACTTCATCGCGCATTCGAAGCTTAGATGGACGGGCTCTCACCGTGGTGTATCCCTAGCGTCTAGGCATTCTATGCTGTGAATTAGGTGGGTGACTCTCACCTAAGGTGTGCTCCTAAGGTATAGGAAGCATATGCTGTGATTTAGGTGGATGACTCACCTAAGGGTGTGCTCCTAACTTTAGGAAACCTATGCCGGGGATTAGGTGGATCGGCTGTCACCTAAGAGTGTGCTCCTAACTCTACGAAGCCTATGCTGAGGATTAGGTGGGTGACTCTCACCTAGGGTGTCTACCTAAGACCCAGGGAGCCTACACTGCGGGTTAGGTAAATGGGGTTCACCTAAGGTGTATACCGAAGACTCATGGAGCCTACACTCTAACTTGTGCTTGAAGTGACTAAGAGTGATTTACCCTTCCCCAAGTTAAATCAGAAATTCCCCCTTTTTTTTATGACTTAACCGTTTGACAAAAGCAAGAAAAACAAATGAAAGGAGAAGGCTGACCTACTTTCAAGACTAACAAAGCCAAAGAGAGGAAACAGCATGTGAGTCGACCGAGAAAGGGTTTAAATTTTTCCAAAATTATAACTAAACCAAGCACCCAAGAAGATTGTTTAAATCTACTACAAGACAGTGTTTTGATAGACCCAAGAGTTCTCCAATTCATCATAAACAAAAAGAAAGCATAAAAAGCCACCGAATATAATCGAAAAAAATAAAGCCCAAGAGCCATGAAATGGTGCCCAAAAGTGTAGCCCTCGAGTCACTAAAACAGGCCCAAGAATGCGGCCCACAACAACACTTTCAAACAACTCCAATCAATGGACAATCAACCAAGAAATCAAATTCCAAAATCTCTTCTAAAAACAAACGAATACAAAGATCCCAAATCAGTCCAAAATCGCCCCGCATCATCACTTAAATAAACTTCAAAATCGACACCCGTAACGACTCTAAAACATAGCAGACGATTCCCAAAATTGGAATCCCCTTTCACATAAAGTCAAGTCAAATGAAACTCCAAACTCGCATAAAATCAACTTACACAATTTCTTTTTTTCTTTTTTTTTTTTTGCATAAAACCAAACCCAAAGCATTTCCATTTAAAGTTGTAACGCAGAAGTCAATTGTGATAGCAAAGCATGGCACCATAGGCACCCATTCAAACAATGAAATAAATTGGGAGCAATTTACATACACATCACATACTCCTTATGCATTCACATACATATAATTTAATAACCTGAATTTGACATGAAAGATTTGAGTGGTATATGTTTAAAACATAAAGTATGGGTTCATTCGTAGGAATTAGGTGGTATGCGTAAAAAAAACAGCATTGCAGATGTTATATGTATCAGTTTTGTTTCATAGACCAAAGCTAGATTAATTGCATTTAATTCTTAGATGTATCCACCAAGTAAAGTTTCAGATTTAGCGTTCCAAACATTAAATTCAGGAGGGCTAGCTGCATGTAAATTCAAAGTTACAGCAACTAAATCTTCTTTTTTTTTTTTTTTGTGCGTAATGAAAGTTGCTACTCATACAAATCTAGATTTCATTTGGGACCCGGAAGCAATTATAATTGAATCGGGGCGCTTCGAGAAAGCGAATCGAAAAACAATACCCGAATATTTGATGAACTTGAACGTCCCTTTTCGGAATCTCGCTCGGCCTCGGAAGAGAAGTGGGGGAGCTTCAGGTGGGGCAATTTCGGCGTGAGAGGAAGAGGCGAGAAGGATCTATCGAGAGCGGGAGAGGTGAGTCGAACGAGAAAAGCGGAGGCAAACAGTTTTTTTTTTTCGATGCAGGGAGGCAAGCTGTTGGGTTGAGTGCGAGTGTTCTGGATCGCGCGAGAGGGTGCGAGCCGAGCAGGGAGAAGACGAACGGCCTTGTGCGGGGGAGGCGAGCGGGAGCGAGGGGAGCAGATTTCGGTTCGGCGTCTGAGAGAGACGAGCCGTGCGGGGATTTCGTTCGGTGCAGAGGGAGGCGTCGAGCAGAGGCTAGGGAGAGCGGCTTCGGTGTCGTGCGCGGGGACTGTCGCAAAGAGGAGCAGGGGAGGCGAGGGTTTCTGTCGAGGCGAGCCGAACGTCTGTTTGGTCGAACGAGGGATTCGGTCGAACGAGGCTTCGGTTCGCGCGAGAGAGAAGGCGATGGCTACGCTGCAGAGGATGGGAGGTGTCGAGCAGGAGGGTTCTGTGCGGCAAGGAGGCGAGCGGGCTTCTGTGTCGAGCGTGAGGGAGACGGGGCGATCTATAGAGAGCCAGCGGGTGAGAGGAACGGAGAGGAAGATGAAGGCTCCATCTCGATTTGTCCGGTTGAGCGGGATTTGTCTCCCGCGCCTCTCCCATAGTCGTTAAGTTTGCAATGAGCGGGAGATTAATTAGCTTCCAAGTAAGGATGAGTTTTAATAGGAAGATTAGAATCCTCCAATTAAACCTAATTAATATGATATTAAGTGGCTGATTCGAATTTTAAAAATTTTGAAATTTGAAATAACCCTGGCTCGTGTTCAGCCTGTGTCGGGCTCAAATTGAACCTGGGCTGAGTCCGAACCCGTGCCCCGCTAATTAAAAAAAAATATGCGCATTGATTTTCGTGTCGTTTGCTCGCGTACAAAATCATAGCAATATGGGTGTCCTTCCTAACTAAAGTAGACGTCCCGGACACATCCGTGTGGTCCGTTTCATCATCTGAGGTCGTCCGGACAAGTTCGCCGACGATCGGGCCAAAAAGGTGTCAAATTGTGGTGTGTCGAGTGCTCGAGTCATGAATGGTTCACCGAAGCGCCGTTCGATCCTACGGGAACTCATTTCGGGCCTCTGCGTACGTGATCCCTAGCCGCTGCAACAAAGAGTCGAGTCTTGGGACTACCTCATGCGAGATCTTACAAAATGGGTCTGAAGTGGTTTGAAGCTCCCATGGGAGGTGGGCTCCATGACTAGTCCGCTAGGATAGTCAGTAACGAATTCCTAAAGCTAGATCCTAGGGTCTAACGTGAAGAATGCTAAGACCTCACTAAAATGAGGTCAACAATTAACAACCGTTTTCAAGAGAAACAACTGGGTCAAACAAAGCATACAGGGTACGATCACTCCTTGGTGATAAATAACCTGCTTCAGTGCTAACAATAACTAGAGAGAAATTCATCGCTCACCTAGAAAAAGGATTGATGGTAAAATGCCCAAGTCATTACCGAGAATAGATGCGAAAAGTGGAGAATCGTGTTAGATAGTTGATAACCAATGTAAATTTTTGTTTGAAAAATCATGACATGAATCATTTAAATTATTATGTAAAAGCTACGGCGTCCGATAAAAACAACACACTGTATTGGCCTGATTACAGTGAAAATGAGCAAGGGCCGCTACACTGACATCTGAGTTTAGTGTCAAATAAGCCAAGAATTTCCTACATTATAGACGGATGCAGCAAAAAAATTAGTCCATAAAACTATTATTAGGATATAATTTTGAAATATACATACTTTCACCGATAATTTAATGAAATTAGTAGATAGTATATCTCGTAGAAAGATAAATATCTTATGCATTCAAGAAACTAAATTTATTCAAAAAACTGCTAACAAAATTGATAGGTTTAGGTTTTTAACTTTGGTATTTGGGTAAGAGTCACAATAAAAATGGTGTAGGTGTAATTATATATAAGATTTTGAAATATAATGTTATAAAAATTAATAGAATTGGAGATAGATTTATAGCCCTAGCAATTATCGTTGATACTAAGATTTTTAATGTTATAATTACTTATGCTCCTCAAGTAGGTTTAGATATAAGTTCAAATGAAAATTTTATAATTACCTACAATAATTAATACAAATCATATATATTAAAGAAATAATTTTTATTTGATGAGATTTAAATAAACATGTTGTTAGAGTAGTAAAAAATTTTAGAACTATATATGATGGTCATGGTTTGAAGTGATTAATGAAGGTAGAACCATATTAGATTTTGGTTTTAACTTATGATTTTGTTATTATTAAAACTTTATTTAAGAAAAAATATGAGCATGTTATTACCTAAAAGAATGAATATAATAAAATATAAATTAATTATTTTATTAAAAGAAAAGGAGATCATCGATAATATAAATATCGTAAGGTCATTCCAAGTGAAAATTTAAATTCACAATATTGATTATCAGTTTTGGATTTTAAGATGAAAAGCTAAAAAAGAAAAAATGCACTGAAACATTGTTGTAGAATTAAATGGAGACACTTAAAAGACAAATAAAATTATTTCATGAGCTAACTTCAAGATTTTAAAATTTAAGATGTTCACGAAGAAGTTAATTCTATATGGTATAAAAAAAATAAAAAAACTATTAAACAAGTGATAAAATATATACCTGGAGAATCAAAAAGTAAAAAAAAAAAATTATAAATCAAAATAGCAAGTCATGGAATAATAATGTGCAAGAAATAAAAGAAAATAAAAAAGTTATGTTATAAAAATTCATTTAAATGTTAAAGGTTAGATAATTGGAAAAATATAAAATAGCTCGTAATAAAAACAATGCTTTTAGTGGTCTTTATAACAGATTAGATACTAAAGAGGGTAAAAAATACATATATAAATTAGTCAAACAAAGAGAAAAGAAAAGTAATGATTTAATTGAATAAAGTGTATTAAAGATGTAAATTAAAAAGATATTTTTCTTAGAGGAAGAAATTCAACATAGATAGATAAGTCATTTTTTGATAAAATTTTCTAAAATTTTTGAAAATATGATCGACTTTAATAGTCTTAATATCATTAATAATAATAATACTTTTTTTTTACCATCACATTAATAGAAAAAGAAGTTGAGGCTTTTAAAGAAAACCAAAGGTAGAAAATCTATAGGACCTAATGATATCCCAATTGAAGTATAAAAATATTTAGACGATTTGAGAGTTTCTTGGCTTACTAAACTCTTTAATAATATTTTCAAAACTATAAAGAATTCGAGTGAAGGAAGAGTATTTTGATCCCAGTTTTAAGAATAAAGAGGAAAAATAAGAGTGTGCAAATTATAGAACAATTAAGTTGATGTTTCAAACTTTAAAATTTCGGCAGAGGGTAATTGAACATAAGTTAGAACGTGAAACAAAAATTTCTCATAAATAGTTCGGATTATACCGGCAAGTCTACTATGAAAACTATACATTTATTGAGAGGTTTGATGGAGAAATATAGAGAGAGTGTAGGAGAATCAACATATGATAAGGTTCAAAAGGTTCTAAGAGAAGTTCTTTGGAGAATTCTAGAAAAGTGGTGTTTATATGACTTATATTCAAGTTATTAAAAAAAATGTATGCTAGAGTTTTTCTCGTGTTTGAACAAGAGGATTGATCAATTATTTTCTTATTTCATCTGAATTACATTAGGGATTGGCTTTAAGCCCGTATCTTTTTTGCATTAGTTACGAATATGCTCTTCCTAGAAATTTATAGGAGGATGTACTTTGGTGTATGGTTTCGCGGATGATATCCTTCTTATGATTAAGACTAGAGAAAGAGTTCAGGAAAAATTTGAATTATAGAGGTTTACATTAGTCTAAAATCCTTCATTTGAGTAAATCTAAAAATGAATACATTGAATGTAATTTTAGTAGTAGCTTTAGTTGCAAAATTATAACTATGGGTTATCAAACCATTAAAAGGTGTGAACATTTTAGATATCTCGCATTTATTGTTTAGAGTGATGGTGATATAGATGGGGATGTTATTAGTAGAATTCATGTTGGTTGGTTGAAATGGAGAGATGCATCGGGCCTATTATGTGATAGAAAAGTACCGCATAGACTTAAAGAGAAATTTATAAGATGGTTGCGAGACCTGCAATGTTTTATGGTGCAGAATGTTGGTCTTTAAAAGAAAAGCATAAAACAAAGTTAAGTGTTGCTGAGATGAGAATGCTTAGGTGGATAAGTGGCTTGATACTTAGAGACAAAATGTGAAACAAATCTATCTGTGAAAGGGTTGGTGTAGCTTCAGTGGCAGACAAGATTAGAGTCATCTTAGATCATTAGGTCACACTAAATGTCGACCATCTGATGATTCGGTTAGGAGTCAATGTTTTAGATTCGACTTAAAACCTAAAAAGGCATGGGTATATTATACAAAAATTTACCTTAATCTATTTGAATTTAATGAAAATGACACTCAATAGGACGCAATAGACAAAAAAGATTCACATAGCTGACCCAACTTAGTAAGATAAAAGCTTGTTGTTGTTGTTGTTAAAATGTCAAATCAAGATAAAATATAATAAGAGATGTCCCACACCACTACCTTCTATTTGAGAGAATACCGCTCCATAAACTAAGAGGGTACCAAAACATCCAGCAAAATCCTAAATCCTTATCGGCTCTGTTGCCATGTAAATTGTTTTCCAACTAGACCAACTCCATTGCTTGGTTTTTCATCTTCTGACTTGGCCAGCCCCATTGCTTTGTCACTTGTCTTTTTGCAAGACCACCTACATTTCCTGGTCAATTGTTCTCGGACTAGGCCACCTCAATTGCCTCAAAAACTGTCTTCTGACAAGGTCATCTCAATAGCCCTATCGATAGCATTATGTTCGGTAAAATCACCTTAATTATCTAGCCAACCTTCATTTAACCATGATACATTGGTCACCTAGTCAACCTAGTTAATTTATGATGCTTTGGTTTATTAGGTCACCTCAATTGTCTTGTAAATAACATCATCCATTTGTCATTTCACACCCTTCCCCAACATCATCACTCCAGAAGTCTTTCGCTATGCCTCCTATTCATCTCTTCAGGTAAGACAGGGTGTACAAAATAAAGTGTCACGGGAGTAAACAGTCTATTGAAGAATTTGTTTTCCATTTCATACGAACCACTTCCTATTCCAGCATTGGTAAGTTTAAGCTCTTTTCCCAAGCAAAATAAACCACCAACTATGAACCTACTGAAGGTTCAAGAATCATTCTTTATCTAAAGCTCAAAAGAGCAGGTTCACATTCATCTGAACCTTCTCATGCTTTGATCCCTCCTCAAATAAGGAAGCATCACTAACTCCACTCGTTCATAACTTCACCTTATTCATCTAAAGCCAACCTGCTACCAAAGTTAACCAAATAAAAATAAAGAAAGCAATTATTATTATTACGGAAATCAAATATGCAATTAAAACTGGATAACTAAAATACGAAATAATGATAAACATGACACACAAACTCAGCTAAGATTGTATCAGAAAGGGGTGGTGGTCAGTTATGTGTTGAAAGGTGTTAGGTGAACCGAAAGTGGTGGTAGGTGGTCGGAATGGGTAGGATGGCCTGTTGAAGAGCAACGGTTGCAGTAGAGAAGGGTTTATGTGCAGTGGGTGAGGGGCAACAGTGAGTAGGGTGGTTGGAAAGGTTGCAGACTAAAAGAAACGGCAATGGGGAGGGCAGCAGCAAGTAAAGATGGCTAGGACAGCAAGGCAACAACATCGGGAGATGGTATGGGGTGGCTGGAAGGTTGACGACTGCAGGGAATAGCAAAGAAGGGGTTGGAATAGCAATGACAACAACGAGCAAGGGTTGGAACAGCCGTGCCAGTGAAGATGGAGGGCTCGAACAGCGCTGGCAGTGAAGCATAAGGGCTGGTACAGTCACAACCCGTCCTTATAGCTTGGAATTAGCCAAGTCAGAAACTACGATCGGATGGTGAAAACATTTAAATAATTATCCAAAGATTTATAGAATCTTCCAATTTATCAAAGAGCCACTAAAATCCACGAGGTATAATAAATGCAAAACATCCATAAATAACATAATCTGAAGCAACATCTCAAACAAAAATGAAACAGTATAACACTATCTGAAAAAAACAGTACAAAGAAATTATCCTCATAAATACCTACAGCAGTGGTTCTTCTCTAGTAAATCAAATCTCTTCTATAAGGCATATCAACCTATAAATTTTATTTTCCTGAAAGAAAACATTAATTGGAAAAGCACGTTTGATTTAATGAACAATTATAATTGTTATATGCATTAAATTATTATCTCAATGCTATGTATGAATGACCAAAGAAAATATATTTTATTTATTTATAATAAACTTTCATATTAAATTTATCCCCTTTCGTTATACTTTAAATATTTACCGGTATAATCTCTTTAAGAGTCACAATAGAATTACTATCACATCCGAAGATACTAAAAAAATGTACCTGAAAGTACTTTAAAAAATGTAACCAAAGGTATTGTCGGCCGGAGTTTCAAAATATCATTTAAATCTTAAATTAAATTTAATTTATAATATATATGTGTGTGCTCAAAATATCATTTAAATTTTAAATTAAATTAAATTTATAATATATATGTGTGTGTGTGTGGAGATAATTATGATTTTGAAAAATAGTAATTTAATTTTGAAACTAATGGATCTAACGGGTCTTACATATTTGATAGCTTGTATGGCTGAGCGTGATACCACAAGTAATACATTATCCTGAAAAATAAGCGTATCACTTATAGTAGACTCAATTACCAAAACTAAAGAGTTTTCTGACATCCGTTTGCTCTGCGAAAAGTTTTATGTGAGGCCGACAAATTTCTCTACCTAATATAAGGATTAGATATGATTTATTTTACCTAGGTTCCTAGTTTCCTATAGAGGCAAACCCCTATAGTTAATTACATCTTAAATGACCGGAGTCACTTAAGAAAACTTTCGATTAAGATCACTAGTTCTATCTTCAAGGTTTCAAAGTTTAAGTTTCCACGGTTGGACACGGAAAATCAAACGTGAATGGCTCGAGTAGGAATAATTATTTTTTAGGAGGCCAAAGGAGTAGAAAAGTAAGAGATGTAACGGATACAAGGAAAGACCTCGGTGACTTCGCATTTATCCTATTGTTTGGCTTTATATCTTTGAAATGAAGTTATTTAATGTTTAATCCTGTAATTTATTTTAGAATTTAGGATTTACATTCGCATGATATCTAATCGTGCAAATAGCCTAGAAAAATAAGAGAATTTACACTGTACTGCACGGTAACCTTTGAATCCTAAAAGTGTTAGGACTTATATTGAACAAAAGGGTTGTACAAAAGCCTAAAACATAAGATGAAAGTTTACGGTGCGCTAAGCAAACTACCCGAAGTCCTATGGGCTATGTTATTTCTTCTACAGAAAGGTTTAGCTTATGTGGACTTGTTTTGCTGCTGCAGATCGTCATCCTTCGTCCCCTACATTACGGTCGTGCTACCCACGAAGACTTACTCCATGCCCAGCAGTTTTAGGTTTAGTGTCTTATATGTAAGCGTACAATATTGTTAGTTGGTGACTTGCTGTTGCATATCTCCTAAACTAGGCTATATCCTAAAGATTTTAAGAATTTTATAAGTATAGGAATAAAAGAACTATAACAATGCGGTAAAGAAATGAAGTAGAGAGTACAGTAAAAGAAATAAATAATAAACTATATTGTAAAGAAAAAGACAATAGAAAGTGCAATAAATAAAATAAACATGTGTACCAGGAGGTTTTTCCTGTTGCTGCAAAAGTTTGCATTGCATATAGAAATAAAGTATGACAGAAATTAATAGGCGGGACAATCATGCATTTATGTTAAAAAAAAAGACAGTGTATCACATAAAAAAACTCAAAGAAAATCGTAGGAAACGCGCGAAAATCAAAGAAAACCGTAAGCATCAACTTAATTTTTTTCAAAGGGACTCCGAAGGCAACCAACGGTCATCCACGTATATAAAACCCAACATTCAGCTAGAAATTTTGAACAAGACAATCTTAGGAGGACAATTCTTACCCCGTACAGGTAATTGATAAGTGGACGATCAGGTTATATTATTTAAAGTTTGTAATTTGTCATGCATTAGGGAAAAATACTTTTCTTTTATCTAAAAATCGAAAGTATTTAGGTTGTAAAGTAAATACCAGTTCCACTTATATATTTGTATATTTAGTAAAATAAATTGTCCACAAGTCGATTACAATGCCGAGCTAGGACCGCCAGCAACCTAAGAAGGCAAGAGGCCTCGCTAGCATAGTGCTGAAGAATAATATATACATCATACACTCTCACCAGATCCCTAGATCTGGCTCCAATTTCGTAGGATGAGATATTATCCTGCTTTATGCATAGATGTCAGTCATCACCGCCTTTAAACCCCGAACCATCCAACTTAGATGGTACATATATAACGACGGCTATATATGTGCACTTATGTATCATACATAAGCACCTAAATAAAACCAAGAAGTAAGGAAAGCAAAGAAAAAAAATGAGGTGAGAGAGAGAAGATGGACTAATCCATCTGAAAAAACAAAGAAGTGAATGGTGGATCAACACTTAAAATAGCAAGAGTGGTGAGCTAGAATAGAACCTCACTACTCTCCAAACACCATATTCAAAATCTTCAATCAATACTTAAAGAGTCCAAACAATCTTCCCCGATCAACACCATAAAACCTCAAACTCGGATTAAAACCCCAAGAACTACGGCCTGAAAGCCATCCAACAAACCCAAAAGATGCAACCCAAATGTTACAAAATAGATCTAAAATCGACAGCCTAAACATAGGTAAGGGCAGCAAAGACAAGCCCAAATCAGTAAGTTCATAAGGCAAACATAGCTCCCATATAAAAGCAGCAGAGAGAGACAGAAGGAGAAAGAGAGAGCTAATTCACCACAACAAAAGAGACCTAATGGCTTTTCGCTAAGAGTGATGGGGAGCAAACCTCAACAACAAGAAAACTACCAACAACATTCATCATAAGCAAGGGGGCGGCAAGGAAAGCACACAAAAAGCCCCATGTTTTCCAACTTGTGGGCCAATTTAATATCACATATGCATTATAAATAGACGAGAGTTTGATATTCAAATGAGTAAGGAAGAGAGTATAAATTCCCTAGATGAACTTTTACATATTAACATTTCTTTTATTTTACCATCCATATTAGCAAGTAGCTAGCCATTTTTTTATTATATTAACACTTATGTGTAACATAAAGTAGCTAATTATCAAGCTGTAACCCTCAAAATAAGTTAAAACATAAAGTAAAATTGTTGTGACTTCCAAAGTGATTCAAGTTATGAGGTGATATAAAGACTAATCACAACTTTCCAAACATTAAAGCAATAAACAGACAATTCAACTTTATAATTGTTCAGCTTATAAGCAAAGAAAACTTGGCTACAACAGATGTGTCGAGCCCTAACACTAACATTTCAAGCCTTCAAGGCTGCAAGTTATCAACCCTCCAAAGGAAGTATTTTAATCATTTCACCGCAGTGTTTTATCACCCCCAAAATAATAAATTCATGGATTCTAAAAGAGCATATCAACTTAAAAAGTAAAGCATGCAGTTTATAAGACCCCAAAGAGCATTCGCAAGCATTAAACTTTAAAACACCAAATTTCAGACACCATAAAATGCTCGAAACACAAAATCAGCCAGGGAGATTTTACATCATGAAGTAACGAAACTTAAAACTTGATAATAATTGCATTTGGATGCTCGAAAAGAATAGATCAGCCAGACAGGACTTAGATCCTGACGTAAATGACATTTATAATCTCATAATAATTGCATTACATTGCTGGAAACACGTAACCAGCAAAAGAAACCTAAATAGCTTCACAATAATTGCATTTAAATATTTGAAACACAAAACCAATGAAATATCAGCATAAATATCCCTTCTCTTTCTCCTCTTTTTTCTTTATGATAAAAAAAAACTTTCATGCTGTAAAATTTTTGTACAAACCATAAGAAGTGGAGGCTCGACAGTCAAGCAAAGAACTGAACGGACCAGCCAAAATTTTGAATGTTTAAGGAAGGAAACAAGATTATAATTTGATGCAAATCCAAGACAACCTCAAGGACAAACCCAAGAAAATCGAGCAGCATTTCCTGTCCTTGCCAAAACATAAATGATTTCAGCAGCAACTCCCCTCTCCCAAGTTTCAACAACCACAAGAACTCACTCTAGCTAGGGATTTTATAGGAAAGGAAGGAACACACCTCCGCCTACCAGCCAAAGTAGTTGAACGGGATGATGGGAGAGGAGGAGCATTTAGGGAGAAAGAGAGCTGGCGACCTACGGGAGAGGAAGGGTCGGCCAAGTGAAGCTTCGCGATTGGAGAGCCGCTTGGTCGAGCAGCTTGCGAAGAAGACGAGTCGATGTTGGGGGGCTCGCAATCGAACTAGGAGACACGTGAGCCAGGGCACGCCTGAGTTGAGCTCGAGAGAGAGCATGGGAGGCGAGGGGGGCGAGCCTCTTCGATCAGGCCGAGATTGGGAAGAAGGGAGGGGGCTGCGTGTCTGAGTTAGAATTAATAGGGTTTCAGGAAGAAAAATAAAATGATCTTTTTCTTTATTAATTTTATAATATTAATATGAAAATCTCTCAATTCACGCATTTTTCGCTCATGCATGAAATCATAGCACAATGGATGTCTCCCCTAAGTAAAATCGACATTCCAAACGCGCTGACGCAGCCCGTTTTGTCATTCGGGGTCATTCAAACGAATTCATAAATTTGCGTGTAATTTACTGGTATGCGGAATTATAGCATTATGAATGTCATTCTTAGGTAATTTTGACGTTCCAGACGTGTCAGCACAGTCTTTTTCGTCATCCGAGGTCGTTCCGACAAATTAGTCGACAATCGAGTCGAAATTGTGTTAAATTTGATTTTCTCCAAAATTTTGTGTCTGTAATCGATCGTTTAGAAAATTGACTTACGTTTCGATTAATTGTGAAGTCTTTACAGGTGTCGGTGACACCAATTATGATATTTGTGTTTGTCGGCTGTTCGAATTGTGACATTTGTGTGCCTGAATGTTCGAAAGTCATAATGGGTGCCCTAAGGCTTTTAAACCCTATGGAAATTTTTTTGAGGCCTCCATATGCTGATCTTTAGTTCTTGCAACTAAGAGATGAGTTCTTGGGACCACTCATATGAGGCCTCGCAAAAAAAATCAGGAGGTGGTTTAAATTTCTAAAATGGTGGGTCCCGACACTAGTCATCTAGGATAGTCAATAGAGAAGTCCAAATGCTAGATCCTAGGCTCTAGGAGAAAGGATTAAATCTCACCGAAAATGAGGTCAACAGATACCTTAAAAAATGTAACCAAAGCTACCCTGAAATTGCACCCGATGATATACATTTATCATTTTTTTTTGACATATATGGTGAATTGCATCCATTGTCGGTACCATCTAGGGTAACCTTATATGACTTAAACCTTTACAATTCATTTCATATGAATTTAAAATAGTTTAAAATATACCTTCAAATGTCATTTATTTTTTTCATATTTGTGATACCATTTCATACTTTCAAAACACAAGATATCAATGAAATAATTTTTTTAAATCATTTAATAAAGCAATTATTCATTTCATGAAATATTAATTTAATAAATAAAAAGAAAATAATCAAACTTAATCTTAAGAGACCTCTGAAAACTTATTCCTCCACTATCTTATTTGGACAACCACCAATATAAATTAAAAATGCATATAACTATAAGAATCACATCCTGAAGAAAGTCTTAAATGTTGCTATGTTATTTAAATATGTAAGAATAATTAAAAAAACTCAAACCACTTTTAACCTTAAATTCTTTGCCTTTCTCAAATACCAAGAATTTTTCAGCCTCCCTTACTTCCTACAAACAACAACAAAACCTTTATCCCACTAAGTGGGGTCGGCTACGTGAATCTTTTTTCTCAATTGTGTCCTATTTAGTGTCATAATTCCATTTAATTCAAATAAACTATGAACATTTTTTATATAATATGCCTAAGTTTTCCTAGGTCTACCTCTGTCTTTCTTAATATAAATCAAATCTAAAACATCTACTCAATCTAATCGGATCATCAGATGGTCGACGTTTAATGTGGACAAATCATCTAAGATGGTTCTCTCTAATTTTGTCTGTCACTAGAGCCACACCAACCCTATCACGGATATATTCATTTCGCATTGTCTCTAAGTGTAAAACCACTCATCCACCTAATCATTCTCATCTCGTCAACATTTAGTTTTATGTTTCTCTTTTAGAGGCCAACATTCAGCGCCATAGAGCATTGCAAGTCTCACCACCATCTTATAAAATTTTCCTTTCAGTCTAAGTGGTACTTTTCTGTCACACAATAGGCCCAAAGATTCCTCCACTTCAACCAACCAACATGAATTCTAGCAAAATCCCCATCAATATCACCATTACTTTGAACAATAGGCCCGAGATATCTAAAGCGTTCACACCTTTTAATAATTTGATCACCCATAGTTACATTTTTGTCACTAAAGCTACTACTACTAGAAACACATTCCATGTATTCAGTTTTAGTTCTACTTAAACGAAGGCCTTTAGACTCCCTCACTTCCTAACAGAAAAAAATTAAATAAAATAATTTAACTAATTATATTATTAATTCAAAAAATAACATAAGGATTAACATTTAACTTATAGGCTTTCAGATAGATCCACTTGCTCGCTTCACAAATTTCTTTTCTTTCAAAGCCGAAATCCCTGTATTATAGTTCTGATTAAATGACTACAATTAAACCCTCACATACAAACAAATATAAAAAATTATTCATAGAATGAAATATTAATTAAATTCTTAAAATCCAAATTATACCTTTTTCAGCCTTTAAAACCACGCACGCTCGACGCTCCTCCCCCACGCATTTCTTCTTCCTCTTAGTTTAGACACAACACTGAGCAGTGCCTGCATCGTCATACGCTCTTCTTCCCGCCACGAGCACCGCAAGACCTAGACTCATTTTCTTCTCCTACACACAGCTTGGCGCTGGTTAAAATTCTTAGGTAGGGCACAAGCTTCGACTCTCTTAACTTCGATCTCAACTTCCTCTGCACGCGAGCACAACACGACAAGCGATGAACAACGCCTTCTCCTTCCTCAGTCACGACTCAACCCGATATAACAGCGTGTGTAGAGCTTCCCTTCGACTAGGGTTCGATGTCGAAGGTTTCCACCTCCTTCAATCTCTCCTTTTCTTCTTCTACTTCCTTCCTCTCTTGCTCTCGATTATGAAAATTTATCCTCTCCCGCTTGCTCCCTCGTCTGTTTCTTTGGTTCAAATGAGAAGACATACGAAAGAATGAACAATATGTTTCTTATGAGAAGATGTGCATTCTCTAACCATCTGCATCTTTTTATTTATTTATTTATTTATTATTATTATTATCATTAATCTTTTATTTCAGTTATTACAATCTCCCCTCCTTATAAACTTTCATTCAATAAATTCAAAAAGAGTTAAAACAAAAACAAAAAATTGTGATTTTCTTGAACCCCAGCGACTTTCTCTCTAGTAGCATCTGTCTCCAACCCGTACTTCCATAAAATCTTCACAAAATGGATATCTCCTGATTCCTCATCTTCTTCACATCATAATCCAGAATCCTTTCAAGCTCCTCAATATAAATTAAATCAGGTTTTATATCAATTGAGTCTGCTATCACCTTACTAGTTTAATCTGCAATATATTTTTTGAGTGAAGAAATGAGAAAAACATTATACACTCCCTGCATATGAGTTGGAAAAACCAATTTGTAAGCTGCATTCACAATCCTCTCTACAATCTCAAATGGACCAACAAATTTGGGGCTCAATTTTCTTGTCTTCTCAAAACGTGCACATCTTTCAATGAACTGACCTTGATGAAAACAGACTCTCCAACTTCAAACTCAACAAGTATATGCCTAGCATCGTAATATTTCCTGTCTATCATGCACTACCTTCAATCTATTACTGATCAATCTAATCTTCTCAGTAGCATCATCAACCAAATCAGCTTTGATGACATTTTATTCACTTGTTTCTGCCCAACATAATGGCGTCCTGCACTTATTTCCATACAAAGCTTCATATGAAGTCATAATAATGCCAGCCTGGTAACTGTTATTATAAGCAAACTCTACAAAAGGTATATGTGATTCCCATCCTCCACCAAAATAACGAACACATAACCTTAATAGATCCTCTAAAGTTTGAATAGTTCTCTCTGACCACCATCTATTAGAGGGTGAAAGGTTGTGTTAAAAGTCAATCAGGTTCGCAAAGCTTCATGAACCTTCTTCCACAACCTGGAAATAAACTTGCTCCCAAAGCTTCATGAACCTTCTTCCAAAATCTGTCGAAGACAATAGACTTTGGCACTCCATGCAACCTCAGTTTATTCCACATGGCTAAACTCTCTACTAGATCGATCTGTCTAATGGGGAAGAATGGACAGACTTAGTCAATTCCTCGATGATTACCTATATAACACCATGACCCTGACATGACATTGGCAACCCAATTACAAAATATATCACAATCTCCACTGATTTCCACTCTGGAATCGGTAAAGCTGCAAATGACCTCTAGAATGCTGATGTTCTGCCTTCACTAGCTGACAGGAAGGACACTTAGTCATAAATTAAGTCACATTCTTCTTCAGTCTTGGCCACTGAAATGCTTCTTTAAGATTTTGATACATTTTATTGCTCCTTGAGTGAATAGTAGAGCCAGATAAATGTGTTTCCTCTAGAATTTCTTTCCTCAGATCAATATCTGAAACATAAACCTACTTTATATCTCCATAAACGACCTTAATCTAGCACATACCTCTCCAAACCGTCTGTCTTAACCTGTTCCAACATTTTTTTAACGCATCTATCTTTGGCTAAAGAATATTCAATTATGCCCTTCAAAATTAGCACCGTGACCTAATATAGTTGAACCATACTATCATCACTACAATCAACTATAGATAGCTTCAACTTCCTTAGATCTTCAAGTAAATGCTCTTGCTAAGTAAATAAAAAATTCAAATTACTTGAATCTTTCCTATTCAATGCATCTGCAACAACATTCGCCTTCCACGGATGATACTGAATATCTAATCCATAATCTTTAATAAATTTGAGTCATCGCGTCTGCCTCAGGTTCAGTTCACTCCAAGTAAATATACTTCAAACTCTGGTAATCAGTAAAAGCTTTACATCTAACTCCGTACAGATAATGCCTCCATATAACTAGTATAAATACAACTGCAACAAGCTTCAAATCATGTGCGGGCTTATTCCTTTCATCAATTTTCAATTGTCATAATGCATATGCAAAGACTCTATCATGTTGCATAAGTACACAGTCCAAACCCCTCAAAGATGTACGTTGAATATCTGAAAAAATCATTATAACCTAAAAGAATGGTCAAAATTAGAGTAGACATTAAGCATGTCTCAAGAAAAGCCTCCTCATAATGATCAAACATGTTGTCAATCCTTGGCATTGGATATTTGTTTTTAACTGTGAGCATATTCAACTCCCTTTAGTCAATACACATAATGAGGTACCCCATCCTTCTTCTTCATAAATAATAATGGAGCTCTCCAAAATGAGGTACTAGGTCTAATAAACCCCTTATCTAGTTTCCAGTGATGAAAAACTAATACATCAAAGATTTGGCATGCAAAATCAGAAGATAGTATAGGATTTTAAAGTGAAGATTGACTCCGGATTTTCACGGTCGTATTTATCGAGTGTCTCCAAATCGTTAAACAAAACATTGAATACAAGAATGTTCCACTTTATAGAAGAGTGAAGCTAGCGGCTATTAAATTAAAGAAGAATATGTCCCTGTGGTTGGAGAATCTAAAGTATTTTCAACAACAGGAAGAGAAAAGTAAGAAAATCGCATGGTCTAGGATGAAAAGAGAAATGCAATGCAAATATTTCCCCTGCATTACCTATATGAACTCTACAATTTATGCTGAAGGGATTCTTATGTGGAGTAAATTCAATCATCAACGCATGCAAAAATGGAAGTTGATGAAACCCTAAGAGCACATAGTGGTCAAGTATTTTAGAGTATTAAGGTCATCTCTACATAGTATTGTGTAGATGCAATCGTATTAGTCCCTACTCGATGTACATAACCTAGCTTTAACAGTGGAGAAGCAGTATCACCAGGCGATCACCATAGCTATAGACATAATTCAACCTCGGGATCATACAACAAGATTAAGCCCATTACAGACCCAAGCCGTCCCCTACTAAGAAGAAACTAATTCATAGTGGAGAAAAAGTGGAGACCACTAACACTCTCAAATATGTCCCAGTCAAAAATTTCTTTAAGAACCACGATTTTAGGCACATTGTGTCTGATTGCCCAAATAAAAAGGTGATCTCTTTCACAGACCAAAGAACCATTAAATAAATGAATAATAACACAAGAGAGAATAAAGATGTAAGAGAGTAGTATCATCTTGATAATTGCAGCTGAAGAGGGAGAAATGCTAATGATTAAATGAGTCCTTCAATCTGAGCTTATGAGAGAGCAACAATAGCTCCACCACAGTATCTTCCTTACTCATTGAACAATATAGGAAAGAAATGCAGTCTCATTATTCTTAAAGATAGTTGTGAAAATGTAATATCGACAGAGATGATGGGCAAGATAAGCCTCACATCCATTAGCATTCTTAATCATGTTCTCAGGCTTGATTGAAGAAGATGAATAATAATAGTATTGACAAATGGAATTTTCAACTAGATACAAGCGACAGAATTAGGTTTTGAGTGATATCGTACTTACGGATGCATATCATATTCTTTAGGGACGACCGTGGTAGCATGATAGCGATACACTTCATGATGGAACAAAAAAATTTATTTATAAAGGGAAACATATTATACTTTTGTCGTTAAAAGAGTCAACAGTGATGGTAACTCAAAAGAGACAGAAACTTTAGTGCGCTATGACATTTCTATAATCCATGAGAAAGGCACCAATGGGTCTTTTGTGATGCTAGAAAAACGTGACATGGAATAATTGATACCAGACATAGGTCAGCCACTGCTAAGAGGGTTTTAGAACTTTTTGGTTTATAGTCTACCTTCTAAGTAACCACTAATGAGTGATGTCCAACATATCATTACATAAGATAGCAATAAGAAATTTTTGAGCTAATTCTAAAAGACCATAGAGTAAGTTGGGCATTATGTTTCAGTTCAATTCAAAAACACATCTATAGATAGATGATGGCAAGATAAAAGTGTTGAATCGTAGGTTTGAAAATCTTCTTAGATGTTTTGTGGGTAGGAACATCAAAAGGTGTAATCCGAGTGTTTACAAATAAGAAGAAAAAGTCTCTCCTAGTCGAAAAGAACGACGTTGAAGTGTCAATGTGTTGGATTCTACAATCCTGATTCAGTGAGATTCCTTGGTTCCACGAATTGTGGCATCCCAATTATAGGGAATGCACTAGAGATGTGATTTCTTGTCCCGTAATTGAGGTAATAGAATTCCCCAGTAAATCTGTCGTCACTAGGCCTTTATGGGCCTGCCTTTTATGTTATTTTTAAATGGAATTAGGGTTTCTTTGAGGGAATAATTTATATGTTATTTTTTAGTCTGCAAATTTTAGGTTTGTTTCATGTAATTTGAATATTATAATCTCTAATTTTTGTATTATGTGTATTATATCATCGTCATTTTATAAGTGGTGTGTCTTTAACTTGTTCAGGAATATGTAGTATAACCATCTCATTGTCCATAACATGTTTGTGCTTCTCTCCATTATTTTCAGCCCACACAGTCACCAAACACCTCCTATCCTCTTCAAAATATTAGCGACCCCCTACTAAATCCGTATCCCAAACACCTTCTAGGAGTCTAGACACCACCATAAATAATTAAATTTCTATTCTATGCCTCATGCTATAAATCATGCATCCTCACTTCCTCTACCCCAAATTCTTCCTTCAATACCCCTTCCATATTTCACCAGTTGCTCCTTTAGTTCGCTTGAATTGTGATGCTTCTCTCATGGCTGACAATTAGGACCGTTGCCTTCCAGATACCTCTTTTGCTTTTTGCCTTTTGCTCCATGTTATTTTACTGAGGATTTTAAGGGGTTTAGGGTCATGGCCCTTTGTCCAATCCTTCTTGTTTCAGCACTCAGTTTCATCACTATCCTTCAACTCTCAATCAGAAGCTATCTACCACATTTTAAGATAAACCAATACTCATTTTATTAGATGAGACAGCCTGCAAGTTGATATTGCCTTCCTCCCCCTCTTTGTTGACCTAGTTTTCCCAATATCAACCTAATATGGAGATCATTTCAAACTCATGGTTCATCTGCATTTGGTTGGGGTTACAATGATGGACTTAATGATTCTTTCCATATTCTAATCAAGTTACCCTAATAATATGAAGACGAGCCTTCTCTCTTAGAAAAAAATATTATTTACATGGATTGTCAATGTGAAGTCTTAGAAGGCACTCAGTTTGACTGTTCTATGAATCCTCCAGTTACACCGATTTGGCTTATTTTTCTTTAGTTATGGACTCACTTTTTCAATCAATCTAATTGGTACTCACTTGGCTCAACTTTTGACAAATCATTTCGAGTGGATGATGCCAATGCTTAGCTTTCTAAGCAAACAGTAGCTAGGATCATAGTCAGTTTGAATAATTCTCTTCTAGAGAAAGACATTTGGATTGGCTCAACACTAATGGCAACAAAGCATTAGCCAAAAATTAAGTTTAAAAGGCATTCCCCCATATTTCGTTGTCTTGTCAAATATTTATCCACAACCTCTTAAATGCCTCAGAGCACACCAAGAGCTGCAAACCCCATCAATAATGGGATTGAGGATCTAAAATCTAAAAAGTTCCCGTCTTCTAACGCAACAGTAGAAATTCCATCATTTTGACATGCATTGCTCTCAAAACTAAAATCCACTTTGGATCCTGCCTTTCAACCAATGTATTCATGAGAAGCTAACCCAGCCGCTACACCTATTCATGCGATTAGAAACCATAACTATATTATGGCATCTAATTTTCTCCTCAATGCTAGGGAGAAGAATAATCTAAACTTTCTTTCTATTACCTATACTATTAACACTTCAAACACACAGAAAATTGTGAAAAGGAAACTTCAATTGTAATTACTTCGAAGAGAGAAATAGCAAGTACATGTCATTCTCCAAAATACAACAAGCTTGAAGTTAGACAATTTTGATTTCCCTTGTGCTTCTTTTGGCGTTATCATTGAATTTTGTCATTTAGTTCTTTTCATCTAACAATGCTTAGCTATTGCCACGAATTGTGCACTTTTCAAAAATGATAATAAGTCTTGTTGTAATTGAAAAAATAACTTTAAGAATAGCAGACTAAAAGTTTCAATACATCATCGTTTCTTGTAAAATTAAATTGCATGCAATACATATAGCAACATGATTTTGAAAGGTAATTAATTTTCCAATAAATGGTCAGAATCTTCAAATAAATGTGGATGCTTCCAATAATTTTCCTAATGAATTAACTCCGCATCAATTTGACTATAAATATTCCACTTGGGCTTTATTATAATAAAAAACCAAAAAATTTGTGTAAATTTTCAACTTTAAGCAAATAAAAGATACTCTTTAAACTAAAGAAACAATCATAAAAATAGAAGTTATGATGTGTTGATAAATCATACAAAAAGCAGTGGAATATCAACGCACCTTCCAACAATTCTTACAGCAGCCACAAGGTCATTCCCTTTCCTATAGCAATGATCCTAAAAGGAAAAGAAATAATATGTCAATGTCTCTCCCAACTTCGACTTAATTTTAAAAAATTGCCCCCACGACAAGACATAATGGTGTATATAGTTGAAGGTAAGGTACTGAAATTAAGTTCATGAACAGGGACGGCAGCGTTGTTTGATCCAACATTTTTTATGATGTGATGTTATGTAATTTATTACAAGAGACATTTGGTTTTACGTTTTATGACATTAAGGGCCTGTTTGGAAGCAGCTTTGCAATACTGCTATTGCGTTGCTGAAGCAAGTTGCAGTGAAGCAATGTCATGGAAAACTATTGTCTGTTTGGTTACGATTGTGGGAAAACAATTACGCAGGCGAAAAATGACTGGACCGCTCTGCATCGCCTCGTTTATTAGAAGTCGTTTTAATATTTCGATATATTTATGTAGGATCAATTATTTGAAAGTGGAATAAATTTTTTTGAAAAAATTTATATTTAAATATACAAGTTAATAAATTTAAATTAGAATTTTTTATTTTTATATTTTTAATATATATTTTCTATATATAGTGAATTATTGATTCAATTCAATAATTCACTATATAGAGTTAAATTGTTTAAGTATATTAACAAAATATTTACGAGCGTCGGTATATCATAATTTAATTTAAAAATAAAATATTAACGAACTTGGTTATCTTTTAAATTTAATAAATTATATATATATATATATTAAAAATCAAGTTGCCATCCTATTCGAATCCAACAACTACGGTGAAAATCAAGTTTCATTCACGAGAACCTTGAAAGGATGCTAAGCACACGCACGAGATGAGCTTACCGGTACTCGACGAACATAACTAACGAGAAAAAAATCCTCGATCGTAATCTATGTGAAGCATTAAGAAAGAAACAATCTTCCATGTATATAAAGCTTACGAGAAAAAAATCCATGACTAGCATGTATGTAAAGCTTCGAAAACGGATCTTAAAGCCACCATAACGTGAGATGGAACTTTGCAAAAAAGTAATCTACCATCAAAAGAATCATCTCGATTTTCGGCACTAACGGATCCGATTACGAGTGGCAAATGTACGGTGGAGAAGAGAGCTTTATCCACGGGACGAAGAAGATGGATTAGGGCGAGGGAGGAGACAGGAGAAGAAATCTCTCGCACGATTAACGGCGCGAAAGGAGGAAGAAGAGCTACCTTACCTTCGAAAACCCCGGCCGGGTCGCGCGGAGGGCTCGCGGGAGAGAATTCTTAGGGGCGAACGGAGGAAGCGCGAGAGTTGGGGGGTGCGGCGGAACGAGGGCGAGGGATGGAATTTTAGCGCGAGAAGCACGGTGAAAGTTGGGGCCGCGGGTTTATCCCGCGGCCCGCTTTCATGAAACTTCGCGGCACAGTGCCGCGAAGTCGAGCAAATTTTCCACAGCTTTCGCGAAAATTCGCGTTGAGCTGCCGCACCGCGGAGGAAAAGTCACAACCAAACAGCCCCTAAGACAGATCAATAACATAGGCACTAATATTGAGGTAATTTGGAGCAGTTTGGTTCACAAACATTTCGATGGTACATCTATTTTCATTAGATGTCAAGTATTTGTTTTATAGACACTTTAAATAACAAATTTAAAACTTTTAGGTATGGCAAAAAGTAGCCATGTTGGGCCAGTAATGGTTCATACAAGTTAAATGGGTCTTTCGGCCCAATCCATCAAAGACTCAGGTCAATGAACAACTAAGTACAAGCGATCGAAGACAAATAGTTAAGTACAAGTGGTTGGATCTAGATGACCAACTGACGTTATTCCTCTTTTAAGGAAAAAGGGAGTGGGATCGATTCAATAATCTAGACATCTCGCCAAAGGTTGCCCTACAATCCTTACTCGTCCAACATAACAAGAACTTATCCACTCCAAAGGTGAACCACTCTCAAAACAAATTCTAAACAAGTAGGCCGAATAAGTCGAAAAATGTGACCCAAAGAAGTGTGCAAATGATACAATGTGAAATGACGCATTGACCAGAGATAATGTGTTACGAACCAGAAAAGTTTTCCATAGAAATTAAGGCAACAAAAATATTTTATTTCAAAAACTCCAAACAACTCAACTAAAATGCATAAAAGATAAGCACCTACAATTTGAGAGGTGGGCTATCTCTCCCAAACCCTAACACGAGCACCTACAACTCGAGAGGAAGGCAATCTATCCCAAACCCTAAACCTAAGCCTCAAAAAAACAATATCATCATAACCCTAACTATAAATATATTAGCTATATAAATACCCCACAATAATAACTAATATAAGATTAAATTGGATTTAGGCGTCGGTGTAATATTCCTCCCCTCCCAAAAAGGCATTATCCTTGAAGTGGGAAAAAAATAAAACTATTGTTGGATCAAATCTTATGGCTCCAACTCCTAAACTAACTTGAGTCTAGCTCTCGTTATCAGCACTTTGTCAAAATAAGTGATGAATCGTTGACATTGCATGAGGATTGCGCCTAATTCAAAGCCTAAAGCATTCGTCTCTACAATGAAGGTTAGATGAAATCAGATAACACCCGGAAAAGTGCACTCGTCATGGTCTTTTTTAACTTATCAAATGTCTGGGTCTCCAGATTCTCCCACTATAAGTTAGCCTTCTTCAGTTTCTTCATCAACGATCACACAAGCAAATTACAAACCTTTACAAATTTCCAAAAATATTTGTGAAGTACCAGAAATTCTCTCAACCCTTTTCAAATTCTTAGGTAATGGACACTCCAATATAGTTGTCACCTTTGAAAGATCTGCCGACACCAACGTCGTGCACATACTAAGGATACCGCAAAGAACCCCTATCTTGTCTCCCTCCTGAATAATCTGCAGTTTCAAAACCAATCCTTTATAAACTCCACTGTTCTTCTACACCTATCTCGTTCCCATTATTACTCTTAAGTCCCCTTCCACCTGAGAGGCTACCGCAGCAAAAAAGACTAGCGTTGTTGGATGCAACTCTCTATCAATGTACCACCCACCGTTGTTTCCTATTCTAGACCAGAAAACAACTAAACAACCTTCTACGGCTCATAATCGCACGCTGTCCTGTACTACCTACTACTGCTCATTGCAAACCTCCAAATACCGTGAAATTCCCTTTAGATGTTGCCAATTAAATCCGCTCTTGACTTCTTTGCTCGATTATGTTTGCTTCTATTTGTTTCAGTCTTTTGAATTTCACATCATTTCTTCCAAGCATTGTCACTCGCATCCGTACCCGACATTGTCCCTCGATTCTACGACAAGTAATTTTGTGTGAAATTCATTCCTCTCCGTACTTCCATCCATAGACAAGAGTCGTCCCTTAATAGACGAGAAATGCTCCTCCATCTCCGATATGATTTGTCTCACTTCTCCCTCTAATTTCTCCTCCAAACTCTCTATTTTTTGGTTGATATTACTCATTGGATGAATTTCAATCACTAAAGCAGACTTCCTAAATTCTGAAATCCTGTTGTTGGCTTACTAGATCGCCTGAATCGCGATTGTATCAATCCTATATGGTCGTGATTCAATTGTTTGCTCCTATGAATCACAATTGTTTCCTTTGTCGAGCTCTCATCTACTCACGATCGTATCATGAAACTTGATTTAGTCATTGGTCGCGATCTCGTTATGTGCTTCTCGTGATACTTGAGTTGCATCCCACCTAGCTTGATTGAGACTGTATCACGCTGCAATCCTGTCATTTGCTTCCCCGCTCACTCAAAATCTCAATGTATCATGGGTTTTGCCCATGTACGTCGCATTGCTTCCCAGCTAGGTTGATTGCAACTGTATTGTGATATTTAGTTAAGCTAAAATTACGTACACCATGATTTTGTCTTTGATTCCTAGAATTGATTGCTCAAATACTAACTTGATATCAACCCGAAGAGTTTTCCATAAAAATTAGGGAAAATAAATTTTTTTATTTCAAGTACTCCAAACAATACAACTCAAACGCATAAAAGAAAAGCACCTGCAATTTGCAAGTTAAGGGATCTCTCCCAAACCCAAACCTAGCACCAACAATTCGAGAGCTAGGCGATCTCTCTCAAACCCTAACCTTAACCTCAAAACAATAATTTCATCATAAATCTAACCCTAAACATATTAGTTTTATTTATACCTCACAATAAGAACTAATAAAAAACTAAATTCTCCTTAGGCGTCGGTGTAACATAATATTCCTTAGATAAAATTGTATATACACCCAATAGAGAATACGACAAGTAAAAGCAGACAGAGATCCCTAGATATATGACTACAATCATCGTGTGTCTATATTATAGAAGAAAATACTCCAATATAAAAGGGAAGAATTAATGTAAAATAGTCCTTTGACTAGTAGTATGGAGAAATAGCATAGTTTTTCATTACAATTCTTTCTCTTCTGCCTTTTTTTCCCTCCTTTCCTACCTCTTCCACTGAGCTGTGAATCCAAGAATAAATCAGGATTCAACATTTTTAAAAGTGTGGAGAGCGTGGATCATATCACAGACAAGAAAAGCTATAAAAAGGTCAGAACTAAGTCATAGAAAAGTCACCAACAACATAGGCTATAATAGGAAATTCATCACCCAACAAATTAATGAGTTAAAAGAAAAAATGACAAATATAACCAGAGAAATGTTAGTTCAAGCAACAAAACATCGAGCACTACCACCTCAACCAGTAGCTAACTGTGACGGAGAAAGGAATTTGAAGCCAAATGTTAGAGGAACTCCTTCACTTACTCTAATGAAGGAGGAAAATTCATACTATTTAGACAACATGGGCTCAACCCTGTCTAACTATAAGAGAAGTTCAAAAGCCCTCAATCGTATCAGTTGGAGAATGCTTTTCCAGGGAGGTCACTAAGGTTGAAGCACTTGAATACTTCAAGATTCCTTCCTTGGAGTCTTATCAAGGGTGATCAAATCTGTCAGATCACGTCACTTTTTTTTAATTTGTTGTTTGCTTACTAAGGGTATATGATGCCCTAAAGTGTTTCTTATTCTTTATAACTCTGCAAGAGTCGACACAAAGGTGATTCAATAGTTTGCCGCTATGAGTGATAACCTTCTATGCAAACTTCAACCACAGGTTTTTAGCACAATTGGATGATACTCAAAACCCTAGAAGAGTTCGCAAGCATTACTGTGAATTTGCCATGAGCTAGAAGAAACCTTGAGGGTGGTCTTTCATGACCCGCTTCTAGGGAAAATTTTGGAGGTACGAGTTTTAGAGCTAGTGAATGCCCACACCGCATTAGCCCTATGATTTTAGTCTGCAACATCCACAAACCTTAGCCGAGTTATTGGAACTCGACTATAATCACATCTCAACCGAAGAGTAGAACTCATTTCCATCTACTACACAAGCAGAGCACACAGACACCCGTCGAAGAAAAGCTTCTACCAAATTAACGAAGTGTCTCACTCTACGTAACCTGTCATGAGACCAACTTTTGAGGATCATTAGCCACAACCTTTCAAAGAAAGAACACCTGCTCAATAGAGATTTGTTCGGTCGATGGAGACGAGTTCAATTTTAAGAAAGGTGGATTAATCGTCATCTCCGGAAGTCTCACCACCCACTCAACAGTTGTTAAAATAGACTCCGCAGCAAGTCTCTTTGGCCGAGATGGTGGAGGTCATTCAACCTAAAGAGCACTTTCGTAAACCCACCATGCCAATAGAAGCAAGAGGATATTTATGCGACCCACAAAGGTACTGTGTATATCATCATGACCATAGTCATGAAACTAAAGAGTGTCTCCATCTATGAAGTTTAATCAAGGAGCTGATCAAGTTTAGAAACTGAAAGAGTTCGTGGCGTCGAGAGTCGTGACCCAAAGTTACAGAAAGCACCAATCAAAGAAACTCATAACGAGCCAGCTCAGACTCAGACAATTCACATAACATAGATTTTATAAGTCATACTTGGCAGGGAGAGAGTAGAGGTATCCCAGCAAGCAAGTCTCAATAGACTCTCTTCGGAGAGATGCGCCTACGGACGACAGTGAGTTGTCTAGCAACCCATCATTTTCATTGAAGATTTGTCAGCCAATGGAAACGCCTACAGCAACGCAATAGTGATCACTACATTAACCCCCAATTACCACAAATTGATAGTATCTTTATTGATATAGAGAGTTCTATTAATGTTTTATATAAATCTGTGTTTGATAAAAAAAATCTTTGTACTTCGCAATTATCATCTACCTCAGGACCATTATATGGATTCTCTAGCTAGAAGGAGGAACTAAAGGTCCTAGCCTTGCCTATCACATGGGGCAAGAGGAACAAGCAAATCACACCTATGGTCAACATCAAAGTCAACTCCACAATAACATACAACACCATTATGTTCATCGGTTGCACAATATTGTCAAAGCAGTTCTCTTCACGCATCACGTCGCCATAAAGTTCACAAAAGATTAAATAAATAATTACTATTACAGGAGACTTGGACGAGACCCAATTTGCTACCTGTGCACAATGAGTAGCATGCGGAGGGAGATCCCGAAACTCAATACACAACGAGAAAGCAATTTAAGAACAAACAAAGTAGTTGAGCAAGTTGTTGTCAAGGAAAATCATGTAAAGTTTCCAGATTAAGTGCAATCTACAACTTAAGGTTCATAAAAGACCTAAATGGAAGAGATGTCAGAGGTAGATGTCGCATAGCAAGGCACAGGTTAAACGTCAACCCTAGAGCCCGGGCAACGGAGCAGAAGATGCACACAGTGTAAATAACCCTGGCAAAAGTAGTTCAACATGGATCGGCTACATTCAAGAAGTAAAGCATCCTGAATGGCTCACCAACGTAGTAATGGTGTCGAAAGAGAATGATAAATGATGGATGTATGTGGATTTCACCACCCTGAACACAGCCTAGCCCAAAAACATCTACCCTCCGCCGCATATTAATACATTGATCAACTCTATAGTCGATTAGTTTGCTATGAGTTTTCTTTATGCTTTCTATGGCTATTAACGGTAATAAATATATTGAATTCATCTTTATAGGTCAAATCAAATTGCATATCAATTACATCCACCATAAATTCATTGAATTTACCAATAATCAAATTTTGAAGTGTAGAGATATGGAATAAATTGTATACTCCCTGCATGGGTGTTGGTACAATAAATGTTTAAACCTTACCAGTTTTTTCGATAATTTCATATATCCTAAACCACCTTCCCAATTTTGTCAATAATTTCATATAGCCTTATGTATTGTAGACTCAGTTTTTCTATCTTTCGAAAATATTGCACACCTTTTATTGGATTCACCTTGATAAAAACAAACTTCACAAAATCAAATTTCATTGGCTTGTAACTATCATCATAGCATTTTTATTTTTTGCCACACACGCGTAAATCAATGCAGTCTGTATATCCAAGGCTTTGAATCTAGGACCTTTTAGTTGGAAGACCAAGATTTAAACCACTAGGCTAAGATGCTTGCATTAACATCATACTATTTTTGTTCATTATCTTAAACACCATTTAATCTATCTCTATTCAGTTGGATCTTCTAAATAACATCATCACAAAATTTGTGCCAATGACTTTCCATAATTTTAGCCCAACAAAACAGTGTTGTGTATCTTTTTCATAAAAAGCTTCCTATGGAGTCATTATAATGCTTACCTAAAAACTGTTGGTATACAAAAATTCGATTTATGATGTATGCAACTCCCATCCTCCTAAAATCAAGAATACATAAATGGGGTAAATACTCAAAGTTTGAATTGTTCTCTCTGATTGGTAATCTATTTATTAGTGAAATAGAATACTAAAGTCAATCTTATGTCAAAATACTATTGAATTTTATTCCATGATCTAGATGTAAATCTATCAACTTTATCTAAAACTGAATGTTTATACCACGTATATTCATACAATCTCGTCCACATATAACTTTCCTAATTTCTCAGCATTACAGGTCAGCCTAATTAGAAAGAAATACGTGAACATAGTCAATCTATCCATAATAATCCATACAGAATCAAGTCCTTGTTTTGGTCTAAGCAAACTAATCACAACATCAATCACCATCTCCTCCAATTTTCACCCTAGCATTTGCAATGGTTGTAACAAACCATTTGACTTTGGTGTTCTGTTTTAACAAGCTGACATTTAGAAAACTTGGCCACAAATTATGCAACACTTCTATTCAAACCTGATCACAAAAAATATTCTTTTAAGCTCCTGATATCTTTTATTGTTTCCTAATATAATTTATAGTCTGATAGATGTGTTTATTCTCCTTTCTCAAATGATCAACATCTGCAACATAAATCTCAGTTATTTCAACAATTCATCAATCATGTATGCCACTAGACTACTTCTATTTATTTGATTTATGATTTTCTACATGGTAGTATCCCTAGCTAATGAATCTAATATTGTCAATAGATTGCTTTGTCAAATGCTTCAATTGAACATCATTCCCATCATTTTATTCTATCATTAATAATTTTTCTTTTCTTTTTACTTAATTATAATTGTTGAGTAATCAGCTAATTTGAACTATTTAATGGTTATTGTACCTGCAACAATATTTGTCTTTCCTCGATAATATTGAATATTCAAATCATAATCCTTAAAAAATTACAGACATCGTATCTATCTCAAATTCAATTTATTTTGAGTAAATATATGCATTTCAAATTCTAATCATCAATAACAACTTCACATCTGCATAAATATAAATAATGGATCCAAATCTCAAGTACAAGCAAAATTGTTGCAGGCTCTAAATCATGGGTATGACAATTTCTTTCATGATCCTTTAATTGCCTACAAGCATAAAAATTGAATTTTTCATGTTGCAGAAGAACACATCATAATCCATATAATGACACAAGCACAATAGATCCATCACCAAATCATAAGTGAGATAATTCTTTTTCATGATTTTTTAGTTTCTAGAAGAATAAGCAATAATTTTTTCATGTTTTATAAGAACGCATCCTAATCCTTATAATGATTCATCACTATAAAATTGAAATTCATTAGATCATGACCAAATAGTCAAATTTGGCACAATCATTAAGTAAAGTTTTAGCTTTTGGAATGCATCCTCGCAATGATTTGTCCACTCAAATTTTATTATTGACAGTTAAACAAGATGATGGCATAACAATCCCAAAAAACTCTTTAATAAATAATCTATAATAACCTACAATGCCTAGAAATTAAGCCATTAACTTCTAAAACTCCACTCGACGTTCGTAAGTTGTAATTCTCTTAATTTTATTGTGATCTGCTAATATACTCTCTCCACTGATCACATGCCCTTGACATTCATTTCTTATAGTTTATATTTAAAAAATTTTGCACATAATTTATTATCTTATAAAAATTGAAAAACTGCATAAAGATGATAAGAATGATAACCTCACCACTTGAATAAACAATGATATCATTTATGAATACTATCACGAATATATCCAAAATGACTTAAAAAATCGAACTCATTAAATCCATAAATATTGACGGAACATGTGTAAATTCAAATGCAATCACCACAAATTCATTATACTCATATCTAATTCTGAATGTAATCTTAGATATGTCTTCTTTAATCCTCAAATGATAACTTAAATGAATATAAATTTTGAAATATAAAAGCCCCTTTTAATTGATAAAGAATGATATCAACTCTAAACGGTGAATAACTTATTCTTAGAAGTGTTAATTAAAGTTTTTGAAGTCAATGCACATCTTAAAACGTCTGCCCTTTTTTCTTTACAAATAATATTGGAGCTCTCAAAGGTGATGTACAGGCCTGATAAATCATTTATTCAACAATTCCTGTAATTTTTCAACTGTTGTTCTATACGATGTTTTGAATACTAAATCCATACCTAAGATAGCATCTAATGAAAAGGTTAGATGATAAATTCATACAAAATATTACAACAAATTTACTCAAATATATACAATCACCTAGGCTTTAAAATTTTCTCCACGAAATCTGAAATTTACCTCACATTTGGCTAGCATTCACATAAGTTCCATTTCATTATTTAATTGATAGAACAATGAGCATCTTTGAAGTATACAAACCCATCACTTAACTAAATATTCTGTAATGAATGAGTAAGATGCCCCTATAGAAAAATAATATTTATATTCGTCTATTATAAGAGCATACAAACCCATCACTTAACTAAATATTCTGTAATGAATGAGTAAGATGCCCCTATAGAAAAATAATATTTATATTCATCTATTATAAGAGCATAATACCTATAATAAAATAAAGATGCATGAATATCTAATAATGAATAATTTAACATAAATTTATGGTTATGATATTGTAAAATAAAATAAAACATATGCTCTATTCCATATTAAAATTTCAATCGATTTAATTTTTTAAATGTAAAACAATGCATGTGATAATTTTAGGTGAATTCTTAATTTCATTGGAGATAGTGCATACACTATGAGTTGAACATTCTAATATGCCTGATTCTGATTTGAAACTGATGTTGTCCATTCAAGTATTCTCTATCCAGCAAAACACATTTAAAATGATATAACAGTAACCCTAATTTCTACTGGAGCCCTTTATCCAAGAGTATGGCAATTTGTCGTTGTGTCTCCAAGTTGATGGCACAAGAAATTAGTATTGGATCCTAATAGGCATTCAACCTTCTAAAACTTTCGACATTTTTCATATTTCTTAACATCACTCTGACTTTCGGAATAGCTAAATCTAGCCTTAGTATTTGAACCGCCTAATTGAGAGAATCACATAGCTTAAAAAATTTATGAACCCTTAAATCCCTCTGAATTCCTCCTAGTAAGAGAATTTCATCAACTTTGAGTAGCCTGTATGTACAACTCCTTTCTTCTAACTCTCTTCCCCAGTAAAGAATAGTCATCAATATCAAAAGAAATTAAACGAGGTTTGATTATATCTATCAATTTAGAAAAAAAAATGTGGTGCTTCTTCGCATTTGAAATAAACTGTTGTTGTGTAAACCTCAAAAGCATAGTATTCAATTTCATATTACATGATTGAGGCTCACCCTATGCCAGTCTGATGAATTTATCTGTCATTTACCTCCTAGCTGAGAGAGGCTCAAACCAATATGAAAATAATTTCACAAACTCCTCCGAATGAACCAAGTAACAAAATTGACCACCAAACTTCTTCTGTAATAGCCATTACCACTCTCTCTACTTGCCCTTCAAAAGCCAATGTTGCGAGTGTAAATCTTCAGTCCTATGAACGCGAACATCATTAATGATTTTTCTATCTGCACCAATCAGATTTGAGCTTCAACTGGTTCTATTGTTACAGAATATAAATGTAATCTCATATCCTGAAAAAGCTTTAAATATTTATACTATAAAGCTCCCCCACTACTATTAGCTTGTGGTTGAGAATTTCTAGTCACCTAAGTATATGCATTAGTATCAACAATCGCATTCTATGATATTCAACTCTCTTTACATTCTCATTTTTATTTTTATTTTAATTATCCATAGATGTGAAACAAATACAAAAATAATAATAATAATAAAATAAAAAAATAAAAAATCTAATTACACTTTAAGAAACTTCTGATTTATTTTTTTGTAAATTTATTTAATCAAACTAATAGCTCTTTCAATTAAGATTAAAACTTAATTCACAATGAAACAACTTTTGTCATGACTTGGCGCGAAAGGTTGGACGGTCCGGGTCGTGATATAAAAAGGAGTGGCTCACAATCCAAGAGATGGGATAGATTGGGATGTTGGGAACAGACGTTGCATGGGACACATAGGAGGAAACAATTTTTTAAATTTAGATTTATCTTATCTTCTATTATTCTGTTTGGCTGAAACTAGAATAAGGGGAGACCTATGGGATGTCTAAGAGGAAGAAGTAGATTTCACAAGATATGGTGAACGAACATTTGATTGCAGTTTTTCTAAGAAATAAATTTGAATTTACATGTAATGTTGACCATTTCAATTTTAATTTATTTTAATAGTGAAACAAATTTTGACTTTAATGGGAATGCATGTACGTGTATGTGTCATATATATATATTATATATATATATATATATATATATATATATATATATATATATATATATATATATATATATATATAAATATAATCCTATTATTCACATAAGTTCATTTAACATAATTTTAATTTGATTTTATCAAAAACTAAAAAGATTTTAATGACATTTTTTGTGTATCATTTCCAAGCAAGAATTAATCATCAGCTCCTGTTGAAGTTATTGTTGTTGATTCACGGGCATGCAATTTTCAAATTTCTCGTCAATGTGGTCAATAAAACAATGTAGGTGTCCTCCCCAAATATTTATGATGTTTTGATGAGTTAGTCAATATTCTAAACAACTAACATTTCAACTATTTCGACAAAGATCATGGTATTTCGACTCTAATTGTGTGAGTCACATCTGAAATCCATTAGGTTCATTGTGTCTAAAAAATCAATTGTTAAGATGCTTTCTTTATAATTTCAATACTCTGAGCGCATTAGCTCAGTCCATTTTGTAAAGAAACAGTGTCAGGGTAATTCCAATTGTAGTTAACGCAATCCAAACATGATTTGTACAATAACAAGTTCATTGTCACCTATTTTCATCGTGCATGATCAACCGATCAAGGGAGCTTTTTCTTGGTAAATCTCGAAGCCCTCAACATATCTGCACCATCGGTTTTGCAAATAGACAACATCTAAATAGTAGATTTTTAGCTCTTTCATGTCCAATACCTTAATGATACAAGTGATGAGTACATGTATTTTAACCCAAATTTATGCAAAACAATGACCGTCATTCATTGTTTTATGTCATCATTATCATAATCTGATTTAAGAAATTAGAATTAACTAAGGAAAGAACGGACAGTCCAACGGTGAAAGAAATTTATAAACATTAACATTAAATCTATAATTACATTCAAATAGAATAGAGACACCAATCTACAATACATAAGTAAGAAATCATCTAACATATACATACGATTATCTAGTGACACAATAACACAAATAGTACAATAAAAGCGATAAAATAGAAAAACTAATACGCTGTTACATATCACCATCAACGCTTCTGGTCCTAAAAACCAATCATTTATAATTAGTCATAAAAGATGGCAAATCGTAAAGTTAAACAGGTCAAAATGTCAAAATGTTAAGAAACTTGACGAATAATTACAACTTTATTATGCATTAAATCTTAATATGTAAATATCTCACAAAATTCCTTAAAGAAAAATGCTGCATTTTTATAAAAAAATTATTTAATATTTTACTTTTAGAAGCCATCTTAGGAGCACAACAAAAACTTTTTCATTTGGGCATTACTATTTTCATTTTCTTTCCCTTAAATGTGAACAAATACAATAGTGTCCACTGCTAGTATCATAAGGGGATGATTTCTAATAAACTTAAAGGTTGTTTGGTTGAGTGAATTTATGTACCATAAATCTTTTGCAGAGATTTGAGAAAATTATGTTTGATATGAAGAATTACAAATACATTGTTAAGTAGGAATGAATTTGAAGTTTACATTGTAGTTCATTTTAGCTGAATTTATAATTTTGTTGATTTGGTTGAATTTTAGTTACATCGCTTATGTAAAATGCTATAGATAAGCTGCCGCCCCCGCCCCCACAGCTGTCACCACCACCGCCATCACCATCGCCACCGGCAGTCTGGTAGCTGTCACTGGCAGTCCGCCCCTGTCAGTACCGCCACGCATCTTCGATTGCAAAATATATTTTAAAATATATTATTTTTATCTAATTCAAACAAAACAAAAAATTAAAAAACGCTACATTTATTTTACAACAAACCAAACAACTCGAAATTATTTCAAATGCATTGTAATAAAAAATGCTCTAGAAACATTTCACGTTGCATTTCTTTTTCAGCAAACCAAACGGCTCATTAATTATTTAATCTCATTTTTTCAACAATTAAATTCATTTAATTTTTTATTGAATGCAATGCGAAAGATAAAAAAAAAAGTGAATCATAAAACAGTTAGATCATTTTCACTTTTGTTCATTCAATTATAAGAGAGTTTTTAATGTGTAACAAATGAAAGATTTTAAAAGAGCAAAAAAATTAAATTAAGGCAAACAAAGTAATAATTACTCACCTTAGCCTTTAGAAGGCTTTTGTAAATACTTATTCCTCCACTTACTTTCTTTGAATAGCACCACCACTTCACTATTTATAAAAAATTCTTCCACTATCACTTCCTTTGGCTTGGCTCGACTGCCTCATTCACAAAGCCCACTTCCCGCACAAAAACTCTTTGTTCCTCCTTTTTCCTTTATACAAAATGCTCGCAACCTTATTTCCTTCAATTTGGCTTCCCTGATCTTGCGTGCACGGACCCGCTCCCCATATAATTGGTTTAGCATGTTTTCTAGCGCCAGATGACTCCCGCATGAGAACAACCTCGTACTCTACTCGGCTTCCCTGATCATCTCCACAAGGTCACTCTTTTCTTTGTATATAAGCCACTTGATACGCCCTCTTCTCCCGCACATAGAGCCTCCTTTTTTCCTCTCTTCCTTTCCCTCACACATGAGGTGATCCAGCCACCCGCAAGAGGCACACATCCCTTCTTCCTTTTCCTTCGTCCCACAACAAGCAAGGAGGGCAATGTTGACAACGCTTCCTTCCTACATGCGAGCACTGCTTCTCCTACACGCGCACCATTAGGGTTTGACATTGTATCTTTCTTTTTTCTTGCTTTTCGTTCCTCGGCTCTCTAAATCATTTCAGGCTTGTCTTCCGCTCCACCCAATAGATTAGAAAAGAGAAAACTTATTCATCCCTAAAACTATTGAGATGTTTATACCCTTCGAACCAACCTAAAATTTATTTTATTTTATTCTAGTTACAGTTATTACAATCATTACCCCATTTGGCCAAGCCACAATACGAATTAGGCATGAATTATAAAGCACCGATACTTCTAAAAAAGTGTTGTACCCATGTCAGACACGTATCGGACACCGACACTTGTCCGACAAGCCTTGACACTGCTCCAACATTACAAAATATATGTATGAATTTTTTCAGACCCGAACACATCTGGAACACACCTCAATACCTCATCGGATATGAACTTGACACAATTCTAGAAAATGAGGCACGGCAATTAGAAAATTATAAATATGCGTGTAGTCTTAAATATATCTCATAGTCGAAACAGCTGAATCTCTTGTCAGGTTGAAGCTCTCTCTAGTATTTATCAAAATTGAGCATCGAAGGTGGATTCAATATTCGTCGAAGCTGAAAAAATCAATAATTTCTTCTTTATAATCACAATTTTTTTTTAATTTTAGTAGATATGTTAGATTATAAGTTGGATGAATTCGTTTGAAACATGTTATATCTAATTTTAAAAATTGATTTTCATTAGCAAGAGATTTTATAATATAAATTGAATTTATAAAGTTAAACTTTATTCTTGCATAATTTGTGTTGTGATATTTGTAATAATGAATAATGACAAAATATATATTTTATACGAATAATTATTTAAACAAAAAAATGTGTCCATTACGTGTAATGTCCTATTTTTTCCAATTATGTCGTGTCCCAGTATCGTGTTGTGTCCCCGTGTTTGTGCTTCATAGGGCACGGAGGTCAACACATACGAACATATTTGTTTGCTTTATTG
This sequence comes from Papilionanthe hookeriana x Papilionanthe teres, assembly GCA_022702705.1. Lineage (NCBI taxonomy): Eukaryota > Viridiplantae > Streptophyta > Magnoliopsida > Asparagales > Orchidaceae > Papilionanthe > Papilionanthe hookeriana x Papilionanthe teres. The sequence goes on from CM040425.1 coordinate 90,673,245, forward strand.
TGCTAAAAAATCTAATCTTGAGCTTAAACGGTGATGCATTTGTCAGGGCAAATTCATGAGACCTTCATCTTTTGATGTGCTTGCACAATTTTAAAGTTTGTATTTGAGTTAAAAGGTACCTGTGTTGTGCTTGATATTTTTTAGGTTTAGTTCTTTGCATGAAAATTGTAATTAAAGCGCGTGCAAAAAATATGTCAATTTGAGTTTTAAAATATTGCATTATATCCTAATTACGTCTGCATTGCAAACCCAGTAGTAATTTTCAGGAGTTGGAATCTTTCATGTGTTTTCTAAATAACATTATTTTTGTCGCTATATGGTTGTAATTTAATTCACTTGGCCACACAAGAAAACAATTTTCCCCTTATATATATGAGGATCCTCAGTTCATTTTCCCTGCAGTTCAAAATTTTGGTTCAATCGAAGTACTGAGGTTCCCTCCAACGCTTATGAGCAAGTTTTCAAGTACCTTCATTTCATTCTTCCAGCATAAATTATGTTCTCGACCTGATGCAATTTTTGCTAAGCATATATAGAAACCTCATATTGATATAGAGTTAAAAATTGCTAAACAAAATAAGAAATATAAAACAGTGGCTAATATTTAGAGAAAATAGTGAGGATTTAATGAAACTGATTTTATACTTGATTGAATTCAACTAAAACCTCCAATTAAGATCTTCTGACTCGAAGAAAAACCTTAGGAAATTATGTTCAAGAATTTAATTTTAGTTTTATTTTCAATATTGAAAATACAATAGGGTATCAAGGCAGTTTCAAACCGATTGTGCCTGCAAATTGATCCACAATGACTAAGTGTTGTCCCTTTACTACCACGGCCATTGCAACACCTATTGCCAAGGTTGACCAAATTATTAAGTACAACTCCTTCAGAAACGCAAAACTACCCAGTTCATAGGATGAATCAACTTTCCACTAAGAGCCTTGAATCAACGAAGATGAACTAAAAAAACAGCACCTGATATACATGGCACGCACCCCATTTCTAAATCTCCCAAGGCTTTTTTGGCTACAGGGGAATTGATGAACACGAGCACAAAATATAGACAAGGGCTTAGACCAAATCTAAATTGAACCAAATCAATTGCAAGCTTGAGCATAATTCCTAAGCTCAATTACACTAATCAAATAAAAATTAAAGCAACTTTGGAATACAACCTTGCTAGTCACCCACACAACTTTACATCCAAATTTGCTCACTAGAAGCTAATGGAATACACTCAAAGCTGCTACTATGGCAATGGCATTAAGGAAAAGGAAAACAGGGACAAATGGTTAAATAAAGGAGAGGAGAATCACCAAGAAAGCTCAAACAAAAGTTTCCATTTAGATAACGACTTCTGAAAGCCGCTATCAGCAGCAATAACCATAAAAGAACGGTTCAAGGTTATCCAGCTAACTTAAAATAAACATAATTTTACAGAAAAAATGATCAAATTCTTGCTTCTTGTGTTCAATTTTACTAAAATATGATGTATACTGAAGAAAATACTTTACCATAAGTATACCAGCAATGGTGTCAGCATCTATGCTTAATAACTACCAAACAAGCATGAAACTCAAAATAATAAAAAAGGAGATAAGTCGGTTCATATGAAATTACGACTAATAAATTTCTCCAAACAGTGGCATAAATGGATGGTCACAAACCTTTGCATCCTGAAGATAATCAAGGACTAAATCAACCGTCTCATTTAGACCTGAAATGATCTGCATCACAATGCCTTCACTTGTACTGGTCCCTGAAAGGAACTATTTAAATGTGAAAACTGATTAAAGAAGCAAAGGAAATATTATTTCCAATTTGAAGCAACGTTAAACATGAAGGCTTTTGAATAAATAGTATAAAATGAAATGATATCTGGAGATGTATATCTGCATAGGCGTTATTTTATTTTTATTTTGGAAGAGGAGTCATTCAATCTAAGGACTTTAGTAAGAACCAATAAAGATCTTAATCAACAAAACTAGCAAGCATAAAAGATTTGAAACTTCACACATTTGTCTTTATAAATACTCAATCACAACTCAATCGAGATGAGTATTACATCAGGAGTTATGTGTATTATATACAAACCTCTTTTTGTAGATGTATCCATATATCTTAAAAATGTTCCATTTCCATCTTTATCTTTCAGCATTAATGTAATACATAGATCCTATAGATGAATTTTAAGCCTTTAATGTGTAAGCACAAACCAACTAATCTTAGATGAAGATATTCAACCAAACCGACTTTAGAGATCATAATATCGTTGATAATAATAAAACTTATTATTTTTACCGTCGCATTAGTGAAAAAAAAAATTAATTAGGCTTTAAAGAATATCAATGATGAAAAATCAGTAGGATATGGTGGTATCCCAATAGAAGTGTAAAAATCTTTAAGAGATTTGGGAATTTCTTGGTTTACAAAAATTATAATATTATTTTAGAAAATAAAAAAGATGCCTGAAAAGTGAATAAATAGTATTTTGGTCCCCTTTTCTAAGAATGAAGTGGAAATACGAGAGCGTGCAAATTATAGAGGAATTAAGTTAATGTGTCATACATTAAAATTACTGGAGAAAGTAATTGAACATATGTTAAGACATTATGCAATGATTTCTCATAATCAATTTATATTTATGTCGGGCAAGTCTACAATGGAAGTTATACATTTATGGAGAGGTTTGATTGCAAAGCAGAGAGAGTAAGGAGGATCAACATAAAATTTTATTGATTTAGAAAAAACTTACGATGAGATTTCAAGAGAAGTACTTTGGAGAGTTTTAGAAAAAAGGTTGTTGATATGTCTTATATTCAAGTTATTAAAGATAATTATACTAGTGATGTTACTTGTGTTCGAACGAAAAGAGAATTGACCAAGTATTTTCCTACAAATATGCTTCAAGAACAACTATATTATCATGTAATACCCAATTTGGATTAAATCAGGTAAATTTTAACTATTTTAAAACACATCCCATTTTTAGCATCTCTCAAAATCAATTCAAACTATTATACAAAATTCTAAATTTTGAATCAAACAATTTGATATTCAGTAGTATATATAAATTATTAATATATTTAATTCATAAAAAAATATAAATCAATAAATAAATTAATTTTAATTAAATCCCTTAATTAAATTAATTATTCATTGTAAAACAATAGTCTGGTACTATAGCTTACCCCATTTGTCAACCTAATTAGCACACATACAGATACATAACATATACATATATGTAGATATATATATATATATATATATATATATATATATATATATATATTTATTTATATATATATATATATATATATATATATATATTAATTTAAATCCCCATTTTCTCTATTCTCATCCATACCACTAACTAGAGTACTATTGCGAAAAAAGGGATTGTGACTGGGCGAGGGCGATTCTGTGAGAAGCAGACCACTGAAATTAAAGAGCTATGCTCTCAGGTAACAGCTGCAGCATGGAAAACAATCGAGGAAAACAGGAAGTCAGAGGAAGAAAATGAGAGAAGATTTCGGAAGAAAATTGGGGTTTGGGGGTAAGAAATCTATTTCTAAGTGTATTTATAAAGTTAGCATTAATTTCATTTTACTTGAGAATACCAATTACTTCTTTTCAGTTTTGGGAAATTTTTATTTAGCCAAATTATTTGGGCACAAATTTTGGAATGTATATCTAGAAAAGGGTTGAAGGGAGATTTGGAAGAATAGTGTGCATGAGGAGAAATCAATTTGAGGTAAATGCTTATTGAAATTAAAAACGTGTTAAATTGAATTAATTTAAAGATTTCCTTAAAAGTTATAAGAAAATATGATTTCTAGATTGTCTATGCTAGACGATAAGCTCATGAAGAGCTTGGGGAATCTTATCATGAGGTTGTTCTGTTAAGTGAGTAAAGTGCTAAATTAAGAAGCAAATATTCCATAAGATCATTACTTCTGATTGTTTGCAGTGTATATATCTATTATGCAATTGGTGTCAATAATTAGCATGTAAAGTTTATTTCATGTTGTTAGATAACTGCATATTTCATAGAAAAGAAAACTCAAAAAAAAGTTTTTGATATTACTGATATCATTGTGTTCTTATGCATACAAAATAAGTGATTTATTTGCAGGTGCATTCAGATTAGCAATAATTGCATATGAAAATGACTATTGCAGTTAAAGTGGTTAAGCACATGTTACATATATTATGATAAGTAAACTGCTTTACTAATTGTCTGTACATGACAAGATAGGAAAACTGATGAATTCTCAACTTTTGATATTGAGATTGAAGTTGAAAATTTGATATCAGGGGAGCTATCAACAAGTGGTATGATAGGATGACCAACCTTTGTCAACGGTTATTGTAACCAATAAGTTGGGTGATGACCCATAGAAATGAAATGAGTTAAATTATATAAATACAAATAAGAATAAAAGTATAAGTAAAAACATATAAATCCTTGCACATTGAAGTGAATGAAATCATTGTCAACTACAATTGAATTGTTATTGACCATTGCTTCTTATATTGTATTTACTCCATTTTTGTTGTACTTTTAAGAACTAAAGCATGTTTATCTTTTACTATCATCACTCATACTAGTCATTAACTAGCAAACAAGTTTGATTTATGTCTATTGAATTTTATTTTAGTGTTGATTATATAACTTAACCTATAATATGTTGTTAATTTTCAAGAAAAGTTAAAGAGTGAGTTGGCAATTAGCCAGTCGACTTGCTTTTATGTGTAACTAATGAATATAAAAATTTTTGATGACTTTTAAGTTACGTATATTTTATATTTATGGGTTTCGCAGCTCTATATATGTTTAACATTTATTTATGCACGCCTCCCTGTATGGAAATATAAATTGATGATTAGGAATCAATTTCAAGTAAATGCTTGTGACGATTTAATGAAATCAATCCTCCGCCCGCTTGAAGTTGATTTGTGCATGTTAAGACAAGTGATAGTGAAAATTGATTCTGACTGAGTCATCCACCTTTATTACACCACTGCTTGACCTTAACAGGAGTCAGCTAAAGGGTGATACAGCTATTTAAGAGTAGAGGTTTTCAATCTTCAATCATGACTCATTCATGTTAAGTACTATACCATAAACATTAAATTTATTAATTCTTTAAACGGATGCCTTTTATAACATTATATATGGACAAACTGCAACTTTATTATTCCTCATCTTATCCTCAATAGTGTTTCTTACATCATTCTTCTAGTCTAATCCTTTCTCAATAAAAATTAGGATTTTTGTCATGCACAAATCTTAACACTTATGTTCACCATTATCAACTCAATTATTAATGATTTTAATAGCACAAAATTGAATGCACATAGCATAGCTAGCCAATTTATATTTTAATAAAATGTTAATGTCTGCATGGCATTACCATCTAGCATAATATTTTTAAGTCGCATCTCCAATTGAACTATCAAACTTTAATTTTAGAAATAACATTATTATTAATATATTTTTTCTTTTCAATATAAGACATTTAACATATTTAAATTATCACATGCAAGCATCATATTATTTTTAATATAACTTTTGATTTTAAGACAAAATAATAATAGCTATTATGCATAAATATTGGATTAGCTAACTCATGTACAGACGCCAGGAATCGACTACACAAATAGGAGGAATGCCTATGGTTCTTAGATTAACTAAACACATAGGCCGACAATATCAAGGTAAGGAGGTAACAAAAATATGATTGGAGAAAGCATCACAGAAAGAGGTGAGTATATGTGCAGGTCAACCACCTATGCAAACATTGCCCACCACCCTTTTTGATCAAATGGATACTAGGGCATATTAGGACATGCTTGCATTCAAAAGGTGCTCGAATATCTACATTTTGTTCTTCATACTATACATTGAATGAGAAATAGTATCTTCTATAATCATGTTTATATAAAAATACAGATAAAAATACAAATCTTATTAAACTAGTATAGAAAATTCATGTCATAAAAGATATATATATAGAATAATTTCATGAAATTGTTTGTTAATATTTTATCTTCTTTGATTAGTATGAAAGGGCTCTTTTGTAACTTTTCTTTAATTAGCTTACCATTACCAATACAAAAAGGATTAAAGTAACCATAAACTCTCGTAAATAGCATAAGGCAAATGCCAATTTAACTATCAATCCTAACAATGCTAAGATCTCTCTTAGATTTCCCTTCAACATGGGCACTTCTATTTCACGGACATGGGAAACCCTATTTGATCGCAACAGTGAGCTCAAGGAGGTCCTCTCTTCTAAAATCATCAATTATCAAAGCTCATGCCCTCCTTCAACTAAAAATCCAAAAAACACACCATTCAATTTGGTTCTCTTTCTTGGATTAGTTTCTCTCACAACCTCAAATCTTCTTCTCTACTTTTTAAGGGTATCTAGGATCTTAAACTCATGCAAAACCATAGTTTTAAGCCTTAACTCCTGAACTGAGTTCGGCCATCAAGAATCTAGTAAAATAGAATTTGGCTCTATCCAATAAATTTTAATCTATAGCAAAAATATTTCTCTTGAAATGTTAGTTCTCCTAAATAAAACTTAAATGCAGGACATCAAAGGAGGCAACTAAACATCCTACTTTCACAGCTAAGTTGGTATGCATACCAATAGGATCTCTCATAGTTTATCATCAAATGAAAACATAGTGAAAGATAAATATGCACTTTCATTACATGAATCTCTAGTGTATTCTGATATTTTCAAAAGCCATTGTCATTATAAATCAGAGCAATCCTAAGACGAATAATTCCAAAAGGATGTGGTGTTTGTGTCGAACACATACACGGCTCCAACGCGTCCGGACACATGCACAACACTGAAGAAATTGTGTCAAATTTTTTACAAAGAATTTAAACTCTAGCAAGCAGGACACAAATGAAAAATGGTTATCCCACAAGCAGACAGCGGATCACAAAATAGCGGAAAGAAAAGTTGCAAAAGTAATGAAATAAATATCACTCATATCTGCCCTATAGCAGCGATACAACCTTCAATTCGCATACACACCTATTATTCTCCCCTCCCCATTCTTTTTGCTTCAAAGCCGCAAACTTGCACATCCAAAGAGCTTCAGTGAAGGCCTTATTGATTCATCTTTAAGCCCTTAGCCTTTCAAAGCTGAAGCTGATGCTGGATGCTGAAGCCTTGTTTCTACTAGAAGCCATACTGGTATCATTGAAGCTAATCCGTGTCATCTTCAAAACCCAAAACCCAAAGCCCAAAGCCATCTGCAAATTCCTTACTCAATTTAAAGTCAAAGTAGAATCTCAGCTTGATGTTAAACCCTTGCACTTTCCCTTTGAAGTACCCTAAGTGTAGATGTGACGAAGCCATGTCCCTACTGCAACCAAGTGCGAATCAATTCATTTTAGATGGCCAAAATTTAGTTGTTCAAAATTAGAATGTTTTCAATAAATCTAACTATTTTATCATGATTTAAATGATCCGGATAAATAAGAAAAAAAAACTATCATTCTAAGATAATTAAAGTAAACTCAAATCTAGGAAACACTAATCTTTCATTATTGATAATTCTAATTGGAAATGCTCATGTAATCATCTTTTGTTTTATTATTTAAGGCTGCATTAATATTTAATTTTTAATTTTTCATGGATTTTAGAAGTAATATTGATTAAAAAAAAGGTGAACTGAAAAAAATTAATGAGTGCTCATGTCGAATTTTCTTTTATCATTATTAAATTTTTATGATATCACATTCCATCAAGTGATGCCTTTAGTAGAGAGCAGTAGAAACTTTATATTTTATATTAATAATGTATTAAATATAAGAATATGTCCATGGCATGTCGTATCCTTCTTTTGTAACTATTATGTGTCACCAATTCTATGTTATTTCATATCTTTGTGTTCTTGTCCATGGTTAATAACAATCCCATGAAGATCCTGCAAGTATTATATTGAAAACCGTCGAATTTAATTTTCAAGACTAAACTACTAATTATTTTTTAAATAAAATATCAAGATGTTAAAAATAGGTGAAAAATGATTTCTAAATTGTTTTAACATTAAAAGGCAAAAACACAATTAGCTCCCGTTGATAATTCACCTACCCTCTATTTCAGCAGAACTTGAGATCAATTTAATAATCTTCTCTATCAGCGAATATAATACAGCAAGGTTTTGTTGCTTTGATAGCACAGACTCAGAAGTAGAACTTTTAGAAGCTTCATATTTCAGGTATGCTAGTTCATTGAGAATAACAGAAACCTCCACTCTTGCACACTCAAGCACAAGTAGCAGAAACCTGCAAAATAAAATTATTAAAGCATCAAGCACATCTCCAACACTTAGGTAGGTTTTTTTGAGCATATGTTCAAAACACTTAAATTAGGTCGAACTTAGACCAAAGAAAAAAAAAATAGGTAAAGTTTTTTTCAGAACACTTTAGTAACTTCATATAAGAAACACTTAATACTGCCTTACTTGTCAACTGGCAGAGTTTCTTGGACATCCAGCGTTATTTTCTCTTCTAGAAGCCAACTCTCGCCAATTATATGCATGATTGAGTCCAGAAGCTGAAGAGCTTGAAGTTTCTCATAAGAAACTGAAAAATCACAGAGAATAACAGACAAAAAATCAAATATTTATCTTGTACTTTACGGTTTTCTAATTTTTTATTTTATCCTTTTAAGTTATCACACAGTTAACTTCTCATAACTCTTTTTTAATTATTATTTTTATTATTTTTTAGTGGGTTTACAACCAAAGGAATCGAATAAAGCATACCAATGCGATTTTGCAGGATTTCCATGATACCAATTCGAATATAAGCAGCCCAATTTTCTCCTGATAATTCTCTTAAAGCTTCATGAAATAACTGCAAAGAAAAATGTCAAAGAAGAGTCAGACAATTTTACAAAGCAAATCAACTTTATCAACTGAAAACCTATGTCTCGCCAATCATGAATGTAAACAAAAAGATGATTTATTACAAATAAGTTGGCACAGTAGTTACGCTGCAAAAATAAACAAAAAAATAGCTAGTGTAATGCTTCATGCAAATTATATGAACTTGTTGGTTGAATTCACACTTCACAACGGTAAGAAATCTATGCAGAAGTGATCCTGCCAACAAACAATTAGCGAATTGCAGAATAGCAGCATAAATATGATTGTCAACTTCACCCAATGAGCAAGTGAATTATAGAGTAAAATAATGACGTCACTATGATCAAATAAAAGATGATATAAGAAGATCACCCATATTACCTGATCATAGCAAGAAAAAGCCTGACCCAGAGAATCCTAAAAAAAAGTGTATTGAGAGGAGTTGCTATATCATCCATTCCTGATAAAGCAAAGAGCTACATTTCATAGTGAGAACCCATGACTTCTAAATAAAGGCAACCTTACTATTATTCCAAGCCTGCTTCCTTTTCTGAAACACATGTTCAATTCCCAAATTAACCCTAATAGACCATTGTAATTATCAAAAGTCCTCCTACCTTATGAGTTTATCTTCATCACAAGCAACATAGCAATAACTGAACAAAATTTATTACATTTTATTTGTTCGCTTATTTTGTTTTATATCTGACTTAGTTGGAAACGGCCTATGAAGATATCATTGAGATAGAGATATGTTTTGTCAAGGCCCAGCCTACGACTTGGAATTACTAAAGAGAGAACAGACAGTCAAACTGTGAAATTAAATTTTCTATTATTTTATTTCAATAACTGACAGTTTAATATCCAAATATTAATTGAATAAGCCACTAAAAAAAGTAATTTAACTAACAAATAAAAGTTTACATTTCATGTTGTTGACCTCAACATTTGTACATATATTATCTTATCTAGTATTCATCTTCTATCCAAAAACTTAAACCTGAAAAAAACATTAAAACAACATAATGAGTTGACCTAGATAACCAAATGGAGTAATTATATTTCTAAACTACAGTGACCCAAGATAAAAAAATAATATATATGCTAGTCTCTCCTAATAATTCTAGAAATTCATGAAAGAATTTATAACATATATTCATGATGATTGCTCATGAAAGAAATTTAGAATTTCTAAATGCATTATCTTTTACTTTAATTTTCAATATATAATATTTTAATTCCTAAAAATACTTCATATTATTAACTTTCACATCCATCGTGAGAGCACAATTAAAACATAACCCAACACACTCCTGGTCGATACTATCCCGTCAGCTTAGCAGTTCATGATTTAAATTTCATTTTTGTTTGCCTTAACTAGATTGTATTAAGAATGTAATACGGACTAATATGAAATTGAGGCATGCAAATCAGTTTTTAAAAAAAAAGTGCATAAATTTCAAAATCTTAAGAGGCATGCAAATCAGTTTTTTTAAAAAAAAGTGCATAAGTTTCAAAATCTTTCAAATGTATGAAATTGATCCCACCCCCCAATGTGCTCCACCGAAATAAACTAAGTATTTTAAATTGAACGATCTGAGAATTCTACATGGGTTAAAATAAAGTCTTTTCACTCAAGCCACTTCTATTTTTAAAAATATGAACAAAATTTCTTTTCAAAAAGCCTACACTTATTTTAAAATTACAAAATTTATACGAAGAAATCAAACTAAAGATAATTAAGCTCTGTAAGCTCTCAATCGAGCCACCTAGTCTATAGGACAAGGTTGTAAGTCACACCTAATTAGGTCTGATCCTCCCTCACAAAAATTGGAGTTGATAAGTCTAGTAATTTTGAAATAAATTTTTCAAATCATAAAATAAAAATTTACAAGTCTAAATCACCTAGTATGGTCCTCTTATTAAGACTGGAGTCAACAGGGCTTATATTCTAAAAAATTAGACTAACAAACTTCAATAAACTACAACATAACAACGACAACAAAGCCTTAATCCCACTAAGTGGGTTCGGCTACATGAATCTTATTTCTCCATTGCGTCCTATTTAGTGTCATATTTTCATTTAATTCTAATAAATTAAGATTATTTTTTACCCAATAAGCTCAAGTCTTCGTAGGTCAACCTCTGCCTTCCTTAACATAAGTCGAATCTAAAATATTTGCTCTCCTAATCAAATCATCAGATGGTCGACGTTTAATGTGACTAAACCATCTAAGGCGACCCTCTCTAATTTTTTCCATCACTGGAGCTACACCAACCCTATCACAGATATATTCATTTCGCAATCTTTCTCTAAGTGTAAAGCCACTCATCCACCTAATCATTCTCATCTCAGCAATACGTAACTTGGTATTATGCTTCTCTTTTAAAGGCCAACATTCAGCACCACAGAGCATTGCAGGTCTCACCAGCTTTCCTTTCAGTTTAAGCAGTACTTCTCTATCACACAATAGGCCCGAAGCATTCCTCCAATTCAACAAACCAACTGGAATTCTATTATTAACACCCTCATCTATATCACCATCGCTTTGAACAATAGACCTTGAACAATATGCTCGAGATATCTAAATCGTTAACACCTTTTAATAATTTGATCATCCAAAGTTACACTTATGTCACTAGAGCTACTATTACTAGAATTACATTCCATGTATTCAGTTTTAGTCCTACTCAAACGAAGGCCTTTAGACTCCACTGTAGACCTCCATAAGCCAAGTTTTTCCAGGGCCATTTCTCTCGTCTTATCCATGAGAAGGATATCATCAGCAAAAAGCATACAACAAGGTACATCCTCTTTTAAATGTCCAGTAAGATCATCCATAACCAAAACATAAAGATATGGACTTAAAGTTAATCCCTGATGTAATCCAACAGAAATAGGAAAATATTTGTTCAAACGTCCTTCTGTTCGAACATAAGTAATAGATCTAGAATACATATCTTTAATGAGTTGAATATAAGTCATATCAACACTTTTCTTCTTAAGAACTCTCCAAAAGATATCTCTTGGAACCTTCGTAAGCTTTCTCTAAACCAACAAAAATCAAATGTAGATCCTCCTTATTGTCTCTGTACTTCTCCATCAAACCTCTCAATAAATTTATAGCTTCCATAGTAGACCTGCCCGACATAAATCCAAATTGTTTATGAGAAATATTGGTAATACGTCTTAACCTATGTTTAATTACCCTCTCCCATAATTTTAAAGTATGAGAAATCAATTTAATTCATCTATAATTTGCACTCTTGTGCATCCCCTTTATTCTTAAAAATGGGGACCAAAATACTCTTTCTACACTCTTTAAGCATCTTTTTAGTTTTTAAAATAATAATAAAGATTTTAGTGATCTAAGAAACTCCCAAATCTCTTAAGTATTTTCACTTCAATTGGGATATCATCAGGTTCTACAGACTTTCCCCCTTGGTTTTCTTTAAAGCCGACTCAACTACTTTTTTACTAATTTGACGGTAAAAATAAAACGTTTATTATTATTAACGATATTAAGATCACTAAGGTTGATTGTATTCCAGAAACTTCATCAAAACGTTTATCAAAATAACTCACCCACCTATATTGAATATATTTTTCTAAATACTTTTTGATTTTCATCTTTAATACACTTTACTTAGTTAAATATTTACTTCTCTTTTCTCTTTGTTTGGTTGGCTTATACATATATTTTGCACCCTTCTTAGTATCTATTCCATTATAAAAATTACTAAAAACATAATTTTTAGTGTCATATTATTCTTTTAGACTCTCTTCGGGTAGTTTGATATTTTTCCTAGTTCTCTAAGATTTTACATTTATACAAATTTTTATAACATAACTTCTTATATTTTATCTTTTCTTGTACATTATTATTTCACCACAAACTATTTTTATTTATAGAAATTTTTTCTTTTGATTCTCCAAGTACATATTTTGTCACTTGTTTAATAGTATTTGTTATTTTTTTCACATAACATTTGCTTCTTCATGAACACCCCGGATTTTGGAATTTTTACTCAAAAAAATAATTTTATTAGTCTTTTAGGTAACCTCATATAATTCTACGATGATGAATCCTAGTATTATTTATTTTACAACTCTTTATCTTAAAATCTAGAACTAATAATCGATGTTGTATATAAATCCTCACTTGGAATAATCTTACAATATTTACAATCTCGATGATCTCTTCTTCTCATTAAAAAAATCATTTTATGTTTTATTAGATCAATTCTTATAAGTAAAAAGATGTTCATCTCTTTTCTTGAATAAAATATTAGTAATAACCAAATTAGACACTAACGCAAAATCTAATATGACTCTACTTTCTTTATTAATCGCTCTATAACCATAGTCACCATAAATATTTTTGAAATCTTCTATCAATCTACTGACATGTCCATTTAAATCTCCTCCAATAAAAATACTTTCTTCAATGGGTATCAAGTGTATTAAGTCTTCTACGTCATTCCAAATTTTATCTTTAAAGCCTATATCTAGACCTAATTGAGGAGCATAAGCACTTCTAATATTAAAAATCTTAGTATCAATAATAATCTTAAGTGCTATAATTATATCTCCAACTCTATTAATTTTTACAACATTATCTTTCAAACTCTTATCTATAATTACACCTACACCATTTACAGTGTGACTCTTACCAGAATACCAAATTTTAAAACCTAAGTTATCAATCTTCTTAGCCTTTTCTCCAACCCATTTAGTTTCTTGAATACATAAGATATTTATCTTTCTATGAATTATAATATCAACCAATTTCATTAATATACCATTAAGAGTACCTACATTCTAAGATTATATCCTAATAATAGTATCATGGGCATACTTCTTTACCTGCATCCGTCCATAATGTGGGAACCCTTGCTTATTTGACACTACACCCGGGCGCCAGTTTAACAGCCCTTGCACACTTTTCACTGTCTTCAGGTCATACAACGTGTCGCTTCTACGGGACGCCCTAGCACTTACACAATGATCAAAAGGATTCATGTCATGATTTTTTCAACAAGTTTTACACTGGTTGTCGACTACCTAAAACAACCCTCAACTTCTCACATCCAGGCTTGGGACCGGCTATGGCAGTGTTAACTGAAAATCTCAACTACAAATATAAAAAAAATTTAAATGTTCAAATCTCCAATAATGGTCGTGTCGACTAAAAATCTCAACCAGAGAAGTTAATTTCAAATCAACATTCAAACTAAGTTATCAAATTAACACTCAAATTAAAATTAATCACTTCAAAACTTAAAGCAAACTACATCTACCTTACGTAATAATTTGTCGAGGGCAACAAACATTTATTGACTTCGATTCACAAAAGATATAATTATCACGTTGTTACCATATATTTACTCAAAAGTGATTTCATGCCAATAAAAATGTGGCAAGTGTCCTCTGTCCACGTGATTTGGCCTGAAGGCTTCACAAAATAATAGTTACGATCAGAGCACTCTGACCTAATGATTGTTGCCAAATGACACCATTATATTACAGTTACAACTGCAACCCATATGTTCCTCGGCAGCTTTAAACCATAAAGCTACATTTAATTGACACAAAACATTCTGTTAACTAAGATTGACTTAAATTTGTCCTCTTAGACAAACATTCACCCAGATCTACAAGGATCTCTTGGACGATGCAACTCATGGTTGCTGCAAGAATCATTCAGTCAAATTAGGTTAGTACCTCCTCTGGCTAAGTAGATCAGGGACTACGATGACCCGGGATGACGGAACCATGAAATGTTGATCGGGTTCGTCATTATTGCTCCCACCGCCCACTTTAAATTCCAACTGATAGATTTTACAATTTAAAATATGTCTTTTGCTACTATTAGACAAATGAAAATAGCTTATAAATAGATGGTTTGAGGCACTTTATGGAATAACTTTAATACAATAATATCTTGCCTGCAAATTTTCAATCTTTTGAGTGCAAAATGGATATGTAATTCATTTAAATATGATACAAATATAGCTACCAACTTATATATGGAGCCATCTCCTTACCCCGACAAGAAGCTTAAATTTCTTACTCGGATGTATTATTTCATTGACCTTATTTCTTTTTCATATCATGTTATTAGCTGTCCAGTGCTTCTCATTTTGTTCAAATCTAACGTGTTATAGATTTAATTTTTAAAAAATAAAAAACACAAAGCAAAGATTCTACCTGTAGTAGAAACATTGCAATTGTTCATTGAGTTCTTCAAATTTAGTCAAGCAGTCGAATATCTCCAGGTTCTAAATCCCATATTTACTGATTTGTGCTTAATAAAATAATTATTTTGCATATCTAATAGCCTGCGATCCAAATACATGCATAATTTTAATTGCATTAGAAAGCTCTAAAACTAAAACTATGAATTATCACCTATTTCAATCATTTCAAAAATTCACAGTACACAGAAGATACTGGAGCTCCACATTTATTGCGGTTAAAACAACTGAGATCTCCGAAAGAATATAAAGTATCAGACTTGAAAGCAAATAACATACAGCATTTCGCGAGCGCAGAAGTGTCGTGAGCATGTGCATCAGATCAAATTTGAGGGCATTGTGCAGCACAGCAAATTGTCTAGAAAGAGAAGCCACCTGAATCAAAATGTCAATTATCACTGAGGCATCCCAGAATGAAGCCGAAGCAAAACCCCAACAGAAAGAATAAATGTGCTGCACTCCAGTGTGTAAAGAGAAATTTGCAAATACCATCCATGACATCCCTAAAAGATATCTTGTATCCATAGTTTCAGTAGGCATCTTATCCAAAATAAGCTCCAGAAGCCTCACGGAATGTCCCAGTGACCCAGAATCTTGACAGAAATAACAAATATTATGAAAAAATAAATATTTTTTTTGGTTTACACTATAATTAAGAAGCACCATACTTTAAGTGAAACTAGCCACTCGGTTGTGACTTAAAAATAAGAATCGGCTTCATTAAGGTTTTGCAAGTTATCACAGGATTTAGAAATGAATGATAACGTGTCAGTAAACAAATAATGGGCAATGAATTGAAAGTAGTCCAATTTTTTTCATGATTAGATTGCATAACATAAGAACACATTTAGAACAATGAAATTGCAAACATTTTCAATTCAAAAAGTGAAATGAACATATACTATTTTATAACTTAAAATACAACAACCCGCACAAAATAAAAAATAAAAAATAAAAATAAACACATTTTAAAATGACCACCTTAACTTTTGATCTTCATTCCTCTTCTACAATTTATATTTTTATCACTAGATACTTCGTCTCTTTGGTGTCTTGACTCAAGGGCCTGCTCCTCTATCTGTACACTGGGTTTTATTCGTAAGGTTTTGGCAGGATATTACTAGCCATTTACAGATGCAATATTTTAGAATGAAGTGCTGTCAGCATTTTTCCATATTTTTCACAATTCCAGTTTGAATGACTCTTCAATAGAATGGGAAGAACTTTAACCATGTAGCAAACCTACGTAAGATTTTATCAAGCCAAAAGCCAGTAAAAAATTCTGTGTGTTTCCACTCTTTCATGTTTCTTTTGAGTGTCAACAATCTTACATGATCCATGTTAAATATACGAAGGAACCGAAAGTGGATAAAATGCTGGAATAATATAGATGCAAGACTTGCAATTCATATATAGATGGAGGCAGCAATAGATCCAAAAGCCGTATACACTATAAAAGAAAGGGAGCCTCATCTCGTGTGATGCCCTTTTCAAGCTTCCTTTAGCTCCTTGCCCAAACACTAAATCCTAGAACTACATAGCTGAATCCCCCGTAAGCCTTCCTGAAAGCCTGAACCAAGACCCAACTGCCCACCGCCACTTTCCCTATAACATCGAGACCAAAGAGCTCCTCACTTGGCCAACATCATTATGTATATCCCTTCTAGACCTTTGAAAACATTTCAACTATTAACGGCTAGACAGGTTTTATTAGTTATTTTCCAATCAAATCATTCAGCATTCATATCTATTTTTTGTTATTTTCTGAGAAATCCTCTACACTACTAACTTGAAATATTTGACCATATAGGAGCTTGGTGAAGTATACCGTGATCATTTTCAAGAAATTTTCGAAAAAAAATTTTGGTAGGAGTAAATTTGTGGTCAATTGAACAACTCATGGACCAATTAAAAAGCAGAATCAATCTGATTCCAAGGCTCCAAATCTAGCACCATTCAAACTTTAGGCCAGAAGCTCTGGTGTCAATCTCCAAATAAACATAACAATTTGGCACCAGTTTCTATCATTTTAAGAACCCACATAAAAAGAAGCGCCACAGCATTTAAGTTACATAGCTACATGATATTGAACTAGATTTTGATTTTTTTATTTAGTCGGGTGGTCAAGAAAGTTTTGCAACTATTTTATGGATGAAAAATTCTTTATGTAGGGCATTTTTTTTTGGCCAGGGAGAGAGGAGGACGGCTATGGTAATGATTAGAGAGTATTTAGATCCAAGCTTTTTCTGCTATTCTTCTCCTTAACAATTTCAGCACCACTCAATTTTTAGAGAGAGCATTTAGATCCAAGTTTTTTCTTTTATTTAGTCTAATTCCAAGGCGCCAATCTAGCACCACTCAAATTTTTTGGCAGATGCTATGGTGCCAATCTCCAAAAAATTACAACAATTTGGCACCAATTTCTACCATTTTAAGAACCAGCATACAAAGGTAGTGGCGCCACCACACAAAGTTACATAGCTACATAATTTTAAACTAGATTTTGATTTTTTTAGTGGGATAGTAAAGAAGGTTTTGCAAATAAATTATGGATGAAGAATTCTTTCTATAGGACATTTTTTTGGGCAGGCAGAGAGGAAGACGGCTGTGGTAATGATTAGAAACAGTATTTAGATCTGATTTATTCCTTCTATTCTTCTCCATAACAGTTTTATTTTCAGAATAATCACTATGGATTCTCTTTTTTGTATCATTTTCTAACTCTCTTTTCAGGGGCTAAGATGCAACCAAATGTTGGACATTGAATTTATATTAGCTTGATTGATTGACATTTTTTATTCAATTCATTGATGTGTATAGTAGTCTATTTTTATTGCTAATGTGATCGCTTAATTGTCAACTGCTAGATTCAAAGATTCATTTGAAATAAAGATGTGAAAAAAAAAAGGTTTAACTTGGTTAATATTCTAATATAAAAGAATTTTGAAAAAATAATTGTTTAGTAGTTATATAATCCTTGTGGTCCCTATTTTATTTTGATTTATGACATTAAATTTATCTCAGAGGTTGCGATAGGTCATGTTTTGCAAACCAATTTTTCTATATTTTTTAGAGACTAACATAAAACACATTTAGATCTTATATAGCAAATTTATTATCGTCAGTGTATTTCATTGAGTAAAATATTTTGGGAATATCTTACCATTTGATATCCTTCTTTAATATAAAAAAGCAAATTTACTTTTGTTAACACAAATCACTAATATTTTTTAGCCATTAACTTAGTATTCCTTTCGATTAAAAACTTGAGTAATTTTTATTTTTGAATAAACATTTCATAAGTGGATTTTATTAGTCTCAATGGTAAGATATTTTTCTCATCATTATATTACTTATGCGATCATGTACACTTGTGTGTACCAATTTTGCCCAACAAGTTTTTAGCTAATGAATGATTATTCTGCTAATATCAATACCAAGTTAATTTTAGCTTTACACTTAAAGTTTTAATTTTACTCTGTGCACTTATATCTTGTTTTTCAAGTGTGATTCTATTATGTATAAGCAAATTTATTGATTTTATTTGCTTCCTTTTGATTCAAATATTGAGCATACCTACCAAAGAAACATCAGATAGCAAAGAGCAATCACCCAATGAATTCTCATCAATATTGATGACATCGAAGAAACATTTGGGGTGTCATGCCCTGCGAGATTGTACACCGCCTATTTTTACTGGCAATCCTCTTGCTATTGTTAAGCTGAACATTCATTCAAGCTAAGAACTTTTCACTCCAAGATAGAGCCAGTCAAATTGCAAATTATCCAAAATTTTCAATATACTCATATTGCAATTTTCTTAAGATTTTTAATTCATTCAAGTAAATGTTGATTCTGATGCTATAATTCATCATTTCCCCTTCACCTTTTCACTCCAAGATAGAACAAAGCGTTGGCTAAACTCTTTAACCAAGGATTTTATCAAAAGTTCAGCTAATTGGGCTTAAAAAATTCTCCCAAAATACTTCCTCTTGCCAAGATTGCAAAAATGAGGATCAAGATCCTAAACTCTGAATGATTGGAAATTGAAACTCCCCATAATGCTTGGAAGCATAGTAAAGATCTACTGTGGAAATGTCTAAATCATGGGATTCCCATGTTGATGCGCATGCAAACTTTCTACAGTTAAATTGTTAGAATTATCAGAACCCCTGTCAATGATGAATTAAATGGTACTTTTATAAGTAAAGTGCAAGATGTGACACGTTATAAGATAGAGGAGATAGCCATAAAGAGCTACTAATGACCAAGTATATTTACCAAAGAAAATAGTTGCTGGAGTTGATGATGTAGACCCATATCCATGTTTACTGCTTAAGTGGCCTCATTATCAAAGCAAGTATGTTTGTTTATTGTCATCCACAAGCTGTGAACTTTACGCTGGTGCTCACTTAAACAGTCAATGTCAAGTCAACAATGCATTCTCTAGCATGCTCAATTTTTGGGGAATCAAAGGAGGCAACCCAACAATCCCTTATCTAATAACAATAATATGGGAAGGCGTCTCTTAAACAAATCAAAACATGGTGCAGCAACCTACTGGTTTTTATCCCTTCAAGATATCATCAACAAGTAAAGAAGGGTAAGTTCTTGAAAGGATGTTTTTACTCAACTTACTCTTCTACCATCACAGCTCAAGACTAGAACTTGCCTTAAAGGTAAGAAACATTCTAGAACTTGCCTTAAAGGTAAGAAACATTCATCCAAAGACAAAAGGTGTCCATAAAAAACGTTCATGAAGTTCAAATTCGTCTATTGTCTCTTCCAAGCAACCCTGACACCAACCTAGGTAAACTGTAAAAATTGTAACCATGAAATTTGGCTAGAAAATTCACTTGAAATCAATGTAAAAAAGAATGAAGATGCTAAAAAAAATAAGAGGAACAAGGTACTCAAGTTATTGGAAAGTAAAGTTCCAAACTGATGCAGACGTCGGTCTGGGGTGCACCAGGACCAAATGGGTCCAAGTTTCTGAAGAGCAGACCGATCCTCAAAGCCAACGAATTGCAGCCCAATTGGAGTGGGGCCACTTTTAGTTATCTTGGGCTTATAAAAATTTGTTTTTGTCGTGTTTAGTTGTACTTGACAACCGTCGTCATCTTCCTTTTCCCATCTAGGGATATATCCAAGTATTCCGAGTGGTACTTAGGTTGTATCTCACTCCCGAGGTGATGTTAATTCTTTTGATACCCTCCCCAACCCTATCCCACGCTGATGTCCTCCACCTTGCAGCTCCACTTTGCTACTATCCCCAAGAAAAACTGTCCAGCTATTTCTTTTCCTCATCCCAGCCACCCGCCAGCCCCAACCAAGCCTTCCCAACCATCCCCCTCATTCCTCCTTGTTGTCATCACTCAAAACAACCCCTTCAGCCGCTCTACCGTCGCTACAAACCCCCAAATATTCTGCAGAATTGTCATTTTCCCTTCCCCCTTACTACCGCCACCTTCCAAACACCTAGCCGACACCACCAACTCTCTGGATCTAGCCCTAGTTCTAGGTTGTGTGTGTGTGCTTGTTGCAATTTAATTTTTCTACCTTGTATTATTATAATTTCCTATTTGAATTCAGCAATAATATTTTTTTTTATTAGCATTTGGTTAAACTCCAGTATCATTTAGCATCAGAACTAACATGACCCTAATCTTATCCTAAGGATTACCAAACTCCACCCAAAGATCCCTTACCGCCTCGCTGGTTTTTCAAATTAGCCATAAAAAATCTTTTCCCTCTCCAAACCAACTCATATTCTAATAACTAAAATAAAAATAAAAATTGATTCAAAATAATTGTCGAGTTCATTTAAATGCAGTTGAAGGAGGGCTCCTATCGGTCTTTTCATTCTTAACAGACTGAGAAAACGAGAAACAACGACGAAGGAGAAGAGAATAGGAAAGGAGGCATCAACTAAGTCTCTCATGTTGATTCGAGTAGAAGGAAATTGAAGTCGTGCCCTAATAGAACTACTTCACCGATTGCGACGCACGAACGAAGAAAGAAGAGGAAGCAACATCATAATGGGGGACGGCATCTTCACTCGATCACCTCATCAACTTTTCGCTCTATCACAATCCAAACACTACTAACTCAAGATCTCACCCATCTCCAATACAATAAAAAAATCAAGACATCTCTTGCACATCGAAACAAAACCTCCTTAACGCAGAAGCTTACAAGCCCGTTGTACTGTAGTTGCTACAGTTCCATGAATGTGGTACTGTAGCTGCTACAGTACCTCAAGGCCAACCCTTCCCTTCCCCTATCATTTCCTATTCCACCCCCTTTCCTATTTATATCCAATTCCAATTCATTTTTATTCTATTGCTTGCCTGCCTTTCCTATCCCATTTTATATTTATATTTCTTTCCAGTCCCAATTCCTCCCTATTCATTGCCTAACTTTTCTACCACCTTCCACTTCTATCCTAATTTCAAATTCCTTCCCATTTCTTTGTGCTAGGATCATTTATATTATGTTGTGTTTGCCTAAGGTGGAGAGGTTTTTATTGAATGATGATTTCAATTGCTGCCTTTGAGGCATTCTTCCCCTCCAGATGTTGTACTGACAACAAGAAGTTACTCCGGCTATATCTCATCCGAGGTGACAACCGTCTACAAGAGGTGGTGCTCCGGCTGTAGCTTGACCCCGACGAGGCATTTATCATTCTGCAGCCCCCTCCAACCTCGCTTCCAGCAGCTGTAAACCATCATCTCTGCTATCATCAAAGCCTCTAATCCCCTTCCATCAGCCACAATCCACCTTCCAACCATCTTCCAGTCGTTGTCCAGGCCTTTTGGCTCTTTTCTACTGCCACCAAGCCCTTCCAGGTTAGCTATTACTGCCGCCAGCCCCTCTAAGGTTCATTCCTGCTGCTGCCTAGCCCACCAACACATGTTCCTGCTACTGTCCAGACCACCCTCACCATGTCCAGCTGTTGTCTAGCCTCTAGACACCAGTTCTTGTTGTTGTCAGCCCACCACCACCTGTCTGCTACTGAAGCCATTCTCCAGTCCCCTTCCAGTCACCACACAGGCCTCCCACCCCATCCCTACTGCCGACCAGACCTCCAGCCCTCTTCATGTCGCTTTCCACCATTTCTAGCAACGTCACCGCTTGCTGGTCGTCATCTTCCAGCACTAACGCCGCTCCCTTCCAGTCTTGCTTGAATTGTCGCTTTTCCCGATAGACGGTCATTTGTGTTTTGTGTTACTTTCTTTCTTATTTTTCATTGCGTCGTCGTCGTCGTTGTCAATTTCGTTTGCATGTTTGTATTGTTTGTATTGAGGAGTTGTCGTTGTAACCTATTTAAACTTCAATAATAATATTTATATTTCCATTGTGGTTTGGTTTACCTCCGATATCACTCCTACTTCCTCAAAGCCTGGCCTTTGTTGACTTTAAATCACACCCACTACGCCGCATACATCAACACTATGGCACAAGGGAGCAGTTGCACCATAGCATATACTCCATGGTGATGTTATTTTAAAAAAAGGTTCAAATCATCAAAAGCCGTATATAATTTGTCAAAGACTCGACAATATAAGAGAAAAATATCCTTTAAAAACTAAATTATCATATAAACAGAATATATGATTATTCAACCTTTAACGAACATTGACTTTTTGAAAGAAAATCATATTGAAAATCAGCAATCATGGTAAAGAAATAATTTGATTGGCAAATCAAATAATCAGAACCAATAATTAATAATAAAACAAAATACAAAACATTAGAACTTAGGCTTCCATAAAAAAGGTGATCAAAATATCCTCAAGGAAATATTTCAAACATAAATAATAGTTGAATAAAAATACAAGATACATATTAAAGTTTAAAAACTAAATCATTCAAATAATCAGCACCAATAATTAATAATAAAACAAAATACAAAACATTGGAACTTAGGCTTCCATCAAAAAGATGGCCAAAATATCCTCAAGAGAATATTTACGCCTAAAACATAAATAATAGTTGAATAAAAATCCAAGATACATATTCAAGTTTAAAATTATTCATTCAAAGAATCGTCATCATAAACCAGAAAAAAAAAAAAAAAAACTCATTTTATTCATCATTATCTTTTTCACACCTTAACCTTTTTCATCGCCCTCATCTTCAACAACAAAAGAAGGTCACCATCTTCTCATCTCCAAAATATAGCAAGTTAGCACGTGCACAACACTATGCCCTATATAGCACTGTCAAAGCACAAATAGCCAATGTTATTTTAATCATTTATGCCTCTCTACAAAAATGGTTCCCTGGAGTGTGCCTCTCACGCCTCACCACTCCATGAGCTATAAAGCAAGCTACTATGTGTTTTGTGCAAGTATCTCTCTACTCAATTATACGCCAAAAAAAAATCTTATCTTAGGATTTTAGTATGATATTTCCTCTAAGAATGCAATAATTTGTGTTGTTGTCACTCTTTCAAGTATTTTCAATTTGGTCCTTTTGTAACATCTACATTAATAATGTTGTCAGGAGATGCATTTTTAGTTTTACACTTAACAATACTATTAAAAATATTAATTTATTTTTGGAAAGTATAATATCAATCTACTACTTTTAGCTTTTAACAGAATGTGCCTGCATAGTGTGCGAGCATGCATGAACAGTTCGCTACAATCTCCAATATTTTTCACGGCTTCATGCATATCATGGTGTGCCGGTGCAGTGTGACCTATGGCGCTTCAATGATATTTGTTCCTTGAGGTTCAAAACTGAGAAATCACTTGATCAAAGAAGGCAAAGATACACAATGAAAATGAAAATTAAATAAATAAAAAATGTATTAAAAATAATAATAAGAAGAAGAAGAAGAAGAACACAAAGTAGAGCACCTAACTTTTACAGTAATTACCGAGAACTACAAAAGATTCTTTCCAGTACACCAAATAATTCAAATGTATAAGAAATTATATTCTTTATTAGCAAGACATTTCAATATATAGATGCTCTCGGGCTCAAGTAGCAATAAGCACTGAAAGAAGCTCCAAATGAGGGAAAGCATGAAATAAAGGGGAAAGTACTCTGATAAAACGGCATCAGTTTAGATAAGATAAACAACTGATAACATGAATGAAAACAAACAAACCACAAATTACATAAATAGACATAAATTCTACTATCTTATCCGCAAGACAAACAAAATATCACAAATAAAATATAGTCATAAATAAATACCATCGGGCAAGAAAGAGATGTGTCGAGCCAAAGGCTG
The DNA here is from genome assembly GCA_022702705.1 of Papilionanthe hookeriana x Papilionanthe teres. Taxonomy (NCBI): domain Eukaryota; kingdom Viridiplantae; phylum Streptophyta; class Magnoliopsida; order Asparagales; family Orchidaceae; genus Papilionanthe; species Papilionanthe hookeriana x Papilionanthe teres. Next base: position 90,697,658 of record CM040425.1, read on the forward strand.
AATTGAACCAGACTCGATAATTTGGGTTATCGCATTCTCAGAAGCAGAAGCAACCAGCAGAAGGAACTCATAGCATTCCTCAAAAATAGAAGGATCTGACCTGCATGCGTGCTGATTAAAGTAAGTAGTTCTTTAGCACGTTCATAAGATGAAAATGAAAAAGAAAATGATGGTATCAGAGGTGAGCTTTCAGATCAAAATATAGTGACTCTAGAAGATTCATGATGGCAGTTGGAAGCATCCTGCCATTTTGCGATAAGTTCTAAAGTAAATAAATTTCAAAATACAAGACATAAGAAAAAAACAAGCAGAGTCGATAAACCATCAAGCATATGTTCATGCTAGTGTTACATATAACTTTGTACAAAAAAATTTTGTATTTATGTGTGTGTCAAAACAGAGAGGAGACAGATGGATAGAGACTGAGAATCCATGTATAGACATAGAGAGAGAGAGAGAGAGTTGGATTTTCTACTGCTATATTTTTGAATCTACAACTTCATATGAGGGTTGTTGGTCAACAACAAAAAAGTGCATTATATTCCTTTTGCAGGGATTTTAAAATTCAAATGTTTAGCAGGAAGAAATAAATGTAGTATAAAAATTCAACACATTTAGAATTTACTCTCTAATTCATTTCCAATGTACTTGGAATATGCTCAATACATTGTTTCGTGTAAATTGTCACCACCGTTGCTCGCTAGCTGTCGTCAACCTCTGCACCGACGCCACAGTCGGTCGACGCCCTCGTGTCGCCATCCCGCCTTTATTTTACATTAAATTTGCTTTTCTTCAAACCAAACAAGAGAATACAAAGTTCTGCATCTAGTTTACACAAAACTAAACAAACCTAAAAATTTTCAAATATAATATATTACTTTAACACTACATTCCTTTTTCAGCAAACCAAACAGCCCCATAACAAACTTAAAACTCAATATCACATTTTTTATTATGATCTAAAACATGAAAATTACTTTAATTGAGTTTCATCAAGTTTTAGAATATTGTAAAAATCCATCGAGTCTTATTAAAAGAACATATATAAATGATCACTGCAAAAGCCCTCTTCAGTTTCTAATATTTCCAATGAATTTTACCAATCAAAATCATAAATTACACTTTGCATATCATCAACCCATGTATTTAATTCTAAGCAAAAGATTCTATGGCTTGAAATCAAATTATAATCTGATGCACATTGAGAGATCAATTGAAAACATGTTAGATGCATCCCATTGGTGATTAGATGCACTTAAAAGCCTTTGAAATATTATATGCAAAAGCCTTTGAAATAATATATGCATCTAGTTTTAATGTTAAAGAAAATGTCATTTTTTATGTTGCATTGGAACATCAAAACATCAAATTTTAAATAGGTGGAGAAGATTAATTCACCTCCTAGGAGAAGAAAAGGTCACCCTATGTATAAAAAGGTAAGAAATTTCAATGAAAATGTAGTAAAAATCATCAAATCATAAGAGCCCAAAATAATGTTTTAAAAATTTTTCGCTTCTTAGCTTATTTACCCACCAGAAGCAATAGACCCAACTCTAGACGACAAGAACTACTTTAAGTTAATACCAACCTGAATCATAACCTGCACCCAACAGTTTCGCAGATTGGAACCAATAAAAGCCGGTGTGCGAGTTACTAACAAAGGTGAATTTATCACAGCAACACAATAGGATCTGTTTGTTGATAGCTTGCACCATAATATGAAGCTATCCATATTATGTGTCTGAATTGATTTCTAACACATTAGTCAGAGTAAGTAGTTAATATGGTGAAGGCAAGCCGCTGCAATACCCAAATTCTAAGAAGATACTAGTCCAAAAATATCCAAATAAACTATACCAAGATTTTAAGCTTTTCAAAATTCATCGCAAATTATTTCAAGGCATTCTTTTCTTCGAAACAAATCATTTTAATATACATAACTATAGTCTAACTCTCAAAGATGGGGAAGTTATTGAATTAATTTTCAACTTTATAATTTTTTTATTAAATTTTTTATTAATTTTAACGTGCTCCTTACTGTAGCATAGAAGTGGAATACTAACTTTTCCAGTTATGTGTGCAAGCAGCGAGTGATGAAGTTAGATGGGATGATATAGTTGTTATATTTATTAGTATAAATAAATATAAGTAAATTATAAAAATTACCCCCTTGTTATTTCCCTTAATTTCCCCATCCCGTGAGCTGCTGGAGGCGAAACAGAGACGAAAAAGGGTGCAGGTCTCTGGGGAAAAGGAAGAAAAACAGAAGGAAAAGGATAAAAAGAGAAGAAGATGAGAGAGAGAGGAGAAAAGAAAGGGAGTTAAATTTTGATTCTAAACTTGGGTTTTGGTATTTTCCTCTAACAAATTGGTTTCAAATCCGAGTGGTGGGTCTTTAGACTTGCATGAACACGAGTAATATTGAGCTTGCTTACAAAAGGAGGAAGTTTTGAGGCAGTATTTTCAAAAGATAAATCTTCAAGTGGGTAATAAATGCAAATTTTAATACATAAGGCAATATTATTTAGACTTTTACATATGTAATTATATGTAAATTAAATTAATGGGTGTAATACCAAAAAAAAATTCCCCATATTGTGAAATATATGTTTACATCCTACTATTCATGAGTAACAGAACTTTCCTGTTTTAAAACATTTCCTAAAATTGAAATCTGATTTTTGTTCTCCCTTCTTATTTTAAAATCTTTTATTATTATAAATCATTTCCTATCTTAAATGCTTCCAAAAATCTGAAACCATGATTATATTTTATTCTCCCTTCTTACTTTAAATCCTTGCTTAAAATCTGAAAACATGATTATATTTTATTCTCATTCCTTATTTTAATTACCTAAAAAAGTCTAGCCTCTTTAAAAATATGGGATGATATTATTAGAGTTGAGAGTATGATGCCACGAATCTTGAGGCGAACCTCAATGGCTTCCCAAAGTATCCTACTGTTTGATTTTAATTTTGAATATGATATTATTTCATGTTTCAATCCTCCAATTTTGATTCTATTTATGGCTTACACTTGCATAACACTCAATCATGCAAATGGCCTACAAAGATAAGAAGGTTTACGTCGTACCGAACGACAATCTCAGAACCTAAAAAAAGTTACGACTTATGCCGCACAACATGATTTTGCACGAGCCTAAAGATAAAGTGAGGATTTACATCGTGTTAAACGAGCAACCTCGAAGTACTATGGATTGATTACTTAAGTCTAAGGAATGGTTTTGCTTGAATCTTGATTAAAATCAGTGAATTATTGATCCTCTAACTCATGCCCCTAACACTTGGGTCGTCTAAGTTCAATTTTCTTCTCATTTTCAACATCTTGAATAATTACAATTTTACCCTTTTATAGAAAATATTTTGAATGAGTTTCTACCCTTTTATCATTTGCATTTCAATCATTCTAGAGAATTAATCATCATTTTTGATGTCCCTCCCTTTGATTTATCCTAAAAATTCATTAAGATAGGGTTAAGATGTAAAATTCTCAAAATACCCCTAGGGTTTCTACCCATAACTTTCACATTTTAATTCAAGGGGTCATCAAAAGTTCACTAATCTCTTATTCATTGGCCAATTAAGACATCAGAGGAGAATTCAAATTTTTCTAATTTTTTTTTTATTAATTACAACCTTAATTATGAATTTTCAAAGTTAATGAATTTGACTTTACAAAATATGTTCTCTGTTCATGAGTAAAAGACCACATAAAATTTTGACTAGTACAAGCTCACAAATAAATGTTGATTACATAAATATTTTCTTAGTTGGTAATAACTTTATATAAAAACATTTGATATTTGTAAACTGCGCGCGCGCGCGCACACACACACACAAAATAGTGATAATATATATACATATATATAGATTTATTTAAATGTTCAATGATGCAAATATATTAAAGTTAAAAAATATCATGTTATAATTGATAGGTTGGCAATGATATGTCTATGATATTTGCACATGGGGGAAAAGGAGTCCACAATTGGGCATGAGAGTCCTAAATGGAGGCAAAAGGGTTCTTGATATAGTTCAATAGTGATAATGTGTAACATGGACCCCTACTGGCATGATAATGTAGCCTTCAAGCTGATCATATGATGAACAATAATCTAGACAAACGTAAATGACATATTGTGAAACTAGATGAAATAAAAATCAGCAAATAATAAATAAACAAAAAAATTTGAGGTAATTAAATTAATAATGTAACTGAATAAATATTTTCCTAACATAATATATTGGGACTCTGAGAACAATTGATATGCAAATCATATTATTATTTCATATACCAGTATTTTAACATATATTTTCAAGAAATTAAACTTTAACTTTCACTTTTTATAGCAATAATCACAAGTACCTAATGTATATTTATGCCCGTTCATGATAGCACACATGTTGTTTATTGTTCTTTAATATTTAAGCTCTACGTTAATTTTTTTTTATCTTGCTAAGATGCATAGCTCACCATAAATGTTGTTTTCAAGATAAGGAAAATGAAAAAGGCTAATTAAAGTCAGTTTAATCATATTTTACTACATAGTTATCGTAAGTTAGGAATTTTGAGGTAAGATATTACATGAGCTCATGTTTCTTATAAGACTTTTTATGTGTATTTTATTTTATGTAGATATATTTAAATGATATATTTGGATTGCTACTGTTTAATTTAAATAATTTGATTTAAGTGGAGTAATGTGCTGTGTTGTCCAGGGTGAATTTCGGCCACTAAATTTATTTCTCAATATCCTAATGAGTACAATACTAGAATGAGGGTTGCAAGTGTGTTCAATCAACTGAATCACACCCATCTTGTTTACATCCTGTTGTGAAAATGACGAAAATAAAGCAAAAATGGAACGAAAAAATTGCACACAGAAAAACAAACATCAGGCGACACAGATTTACATGGTTTGGCAAATTTGCCTACGTCCATAGAGCTGCAGAGGAATTTATTACTCCGAGGAATTACACCGTCGAACGCCTCGACGTTTACAAGAAAATTCTCTATTTTTCTTCTCTCTCTTCCTCTCTTTCTCTCTTCCTCTCCTTCTCTCTTAGAGGACTAAGCTTGGCCCTTGCTTGGCTTTGGTTTGGCTCTTCACTTGGCTTGCTTTTATCTTTAACAAAATGAGTATTATGTAAACCAAGAGAGTAGAGTGGGAAGAGTGAGCGGTAGGTGATTATGCAGTGAGTGAACGTGGTGAATGTATGCGAGTGAGCGGTAGGTGAGATTCTTAATTATGATTCGAATTAAATTAATATGGATCAGGTCTCCACATTACCCAACAATTCTGTTATTTTGAGACCGGGACACTGACTGCATCACATATTGGTTGCATCATCTATTAACTATACCGACCTTTTCCTCAAACATGATATTCTCCACCTCTGCAACTCGAAGACCTTATTTTCATGCCAGATAACTACGATGCCGAACACAACTTCAACTTTTCAAGAAGTAACACCATCGCCGACATATCACCGTCAACGTAAGCTTCGTACCTCCAAGCTCTTTCCGGGTTACCCTCAGTATCCGCTTACGACTCCCAATCGTATTAAGACTACCATGCCTCCGCTGAAGCTCTTTCAACAAGTCTACCTTGTACCTCCTTCGCCATCAAGCGAGCCTTTCACCCTAGATCACCCATTTATTATGCAATGTCTTCTTCCTTGTTGGAAGTCCTGTCTGCTCCCAAATCCGATTCCCTGACAGGGAATTCGTCTCCTCCTTCTTGGTCACTCACTTGCTCAAATTCTCATCATGCAAGATTTCTTCGTAGCTCTGTGGTTCTCCACCATTTTTCTGTACAAGGTTTGGTTTTCCTGCCTTTGGCGCTCTGCCACTTTTCATGAAATTGACATTATTCAACTTCCCTATAATGCATCTGACTCATGTGTCCAAGTCTGTAATGCAGCAGATCTCTCGTGCTCTCTCGTAAACGTCAGCAGCAACAAATGTTGAGTAAATCAACCGCAGTTACATATAGTGTGTCGGCTTTCTTACCCCGAGCCGTATTAATGCTCATTTCAGCAACCTTCCACGAGTTATCCGAGAACATCACCGAATGACTCACCTCATCGAGCTGTCAACAGAGAAGAGAGTTTTTTCTTCAACTCAGGAACGTGTCTGACCTTTTGCAAAGTCCATTTGCTCTTGTTAAGGAGTGCAAAATCAATGTCTCCCATTTCCACCACGTCCAGAGCTTTTCCATCAGTCATATGTACCTTCCCAAAGTCGTCGGCAACATAATTTCGCATCAACTTCCGGAGGAAAGATGTATGGAAGGAAGCCCTTGAATCCAGTATCCAATCATTAAGTTGTGAATTGCTAACAATAGCGCATCCTGTATTTCTTCAGTTACAACATTAATGTCATCATTTTCCTTCTTATTGAGATTCTGCAGCTTTTTTTATGCTGGCCGCTTACATAATTCCAGACGGGTTGTTCGCCGACTGCGACTTTGTTTTCGATCTTCCTCTCGTTTGAGTTCATATCATGTGATCTCCCTCTGGAATCAACAATCAGTGTCGAACTCGAACTCGAGGTCTCACCAGAATCTTTCCTGCGTACCTCTACAACCAAAATCAAATCACGAATATCATCATATTTCAGTTTAGATTTACTTGTAGAACTGCTAAATGCCATCCTCATGGCTTCTCGGCTATTTGGCAATGAAGCCAACAATATTAGCGCACATATCTCATCATCAAAATCAATTTCAACAAACGACAATTGATTTGTGATAGTGTTGAAATCATTCAGGTGTTGAACAACAGACACACCTTCCGCCATCTTCAAGTTGAATAACTTTTTCATCAAGTGCACTTGGTTATTCGTCGGTGGCTTTTCCTAAATACTTGATAAAGCCGTCATGACATCTGCAGTAGTCTTTTCTTTGATAACGTTGTGGTCAACCGATCTCGACAGGGTTAATCGTATAACCCCCATAACCTGTCGATCCAACAGATTTCATTCCGCCTCGTCAATCTTTTTCAGTCATTTTCCCAGTAACGGAAGATAAAGTTTCTTCCCATAAAGGTATTCTTCTATCTGCATTCTCTAGTAACCAAAATCTGTGTCATTGAACTTCGATCCCCGATGTTATCACTTTGTCTCCGCCCATCATTTTTCTTTAGATCCAAACTCAAGGCACTGATACCAATTGTTGTGAAAAACGACGACAATAAAGCAAAAATTGAACGATAAAATTACATACAGAAAAACAAACACCATGCAACACACAGATTTACATGGTTCGGCAAATTTGCCTACGTCCACGGAGCTGCAGAAGAATTTATTACTCGAGGAATTACAGCGTCGAGTGCCTCGATGTTTACAAGAAAAGTCTCTATTATTCTTCTCTCCCTTCCTCTCTTTTCTCTTCTCTGTGAGGACTTGGCTTCGGCCCTCGCTCAGCTTTTACTGTCTCGCTCTTCACTTAGCCTGTTTTTATCTTTAATCAAATGATGTTATTTATAGTAAACCAAGAGAGCGTAGCAAGTGGAGAGGAGCTGGAGGTAGGTGGAGAGCTGTAGGTGGATGCGCGTGTGTAGTTAATAGTGGCGAAGGTAGCGAGTAGGTGAGATTATTAATTATGAATCTAATTAAATTAATGTGGACTGGGTCTCCACATTACCCAACACATCCTGCATCGGCCGATGGAGGGTGTTGACTAGCAAGTATGCATAAGGAAAATAATTGTGTTATTAGGCACTCTTAGATGAAGTAGGGCATAGAAAAAGTCTCACATATAAAGAGACTTCGTGCAATGAGCCCCAAACTAAAATGCCAATAGTTCTCACCCTACTATTTTCAAAAATTAGTAAAGTATGCCAGCCATTAAATATGTTTATTGTAAAATTGACATCAGACAGCCAAAGTAAACACAGAAAATGACTAACAATAAATGTTTGTGCTAAGCTTAAGATAAGAACTTTCTAAACTTCTTGATACTAGTATCACTATCCACTTTCTATTTCACACATGAAATGAATAACTCAACTTATTAAAAGTAGTGTTATCTTAAAGAACATAGATAGAATATATTACAATAGAATGTTGAATCTATGTGGAAACACTCTCATAAAATGATTGTTGTTGACATTATGAGGTGTCAACACTCTAACAAAGAGGTGATGGGTCCTAAGACCAAAGAATAAACTTTGTACTCTTTCATGTTGTCGTCATGTTAAAGCCTATTACATTAAAGCCCCCAAGCTCATTGTTGCACCATCACTAATTGAGGCTGAGAATCCTAGCAATGCCATTTTCATTATTTAAAGATCAAATTTTGATTGGCATGCATTTGTTAACTCAAGAATATTATGAGAACTATTATTAAATTTATGTTTTTCACTTACTATTTCATATAATTGATATCACACTAAGTGCAAGGTGTCGACAGAAGCTGGGCATATGAGAGCTAATAAGGTCATTGACTATTGGTATCATTAGGTGGGGTGATCAATGACTAGAGAGACATCAGATGAAAGGTTCTCGCTAATGATTGATTGGTTTCATGGATAACTTTTATAATTTTCTTATATTTTGATTTTAATGAGTATCATCCGTCTATCAGGCGCCACTTTAAACTTACACCAACAAACATTTAACGAATTCCAAGTTGAGATAAATTATATTTTAATTTTAATCATTTTCTTATGTTATATTGTGGATTGACTATGAGAGACGTGGGTGACCAAGTGCCATCTCATGGTGCCAAGTTCAACGTCAACTCATGACCTGTCGGGTCATCTATTTTCAAGTTCAGGGAAATAAATTCTAATGACAAGAATCTCATGACAATTTGGTTTAAAGACAATGAGCCTTACAAATCTGAATAGATTGAAAAAGCTAAGCTTATGGGTCATAGTCCAAATGAAGATTATTATATCAAGATGATGTAGGTTTTTCTCAAATAATACATAGAAAGTCATGCCAACGAATTAAAGACTTGGTCATTAAAAGAGTTGCAAGCTCATGCAATGTTCATCCAAGTAGGGATCAACAATAACCGATTCAATTGATTGTTGATTTAAAGGGAAAGGACAATGTTCTAGAATGCTACTATTTTAGTGTAATCCTAAACCATTAAACTGTAAATCGTATTGCAAGTTAACTACCTATGAAATGGTTGATGAAGCTATGGCAGGAACAATAGTGGCTGTAGCAACCCAAATAATAGTCATATTCATCTATTTCATAACTTTATCAGCCCTGGCAAATGACCTCTAACTAAGCTAATTTACCCTTAGCTGTAGTAGCGACAAGGGCATTTGTGACAAAGCACATGTTCTTTTTGGCCTATGATGACTGACAATTAATACCAATAAGGATTGGAATAGCCTTTTTAAATTAGCCTCACAGAACTCGGGTGGTATTGGCAAAAGGATGGAAATTTTTAATTTCTATAAGATCATGAGTTTAAGTCATTTATGAGCAAGTCAAGTAGTTTTTAAGTGCTAATTTTTTAACTATTATTGCTCATTGTCAATATCCAATCTAGTTCTAGCCTTTTTCCATAGTTTGAAGAATATTCAGGTTTCTTCACTACATAGAAGAGGAGCGTTGATGTAGCATTCATAAGAACAATGTTGAGTCATTGGAATTAATGATAAGAACCTATCATATCTCGATGATCATGATATATATAGGTTAACACTTAATATAGCAAACAAATTTGAGAGCAAGAAAGAAGATAGAGAAATGTTCATGACAAATGTGTGTGCATAACAAAGTAAATTAATTTTGTAAAGTGGTAATAAAAGTGTCTATGTTGTTTGGTCTGAGCATTCAAAAACAAAAGAATCAACATGTTCAGTGTGATCAAGATGCACAGTAAGATGAATGTGTGTCGAACTACTAAGAAATAATGCAAATTGGCTACATTAAAGAGATCATGAGAGTATCACTTATTAGCATGCGATGTTCGAGTTAATGTTAAAGTAATAGAAATTTTATAAGTATGGTAAAAGAAGCATGGTCTTAAGTGGTGAATATGGCTTTTGAATCACTCGATAGGCTTAGATGAAGAAAAAGATATCATATAGCCACTCCAAATAGTTGGGCAAAGGAGTGTTTATTGATAATGATGATGAGGGCTGATATAAGAAATTATGAATGCGATCCTAAGAGTTCCTTTGACTAAAAAAATGGCAACAACAAAAGATGCATTTTATTTGATTGTCAAACTATAAGACAGAATGGGGAAAAAATGATCTTAATCTAGCAGAATTAAATGAAAATATTACATCAATAGGACACAATGGAGAAAAAAGAATTCATGTAGCCGACCACACTTAGTGGGATAAAGGCTTGTTGTTTTTGTTGTTGCATCAAACTATAGCCATCCGAATGGAAACTTCTTATAAATAATGGCTTAGCCTTCAAAAATACTCCCATAAGCTGGCAGTGTTTCCTGGAGCCCTTATAAAAGCATTAAGTGGGATATTAATATAAATTACCACTACATCCAAGATTTCTTTTCTAATAAGAAATTATTTAATTTATTACACCTAATTTTTCATTTTCATACGCTCAAGGGATAAGAAGATAAATGCTAGTCATTTAAAATCACCTATAACATGCAATAGAAACAAAAAGTAAAAAAAATCAAAATACATTAAAATATACATTTTAAACAAAATCAGAGAACTCGATCATTGAAATCACATTCAACCATGAAAAAAAAAAGAATTTTGAATTTGAAGGAGAGTAACTCACGAATTTGATATGATTTCAGTAATAGTAGGAACCTCGGAGATCATTTCCTGAGAAGAAGCAATCTCAGGTACGCGACAAAATCCTGCCAGAAGAGTAACAGACATCTTCAGGTATGCATCCTTATCAGCTCCTCCTTTGACACTGCCTGCTCCTGTGCATGTATTTTCATCACGCAATCCACAACTATAAATCAAATTTTCAACACAAGAAATAATAATAAATTGAGCCACTCACCCGTTATCAACAGGCGATGCAAGAACCGAGCCCCAACAGCTTTGTAGATTGAAAGGATTGCGGCGTGATCGTCTCCCTTGGAGAGCCTGGTAGCGAGGAGTAGGCCCGCAAGTTTCTGTTCATCACGCTCGCCCCTCAAGAGATTCAAGCAATCCTCCAAACATGGAGATGTCGACTCCTGGGAACTTTGCATCTACAAAGAAAATGATAAAGTTCGTTCAGCAAATTAAAGCTCGACAGAAATGGAGAAGTATTCCACTCACCTTGTTGAACTGGATTTGTGCTTTCTCTTCCGGCTGTTTAGGGTTCTAGTGCACGTCCTGTTTTCTGCCGTTGCATTTCATGCGAAATAAAGTTGGAAGCTTCTACCGAATCATTCGTTTGCATGAAAAAATTATAAAAATTGCGACAAGGTCATTATTTTGAGGGGGCAGCATCGATTTTTAAAATAGTGAAATTAGCTGAAATGGAAATTTAGAATTCGAAAAATCGAACAAGTTCTTACAAAGAGACTTCTCAAGACTCTCATTTATAGATAAAAGGCCCTAAAATATTTAATTTACGCCCCAATGATTTTAAAGGGTCTGATTGATTGAGATAGCTTATAAGTGCGGCGGTTTCAAATTTATTAAACACGCGGCCCGCAAGAATCCTCCGGTGGGTCGCTTTTTCATTCGCGTTTTCATTCGGATATGGCTTTGAATTACTCCACTGCCCTCATCTGTAGCTGGGAAGGCAGCGAAGGGATCGTGACCACTGAAACTCCCATCTTTCTCACCCACTCCGCTCCGACCAAAAACTATTGAAGATGGTAAGCATGTTCACGTCCTGCTTCTTCTCCCGGATTTTGGTTTGGGAGGGCTCTGGTCGATTGCAGATTCAAACAGGAAGATCTTTAGGCAGCAGCTGAAGGAGCAGGAGCTTCGTGACCTCCCCGAAGATTGCGCAACTAAAATCGTAATAACTCGTCGATTCAATCAGTATTGTTGTCTTTCAAGTTTTTTTCTTCTCATTTTAACTGTAATTTACTGATATAATGGGAGAGGTTATTTACACCCTACGCAACTGATCCAAGCTTAAGGTTAGCAGTTTGATGCATTAAAATGGCAGCACATAGCAGTATGCTTCAGTCATGATGGTTGAGCTTATAACTACAAAGCACATAGATCAGGTACTTAAAATAATACTTTAACATACTTTCAAATAATCTAATATAAGCCAAACGTTCATGAATTTCAACTATGTTTGGCTATGAATTTTTCACAGTCCACATCTGCCATTTCCACTTTTGAGTAGTACATTTTTTTTTATTTTCATTTTATCCATAAACAACTACAAATGAATTGTTTTTCAAACGCATAAATCAAGCAGTGGCAGAACTTATCAGGATCGAGACAAAATGATCGTTTATCTAAAACATTGCAGAATCAATTCGTTTTTCAAACTCACAATCCAAACAGATCGATCGAATTATACGGATAAGTTGCTTGATTACTAGCTTATCGGGATAACCTGATTATCTGGATAAGCTAGATAAGTTGCAGCTACCCCAAATAGACCCTTTGTCTCTATGTATTTAAATAAGCCGAACACGAGCGAGTCTGGGCTCAACTCATGTTTGGATTGTTAAAAAATATTATAGTTCGTATTCAGCTCATTTATATTTTGAATACAAAAAATTTGTTTGTGTTCGGCAAGTTTGCTTAGTGATACGAATACGAATTGTTCGCAAATAAAGAGTCGTTTTGATAATCCTAGTGACACCACCGTAGAATGTTAAGAGTTTGAGGCTTGGAGCGAGATTTAATTTTGCTTATTTATATTAAAACATCATTTAAATATAATTTAATATGTTTTATTCTATTTTTTAATTAATAATTTTAGTTGATTAAAAATGTTTGCAGCCTTGTAGTTAAATAATTTTAATTCGAGCTAAAACGAGCTAGAAACGAACGAACAAATCTCTCTTTGTGTTCGGATTGTTTATGTATCGACCATGAAAAAATTGTTCATGTGCGGCTCGTTTGCTTAGCAAATGAATCGAACACGAGCTTCTTAATGAGTAAAACAAGAATTGTTCGCGAATAACAAGCCATTTTGACTGCCCTATCCGTCACGACTTCCTGTCTCTCAATCGGAAGATGTTAGAAGAAAGGTTGTGGGAGATGAATCAAACCATTTCAATTCTATTATTTAAAAAAAAAATCCAAAGACCAGTTGATTACCGTTTAGGGTAACACAAATAAAGCCAATAACACAGCAATAACAACACGACAACACGGCAATAACACCATCCAAAATAACAACTCTAATAACAATGTAATAATATCTCGCTCCAAAAACATGATATTAACACCTCAATAACACCGCAATATAACCAAAATATCACCACAATAACACTTCACTCTAACAACTCAGCACTCCATTATTTTTTTGTTATTTAGGTGTTATTGAAGTGTTATCGTGGTATATTGTGGTGTCACTAAGGTGTTTTTGAGGTATTATTGTGAAGTTTTTTTAGTGGTATTACAGCGGCTTAGTGTTGGTATTCTCGGTTGGCATTATTATGGTGTTATTGAGGTATTATTGTGGGGTTAATGAGATGTAATTAGGGTGTTGTTATGATGTTATTGTGGTATTTTTTTGAAGTTATTTTGGTGTTATTTGAGTGATATTACAACGGATGTGGTGGTATTATCGACTGGTGTTATTTTAGTGTATTATCGTGTTATTGCAATATTATTGCGGTGGTATTTAAGTGGGATTTTGGCGGCTCTGTGGTGTTACTCTCGACTTACATTGTTTAAGTGTTATTATTGTCTTATTTTGGTATTATTGTGGTGTTATTTGATTTTTATTGTGTTGGCTCTGTTGTGTTATTCTCGACTGGTATTATTATGGTGTTATTCCATTTTTTTTTGTTATTGAAGTATTATTGTGTTATTTGAGTTTTGTTGTGACAGCTCTATTTTTTATTCTCGACTGACATTATTATGGTGTTATTGTGATTTTTTATGGTGTTATTGAGGTATTATCACGGTGTTATTGTGGTATTATTCGGTGATATTGCGACGACTATAGTGGTATTTTTGGTCGGTGCTATTTAGTGTTATTATTATATTATTGGATATTATTGTGATGTTATTAAGGTGTTATTAAGGTATAATTGTGGTGTTATTTTTTTATTACGGTAACTCTATTGTGTTATTCTCGACTAGAGTTATTTCGGTGTTATTATTTTATTGGTGTCGAATTATTGAGGTGTTATTGAGTTGATTTTTGTGTGATTTTTTAGTTTTATTGTGGCAGCTACATTATGTTATTTTATACTGCCATTATATGGTGTTATTGTGATTTGTGTAATGTTATTGAGGTGTTATTGAGATATTATTGTGGTGTTAAGGTGACTCTATTGTGTCATTCTCAACTGACATTATTATGGTGTTATTTTGATTTTTCGTGGTGTTATTAAGGTGTTATTGCGATATTTTTTGTGTTATTTGAATGATATTGCAGCGGTTGTGGTGGTATTTTTTATTGATGTTATTTTAGCGTTATTATTGTGTTATTGTGGCAGTATTGTGGTGTTATCGAGGTGTTATTGAGGTATTATTGTTGTGTTATTTGAGTGTTATTGTGGTGGTATTCTCGATTATCATTATTTCAGTGTTATAATTATGTTATTGCAGTATTATTGTGTTGTTATTGATGTGTTATTGAGATGTTTGTGTTATTCTTGAATGTCATTATTATGGTGTTATTGCTGTATTTTTTGTATTTATTTAGGTGTTATAACTGTATTATTGTGATGTTATTTAAGTTTTATTGTGACGGCTCTGTTGTGTTATTTTTTACTAGCATTATTATGGTGTTAATTCAGTTTTTTGTGGTGTTATTAAGGTGTTATTACAATGTTATTGTAGTGTTATTTTAAGTGGTATTGCGGCGGCTGTGGTGATATTTTTTAGTGGTGTTATTTCAGTGTTATTATTGTGTTATTGCGGTATTATTTTGGTGTTATTGATATATTATTGTGGTGTTATTTAAATGGTATTGGGGCAGTTATGTGATGATATTATTGAATGGTATTATTTCAGTGTTATTATTATGTTATTACGAAATTATTGTGGTTTTATTGATGTGTTATTTATGTGTTATTGTTGTGTTATTTGAGTTTTATTGTAGCTGCTTTGTTATGTTTTCCTCGGCTTGCATTATTATGGTGTTATTACAGTTTTTGTTGTTTTAATGAGGTCATATTGAGGTATTATTGTGGTGTTATTTGAGTTTTATTGCATCGACTCTGTTGTGTTATTGTCGACTGACATCATTATGAAGTTATTGCAGTTTTTTGTGGTGTTATTGCGGTGTTATTGTGGTGTTATTTGAGTGTAATTGCGGCGACTGTTGTGGTATACTCGACTAGTGTTATTTCAGTGTTATTATTTTGTTATTGTGATATTATTATGTTGTTATTTTTGTTTCATTAAAGTATTATTGTGGTGTTATTTGAGTTGTATCGCAGTGTTACTTGAGTGAGGTGTTATTGCAGTGTTATTATACCACAATATGGACAAATACAACCTCAATGCTAATTAACTGGAATTTATGGTTTATTAAAATTGAACTTTAAGAAAGCATATAAGACTTTTCAATGGTATTTCATCATTAAAGTGCTGAAGGCTAAAGGCCTTAAATCTGACTTGTGTGAGATCATTATGAAAATTACAGATCTGAACTATTATTAAGTTGTGATAAATGGAATGAAGCATAGTTTTTTAATTAAGAAAGGTCTAAAGTAAGGTGATCCCTTATCGCCTGCCCTTTTCATTTTAGTCATTGAATATTTATCTTGCATGTTGAAAAACAAATCCTTAACCATGTTGCATAAACTATTATCCATTAATGATATTTTGAAACTTAAAGGCAATAAGAGGTCCCTCCTGTTTTTTATGTAAACAAGTTAGAGAATCTTTTGCAACACAGGGTGTTAATAATGCTGATAGAAATGAATAATAGAAAACACCTGGGATTTATTAAGTTGAATGTTGATGAGAGTTACAATGGAACCTCTGTAAGAAATGGTGGTGTTTTCAGAAACAGTGAGAGAAAATGCATCTTATGTTTTGATGTGCCTTGCTACATTATAAATGTTGATTATTCTGAGATAGCTGCTTTGTTGAATGGGTTGTTGATTGCTAAGGAGATGAAGATAAAAAATATAATGGTGGAGATGGACTCATTACAACTTATAAATGTTGCACCTACAAAATGTCAATGACAAAACCTGCACTTTACTGAATTTATCTCCAATTTTTTATTCATAATTCCAAACTCTCTTACAACAATTGATTGTTAAATTTATAAAAAATTATAAATTTATAAAAATTTCTTACTCACAAATCCATCCAAAGAATTATATAATTGAAGAATTTGTGAGGAATTATATCTCACAAATAGAATTCATCATCAGGTTGGTATATGTTTTCGTGGGTTGCGATGTAAATGTTGGAGTAATCATGAGTGAATGTTTAGGAAAATGCAATTGATTGTTAAATTTATAAGAATTTCTTACACACAAATCCATCAAAAGAATTATATAATTGAAGAATTTGTGAGGAATTATATCTCATGAATGGAATTCATCATCAGGCTGGTTTATGTTTCCGTGGGTTGCGATGTAAATGTTGGAGTGATCATGAGTGAATGTTTGGGAAAACACAACATTAAAAAAAATCTAATGATGTTTAATTTTTGTTATATAGTTCTATTAGGCAATCAGACATTGCACGCAAATTTGGGTCACATCGGGCTAGTTCTTGGCTAGATGAAGCTTCTTTCTCCTTTCCAATATACGATGATTTATGTTAGAGAAACATAATGATACATATAATAAAATTGATTTTGAATACAAAAATATATACTTTATTTTCTCCAAATACCCTTTTAATATGGAATGAGATATTTCCTAAATCTTCGTTGGGTCATTCAAATTGCATTCTTTATTGACTTTTTTTTTCAATTTTTGCTTTGACTGATGTGCTCTCTCACTTAATATGTCATCAACGTCGATTGATAATTTGTTCAAAGATTACACCATGCATTGTTTAGCTGCTTCATTTTCTTGTGCTTTGGTACTAATTTGATATGATATATTTTGGACGTGTGTGAAATATGAGACCACTTGAATTAGCATCTGACATTTGTGCCTCTTTGAGATGTTTATATCCATAACTATTATAAATGTCCTTTTTTGCATGAACAGATCATCACAATAGGAGATTTTTATCAGATATCTTTTTTAGTTCTTCAAATCTGAGAACTCGTAGAGATTGAGCACATAATAACCACATCATTTCAAATTTTTTGCAACTACACATAATTTTAGAATTAGACTTGAACAAATTTAATAATCCAAGGTTTGTTTGTCACCTCATTATCTAAATTCATAATGTAAAATTCTGAATCACTATTTGAAGATAATTCTTTAGCAAGACCACATAACCCATGGAATTTTGTTTCCTCGAACATTGAGTACAGTTTTCTTGAATAAAATGAAACTACCTGCTTCAACACTGGACTACTTTTAACAACCAGAATAATTACATACTGAGCACATTTGAAATCATTGTCCTTCTCATTTCGTCTTCATGCTTTCATGGCATTTTCAAGTCCTAGAAAATAATGTATATCGAACTTGTTGGCTTGAGATACAATGACAAACATTATTTATGGACTCACTTATTTGTGATAATAAGATTCTCATTCCAGATATTTCTTTATTAAAGGATGTTGATCATTTGTGTCTAATGTTGTACAAATCATCTAGGTAAATGTTCTCGCATTTTTTTTTTCAATCATGACAACTCAAATTTGTTCAAATTTCTCTTCAGAGTCACACTTGCTCATGCATTTGTAGAAAGGGTCGTTGATTGTTTTATTACCCACCACACAATGGACTTTTGAAGTAAATTTCTTGTAGATGTGGCACTTGCAATCCATGCCATTTATGTGGCAGAGAATCTTTTATAGCTCTTATCATAGCTTGAGCCTGATCAGTAAAGATTGTTATTTGATGATTTTCATCCATAATACAAATAAATATTTTGAAGTCATTTGAACAAATCAATCGTCTCAGCTGACAAAAATCAACTCTAAAGAGAACATTTCATCAGTGGTGGTTCACGCCAACAAAAGGAGCACTACATAAATTATATTTATTCAGTTTATAACTTGTATAAAAATAATGGCATCCCTAAAGCAATAATCAAACTTGGACGCACCAACACTCCAAAAAAGCTCATCAACCTACCGCTCTCCTTAATTTGAAAGTTGCGCACAAACATATTATTCTCAGTCTGTCTCTCCGTGAACAATTGTAACAGAGAATTAGCATCGCCATTTTCAATTCTAGATCTTCTCTCTTTTTGAATGAAATTGAAGGCAACTCTCTTTTTTACATTAAAGATTATACTCCCCCAAATTCGGTAACAAGAAAGTTAAATGCATCAGCTCTTATCCCTGATTATTTCATCAATCTGAGCACAACTGCATTAATTTTGCTTATCTTGTTGCTGGAGTTCAGAAGATGCTTATTAGCGAGGTTCAATAAGGAATGATATAGGTCATAGTGGCAAGCTGTGATGACGTCTGTAGGTCGTGGAGACCAGAGTTCAGAACTGCAAGAGCTATGAACCACGTAGGTTGTAGTGACGAATTGTGATGATGTCCATAGGCCCTGGGGGCAGGAGTCAGGAGCTGCATGAGCAATGAACCACATAGGTTGTAGTTATTGATTAGAAGCACACCCCCTCATCCCACAGGAGGGAAGGAGTTACACAATTTCTCGGGTTGCACTGTCTGTACGTAGGAGGAATTGTTGCTCCATGGTAACGAGCGGGCGGCGACAACGGCTCAGGGTGGCTGTGGCCAGAGACGGTGGAGGAAGCTGAGGATGGCAAAGACTAGAAAAGGCAGCAGTGAATGCTATCCAAGGTGGGGGTGATTGGAGTTGGTCAGAGGCAGTGATGATGGCGGCCGAAATATTCAGTGACTAAGGCGACCCAATGTGGGGGCAACGACGATGGCCGAAAGAGGCGGTGACCCGAGGCGACGATCAAAAGAGGCGAGAACAAAGGCGACTCGAGGTGGTGGTGGAGGTTGAAAGAGGCGGCGGCCCGAGGCTACGGCTGCAAGCGAAATTTGACTGATTTTGTAATACAAGATGCATGGCAACAACTCGCCCTTCTATAGACTCTGGACTTACTCTTGTCTCAAGGTCTCGGTCCCCTTTCATGAGGGATTTGGGGCTCTATATATAGATTCCAAATTACGCATATGGAAAAAAAATGCAAAATACTCTTGATCGAATGACCCCGAAAGATCCCTTTGATTGAACGACATTTGATGAGGATTTGACTGGCTTGACAATATCAGAATCAAGAGATCTTAGACTCATTGGATTCGTCTTGCCGAGACGCTCGATTTGACTATAAACACGTCATATTCTACTTTCATTTGACCTTTCGATTATATCTAAAACACTTTCAAAAATGGTTAAATGTCTTGGGTTGGGTTTGATTTCAAAACAGCAGATTCTTGTTAAACTTTATGATCCAAATTCTACTTAGTTTGGACTAAATATATGTGATGTTACATAAACTAAGAGAAAAAAATGTTAGGGATCTGTGGTGGTAGCTAGAAATTAGGCCATCTAAGTTCTTGAAAAGAAATTAGCTACACTTCCTAACGGCTCTTGCCAAAGAAAAATTTTTACATCAGGACGCCGCACGTAGAGCTACGTGCGGCGTCCCCGATCAGCCGCACATCGCGGCTGTTAAATTTAAAAATAAAAAAAAAAAATTGAACTGCGGCCGGATCCCTATACACCCTTCGCCGCGATGTGCGGCTGGATCGGGGACGCTGCACGTAGATGTAAAAATTTTTCCTTGCCAAAAACCCAACCCAAATATCTCACTTCTTGCAAAAAGATTTTATTACATATAGATTTTTATTTAATACGTTTTAATCATAAATAATATTAATAATTCTAATGAAAATTAAATTACTAACACATATTAAATTAAAATTAATTAAAGACATTAATTATATATAATTATATACATAGACTAATTTAATTATATTCGTGTGGTTAATTAGGATAAAATATCAAACTATATTTAAAATGCTTATTTTTCAAATGAGGATGGACAGTAAAACAGTTATTAATGCAATGTCCAAACATCCGACACTTATTACAGTAAGGTGGAACATACTCCATTTCTACAGTTTGTTAATAACCGGAACTCGAATCTTCCGACCAACAGAATCACAAAAAGGTACGATAACATCTCTTTCAATCAAGATACGAGCATTAGAAGGACGATTATAGGCTACATGAAGCAATATCAATTTTCAGTAGGTGAGCAAAAATCTTTCTAAGAGAATATAAAACACTTTTTATTATAAAATTGTAATAATGATGATATTTTTTATGTGATGTTTAAGTTAAGAAGTTATAAATATAAATAAGAAAGTTTAATGTTATATATATATATATATATATATATATATATATATATATATATATATATTTTGTTTTTATTTTTTGTGGTATGCATATAAATACCTCTTAAAAAAAAAGTTCAATTCATTATTTATAAAAAATATTTAAAAAAACATACCACGTTAACAAACTTTTTCATTTAAGCAACATAATCCTATGATTTTATTTGGGATTAAATGTTTTCAAATTGTTTTAAAAATAAATATTAATAAATAAAGAAACATTCCTTGTTCCTTTTATTTATTCTTGAGCCCAGAATGTGGGACAGCCCATGGGCCTAGATCCAATAACTCTTATACTACACATTGAATCGTATTAAATATCTGTACAGCGTACATACTTTAATAAGAAGAATTTTGATGTTGTGACGGAAAAAATATTAGGTACGAAGACTGAATGCAATCTGCATTCAGGTAAAAGTTGTGATTCGTTGAAAGTTGTTTTTTTTCTCCTCCGCTCCTCCGGTGGATTGCAGGTGCTATCTGGAAGCCGGTCGTAATATTTTTTCTTTGATGTGGCTCCATGATGGAGAACAAAAGTTTTTAATTTGGACTCTAAAAAATTCATAAGAATTGGGTGGCATATATTTAAATGCCCCTCATTTAGATGTTTCATGTATAAACATGTAATAATTGGGTGGTATGTATGTAAATGTCATTCATATTTTTCAGCCCGGCCTTCCTCGCCACATATCCACATATTTTAGGCATTTAGGTTTCGTGTATGTAAATGCATATAGTTTGGGTGGAATGTAGGTAAATGACCCCTAGAAATCTTCCCTCCCTCGCCTGCCCTATCCCGCCCTGTCTATGGTTGCAAACGACTCGAGTCAAGCTCGAGCCATCTTCAATTTGGGCTTCATTAATTTTATCGAGTTGAGCTCGAGCTTGAGCTTGAGTCTACGAGTTCGACCCGGCTTATTTAATATAAAAGAGAGAAGATTAATATTAATTTAAGGTGCTGTTATTAGAAAATGATAATTAAAAGGAGTAATTATGAGAGAAATAATAAATAATTACTTAATATAAAATATAAATTGTTATTTCTTTAATATTTTTTTATACCTCTAAAATAATATATTCAAAATTAAGATATTAGTCTCGCAACGTGAACAAACAAAAAAAGTATTTCATTTATGGTTTAATACCAAAACTAAGCATAAATGTTTAAGGTCTTGAGGCGTGCAACCCATGATTTATTATATATGCACTTGTTTTAAAATAAAGAATAATTTTTAAAATTGTACGCACAAAAATGTGTGTGCACAATCTCAGGGCGGATGGGTGATCCGAGAAGGAAGTACGGCCGATAGAACGAAGCAACATATGATTGTTTCTAGATAAGAGACGAAGGAAGTCCCTCTCATAAGCGATGAACAAAAGATGGCAAACAGAAGTCCCTCATGACAGTCATCATCCTGTGGAACGATCGATAGAGAGTACTCCTTCTGGCCGTGAATCAATCGAACCAAGATCCACTAGACGATCGATGACATTTATTAATAGGATGGGTCTCAGGCTTTATTATATGCAAATAATCTTGTAAATTACCAAACCCCACCAGCATGGCAAGGAACGGATAACCCCCCTCAAGGAGGACTGTTAGACAACAATGGAAGGAAGGGAATCCAACCATAGGAAAAGTCCGACAACAGTCTGTACCAGGATAGCGTCGAATAAGCTTCTGTGGAGGAAAGGAACGAATTGATGTGAAATGAGGCACAAACACAAACTGAGAACCCTTTTCCCTGCAAGTCTCCGAAGTTAAACCCCCAGAGAAGTTCAAAATGCCGATCCTTAAAACATACAAAGGACGATCGGATTCCAACAACCAACTCAAGTCATTCAGATCGTTTATCCGCCTCTTGAAGATTTCAGCTGCCCTCAAGTGCAATTTGTTCTTCATGACGCTAAGGTGAACTACTCTAAGGTGGTTCAACAAATTGCCCACGAGGAAAATCTCGTCTCGCATAATTAAGGAAGCTCTTCTATTCCAGATCGCTAGTGCCTTGGGCCTAAGAAGAACGCTTGATCCATGCGGCAGGTGAAGCGGGGGGAAAATAGAATCTACGATCATTTATCGTGTCTTTCCAAAGAGAAACGCCAGATGTCAAGGACCTGAAGGCTGACATGGCTCAGGTCACGCTAATAAAAAGAGTAAGGTCATAGAGGTTCTATTTCGACCTCGAGCTTGCAGAACCTTTCTCAGCTACCTTAAATTAAAATTATTTTCTCTCTTTTATAAAAAATAAATCGGTTCAGACGTATACACCTAAGCTGTCGGCCCCCACTGATTTATACCCCTATGATTTATCTAATAAAAAGTCCAATATGTTTTGTTGCAGACGTAAAGCCATAACATAAACATTAATTTAAACTATAAGAAATATTAATCTATAAATAGCAAAATCAACTGACGCAAGCAGTGACAAATTATTTACCTAAAGTTTCTTTTTTTCAACATTTGGCTTATAAAATGCCTAAAGTCATTTATTTTTATTTTCAGAAGAATAAATATATTTATTAATAAAATAAATTAAAAAATAAATTAACGCCATTGGCTTCTAGTGGGTCTTTTTTTAGGGATATTTACATACATACCATCCAAACTCTATGTATTTACATATCTAACACCTAAATTTATACCACACAAATTATTTTTAAAAGTAATAAAATTCAGTCTTTTTTTAGATACATATAAAAATACATATAAATAAATATTAATATTTAATTATTTAATTAGTTTAGAGACAAAGAAAGCTGAACACGAACGTACAAACAACTTTTGCCTGTGTTTAGCTTGTTTATAAATCGTTTATAAAATTATTCGTAGTTGTGTTCGGCTCGCTTATTTAACGAACGAAATGAACACGAGCTGTTTTGACAACCGTACGAGAAACATTCATAAGAAATTTTTTTTTTCAACTTGATTAAAATTTATTCACGTGGATTGAGGAAAACCAAATAGTTAATTTTAAGGTAGACTTGATCGGCAAGCATATAGAGAACTAACTAGACTTACGGCAAATTTATTACATTTGTCGAGCTTAGCGATAGTAGTTGAAGCCTAAGAGTTACTCGATGATTTTTAATAGAGGAACCAATAAGTTCTTGCAGACTAACAAGCCAAGCAACAGTTTAACTTCTCTGGCTACACATCTCTTATATTTTTGTAGTCCTATAGGTAGCACATTCAATAGCATTTCTTATAAAGTCAAAATTATGTTCCTTACTGTGAATGAGGGTCATAAGGATAGTAAGGGTTATGTAATTTTATATAATCTAACCCAAAAGTATTGTCTAATTGAGCGTTATAATGAATATTCACTTCACTCTCCCTATTCTCTTCTTCGATCTTCTCTTGACTCTCTTCTTTTTTTTCCATGAAATGCAAGGGTTTAATGTAATCCATAGATGAGCAAATTATGACTCAAGATATTCAGAGATATGGTAAGCATGAAACTATGCCACATACTGGATGGACAACACAAACATTTATAGATTAGGCCACCAAAGAAATAGCTAGAAAATCACTATCTTGAGAGATTTCAGTTAACAAAGAGAACCGAGAATTTGTAACCATACTGTAGCGAATAAAGATGGAAAAGAGAGAGAGAGATTCAAGAGATATTGGGATACATCTTAGGAGTTACCACCATCCATTAACCATGAAGCATATTATCAAGATTTTATAAAAGAGGCTTTGACATCCTCATCTTACAAACTTGAGTGGAGACTTCACATCCATCTCTCACTTAAAAGTCAAGTTTCACATATATTAGGGCTTCATATAAATAAGATAAGATTAATTATTAAGTCATTTATTCCACCTCCCATAAACCCAACAAATCATAGATTTCTTTATCCTTAACCCTTACAAAACATATCACTTTATTAATCCAACATTGTTAGAGGCTCAAGCTAATAAAACCTTAAGTGGTCCACAATAGTATAAGAAGTTTCTTGATCAAAAGATCAAAGTAACAGCACTTCTACCAGAGCAAAGTATATTTTCTTACTAGTTAAATATCTAATTATGATGTCTTTGATTGTTATTAAGGGTTAAGGATTTCAAATATACCTTAAAGATATTAAAATGCTTAGTCCCATATAAAAAGTAAAAGATCAAAATATAGATCATTTTTATGTAAATATTGATAATTTACCATCTAAAACAATATGATAAGAGACTTACTTAAGCTCAAGAAACAAGCGTTCTATAGATTAATAAAAATAAACTTTTTTTCAATCTCATATACAAATTTACAAAATATACATAATTTTATAAAACATTTTATCATCATTACTATAAATTATTTACTACAAACCTCGCCTTCGGGTTCTAATGACCAATTTCTATCTTCATAAATTTCATGGCAGTGATGCAATTTTTTTCTCCATTTGAATATATCTTATATGATTATAATGCATTAAAGCCAACCTAATTTCTTTTCATCACTATTTTTGACATTGGACATTGACCACAGCAGCTGCAAATACGAAGTAATAAATTTTTGCAAATAGTTTCAATTCAGACACAGAATATAATCAGTTTAATAAGGTAGCAGCCGATTTATACGCAAGTATACGTATCGTTCAAGTAATACAGGGCTCTAGAGGAGTTCTGGTTATCGATCCCACAAAGAGAAAGGAAACCTTAAAGCGTAGCACAGAAATCCAATATTCAATTTGCAAAGCACTTAATATATTTCCAAAAATGTTATAGTTTAATGATGCTAGAGATTTTAAAATCACTAATTTGCTTTCTTAGCTTCAAATTAAGGTAACTACTACTATAATAAGTTTTTGTAATGCAATATTTGAATTTAGAGAAAGTGTCATACCCCTTACAATGATATTAAGGTGAGTGAATGATAAAGATTAATAAGATTTTTGTATTGTACCAAATAGGAGCATACATATTCTTTACCCTTTTCTGAGCGCTATAAAGAACATTTGCTAATCCTAGGTTTAGTCCCTAAATCCGTTGTTAGGCTAGGAGGATACGAGCTCTCACTACAAAGCTCCCACTCCCTTCGCGTGAAGGCTAACTCTCGCTTTAGTTTCCAAACACTAAGACCAAATAGTAGATTTTAGTTTCCAAACACTAAGATTCTTGTATTGTGCCAAATAAGAGCATATTTATTCTTTACCCTCTTCCGAGTGCTATGAAGAATATTGGTTAATCCTAGCTTTAGTCCCTAAATCAGTTGTTAGGCTGGGAGAATATTGGCTCTCACTCCAGAGCTCCCACTTCCCTTTGCCTGAAGGCTAACTCTCACTTTAGTTTCCAAACACTAAATATTGGCTCTCATTCCAGAAATCCCACTTCCCTTTGCCTGAAGGCTAACTCTTGCTTTAGTTTCCAAAAACTAAGACCAAATTGGGGATTTTATTCTATCACCCTAAAATCTCCAATTCTACGCCCAATAAGCATATTTCCTTATTTATTTGTACCCAACCCCATAAACTACACCATCCAAGGAGTTTGGATGTAATCTCCACTTTTGTTGTAGAAAGCATAACCCTTTCGGATCATATGTTTGACAACATATTTTAACAAATCAATTGAACAGATCAAAAAGTAAAAGAAGAACGAAGTGGAAAATCATCACAATTTATATTTTTTCTTATGGCACATCCAATATAAACTATCACATCACCATTTATCATTGCAAGGAGAAAGACAAAAAAATCTACTCAGAATTCAAAGGGAAGATATGACAAAACAAAGATTTTATAAATAAAAACAACATCATACAAACAATAAAAATTAAATATAACACATCTCAACTTCTTCCCTGAGAAAATCCTTTGAAGTTCCCTTGGATCTCCTTCTCTCTTCACAACACACTCAATTCTCTCTTGGAATAGTAGGGAAGAAGCAATCTCTAACTTTTCCTCTCATCCTACAACTCTTTTGAGAAGAATCTCTCACAAAACAACACTAAACACCAAACCCTATACTCTAAACACTCTAAACACTTCTTCTTCACTCACACACTTTTTTTCTTCACTTACATAAACACACACACTTAAGCACACACACCACACACACTGACTTATGCTGCCCAAAACCAATTAAATTCGTCTAGGAACGAATTTCCTAAGAGTTGCTTTAAGAATCCCTCCAAAAAAAACGTCCAAATACATTGAATTTGACTTGAACCGAAATTTGGCGCCGTCAGCGGGCAATAGGTGTCGTCGGCGGCCTATCCCAGCTTTTATTTATGAACTTTTTGGAAAAACACTTGTCGGCGCCGGTTTGGGCGTCATTGGCTCTAGAACTTAAAAAAATACAGTTTTTGCATTTTTTGCTCTAAATTCGTTACTTTTTTTTTGCTACATTTGTCTAAAATCATCATACCTTTAGCAAAGCATGAAAAATACATTCCATTAAAGTCTAATATCACAAAAAATGAGTAAAAAATATATATGAAAGATCAAACATATTTTTGGTGCATCAGACGTCAATATCAAGTTGGAATATTTGATGCTCCATTTTTTTAAAATATTAGAACTAAACATACATATCCATTTTAAATTAAAGTACATATTAAAATACAATAATAATAAAAACAAAATGTACACAATACTATTAAAAAAATCAATATTTTCACATGCTAAAAAGTATCCATTTGCATTTTTAGTGATTTTTTTTATAATAATAATATTGGCCATGAATACCTTACTAGTAGCCACTAAAAGGGTTTGAGAGAAAAATTCACAAAAAAACAATTCAAAGTTATTTTTAAGGCCTTTTATACATTCATAAGAGTATCCACAAAATATTTCAACTTATTTTGACAAGTTGATAAATAATAGTAAATCCTTGAATTCTAATTAGGAAAATAGTTCATTTAAAAAAATTAATAATTATAAATTTTCCATCTTATTTAATAATGACATTTTTATGTTAAAATATATTAAATTTGTCAAATATAGCATCAATATTCTCATAGTTTTTGAATAATTAGTGTTATTGAAAAAATTCATCTAATACAAAAATATAATAATCTCAGTAATAGGGCCTCCTAAAATCATATTTTTACTCGACCTGGTATAAATTTAAAATGAGAAAATTTTTGTTCCAACATATAGTTTTCCAAGAACAGTAATAAATGAAATGTGGAAGAAGCAATGAAATAGCTTCAATATTAATAAAAATGTATATTAAACAAATTTTAACATCTCAGGGAAGACTTTGTTTAGCATCATCTTCACATTATCATACCAAAAACATGCTGCTTAATTAACTATCATCTTTGCTATATATTATACCAAATTTTGATGATAATTAACTCTACATTAGGAAGAAAATTAAAGCTATATATTATACCAAATTTTGATGATATTTCCAATCCATGCCTTATTTCCATCTCATGCATGCCTTCTTTAACATTTTTTAGAGTCCATGAGATATTTTTGGATATTTTAGACTCAATTTTAATTTTTTTTATGATTAATAAAACCTTTAAATTCATATACAAGTAAGTTTAGAGTTTGAAGCATTTTTTTAGTAATTTTTCATCTAATTGATGCTCTAATCCCTATTAAAAGAAAGTTTATTTGGTCTAAAGTCTTGAGAGAAGGTTTTCATTAACTCCTAGAGAGTGCTCACACATTATTATTTTTTTTAAATTGTAATTTGTGTCATAATTTTTTTAAAATTTAACATTACTTTTAGATGACATAAGTTCTGAAATCCAAAAATAGGATGCAAATGATACGACATATATTAACTAATCTAATTAAGCAAAAACCTTATGAAGTTTATTATTAAAATTTTTTTGGGAAGTAAAATCAACATTATCCGTACTACGATTTTTGTAAAGTCATAATCAAATTAATTGTCTAAACAATAGAAAACCAGCACATAAAAAATGTTCTAATCCAAATTCAGATGAGCTCAAATCAGACACTTAAACTGTGGTTAAAAATAATTAACTTTGAATCTTACATGCATATAATTAAATCAGATATCTAGACAAGAGGAATCTAACATTCTCTAGAACATTGAATTCCAAAGTTAGTAAGGCACCTCAATGCCAAGAGAATGTCCTTTGATTGAAGGAATCAATACAAGTTATATGATAAAGTGATTAAGGACTTTGGTTAAAATAATTAAAATACTATTTTAAAAATTATTTGTAAGACCTTATTCTTTGTATGACTGGGCTAGACTTTAAAATTGAAGAAAGCTTAAGAATTTGAAATTTCTTAAAACTCAATCTATTGACTAACCCCAACGACTACCACTGACAACTACATCATTGGATTGTTGTCGCATGACAATTATCTTTCGTATATTGTCACCAATTTATTATTAACCAATTGTGATTATCTGATTGTCATTGTTCAATCACTGTAGCATGTATATCTTCACAGGTCTGTCATTGTTTGATTGGTATTGCTCGATCACAATCAACCATCTTTTTTTGCCACAATTGCTTTATTGTCATTTTTTTTTTACTGATGAAAAACAATCATTGTCTCTCAACTATCATCAAATTATCATTAGTTCTCGATTTTTATTATTTGATTGTTGTCATTTGATCGTCCTCGGCAACTTTTATTACAATCACTAAGGGCTAAATTAGTACTCTCAATTTTATAATCTCATCTTCATAAGTAACTAAAATTCAATCTATGTAGTGGTCTTTAAACAAAAAGCAAAATGATAATTATTTACTCTATTGTTATAAATATCTAACACATATGTGTGTGTAGGGCTGTCAAAATGATTTGTTGTTCGCGAACAGCTCGTGTTCGGCTCGTTGAGAAGCTCGTGTTCGATTATTCGCTAAGTTAACGGGTCAAACACGAACACTTTTGTTGCACTCGATATATAAACGAGCTGATATATATATATATATATATATATATATATATATATATATATATATATATATATATATATATATATATTGATGAAGTAGTATCATTATAAAATTTAATTGACTACAAGGCTATAAAGATTGATAATCAACTAAAATTATTAATTAAAAAATAAAAAAATATATATTAAATTATATTAAAAGATCTTTTAAATCTTGTCTAACTCTTAACATTCTGCGATTGCACGATTAGGTTTATCAAAACGATTCTTTGTCCGCGAACGAACTGTGTTCGAACTCTACAACAAACGATCCGAGCACAAACACATTTTTTATGTTCGAATTACAAACAAGGGCTCAACTCGTGTTCGCCTCGTTTACACCCCAATACATGTGTGCACCTTAGATTTTTAAAGTTAAGAAATATTATTTTCTCATTAAAAGAATAAACTTCCAAAATTTTAAAAAGTTAATTTTTAAATATCTGAAAATTTTATATATATATATATATATATTCAATTTGTGTCACATCAAGCGTATTTTTAATCAGAGTATTTTTATTGAAACGGTCTTTCCATTTTAACTCATTCATTTGATTGTATTCATTTACATGTGGGAAGTCATATAATACTAATTGTATTACACAAAAACACCTACTTCTTAGCCCGTCAAGGACTAGCAGGCTATAACTACAAGGAATAAAACGTTATTTCTTCATCTTCCTCGCAGCATCTCTTCCTCCTCAGATATCCATGAAGGAGAAAAAGTCGTGCAAAGCCAAATGCAAGAAAAGGCCCTCTTGCTTCAGTTTCTGCTACAAGAGTTCTGTCATGCCCATCACCGGCGACGAAGATGGAGGCACGAGCAATCAAACCGTCTCTTCACGGCGTAGGAGGAAGGCTAAGAGTCTGCCAGATGATCAAGCTGAGAATATCATCTCAGCTTCTTCCGAGGAGTCAGTTGCCCAAGCAAGCAAGGTTGGCTCAAAAATGTTAAATACTTGAAAGCCAGGGTTGTTTATGCATAACTTTGTTTTTCTCTTCCAATGTCAATTTCCAATCACCATTCACCACACATAACAATCTGAATTATAACATTTTTTGTGTATTTTTTTGAATACATGGGATTGTAATCTGAAGATCTTCTTTAACTTAACATTCATTCTGCTCAATCATCATACAGAATAAAGCCAGACATAATGGAATCAGGTCGAGCCAGCCGGGTTCGTTTGAACCGAGCCCGACCGGAACTAGTGATTCTTGGGTCAAAAGCCTATCAAGCTGGGCCAACAAGCTTGACCAGATGGGGGTCGGATTGCCTTTTCCGATACTGATGCTAGCCGTGATGGCAATTTATGGCATTGTAGCCTCTGTGGTTCTCATGATCACATGCTTGTTAGTAGTTGGTTTGCTCAGGCAACCAACACATGCAAGGGAAGATATAAAGAATGGCGATGGTGGAAAGGGGAGGACGGCGGCCGGAGAGGTTGATGTGGAGTCAGAGCAGTATAAGAAGCGGGTTGTGTTAGAAGGTTTGCTGGAGAGGAAGTCCCCGAGAACACCGGTCCGTGCACGTCCTTAACCTTAGAGGCGGGAAAATTATTGTATCAGGACACCGGAGTAAGCACTTATGAGCTCCACTCTTCTTAAAAATATATCCAATCAGTGTATTGCATCAGGTTTCACCGGACTCCGAACATCAATTTACGTCTGATATCCAATCAGTATTTATTTTCTCCTCTATAGTTTATGTATAATGTCAAAGAAATGATAAAAAAAAATTGAATGATTTTTTGTATTGTATATATAAATAAAAAAACAATGAATGATTTTCTATAGTTTATAAATTTTTTATTCTCTCTTTTCTATTTTATATGCTTATATCAAGC
Organism: Papilionanthe hookeriana x Papilionanthe teres; assembly: GCA_022702705.1. Taxonomy (NCBI): domain Eukaryota; kingdom Viridiplantae; phylum Streptophyta; class Magnoliopsida; order Asparagales; family Orchidaceae; genus Papilionanthe; species Papilionanthe hookeriana x Papilionanthe teres. Next base: position 90,728,933 of record CM040425.1, read on the forward strand.
TATTGTTTTTACTCAACATAAAACTAATAAGTTTCAATATATTTACTCATGTGGTAGGTCACAAGAAGAAATATAATAATATAGATTTACATCACATTTTTTTGTATGTCATTATGATTATGTTTAAAATATGTTGATTTGAGTAGACGAAAAAATTATTTCTCATAAATCTAATAAAAAAGAAAGATTTATTTATATACCACTCAATTTCTGTGTAATTACATATCTTGCATCGAAACTTCAATTTGTGCATATATGCTCATTTTTCAAAAGTTAAAATTGTGATATTATTGATGCGAGATAAACTATTTGGATGAATTGTGATATTATTGATGTGTTGGCATCACTTTTGATGACATATATACTTCAATATTATCGGACTGTTTTTAGTCTCCTGTAGTCTAAGACATCCGTTCGGACGTCCTGATTGTCTCGAGCACAGAATTAGAATCAATACTTGTTTAGCCTTACCCGGGAAAGCTCACCGTTGGGTGATGATGAATCTGATAAGGGATGTATTTAATGTCCATTTCGGTGTTTAGATCATGCTTCGCCTATTCGGAACCTTAGTGATACATAGCTTCACATTGCTTTCATATCAATAAAAACCTTTAACAGATGCCTATGACGAAAATTAGGGCTTTGGGTGGCCCGGGCTGTATTTGGTCCCGATCGACAATTTCCACTTGATGTGACCCATTCTTAGTTTTCACATCAATATTAGATAACCTATTTTCACTCATGGATGGTTTTTCAGTAGTCCAGGGATCCATAAAAAGCCCTCCGCACAAAGTTGCGCACGTGGGAGGGAGAAAGCACAAGAAGCAAGCCCATTGGAGGGGGCTTGAGTGTTCAACCACCCAACTAACGATTTTACACCTCCTTACGAGGTGCTAAACTAATCTATGGATGCTCAAGCATTCATGGTGGACGCAAGAGCATCCACCCCCGTTCTGAGCCATCATTTGGAGTGTGTTAAGGCTTGTGGGGGCTTAAGCGTTGTGTCGGGAGCTTGTGCGCCCAATTTGCTTCGTGTGAATTTCGCCAGCTAGATCGAGCCGACTCCACTACAATGCTACAATAGGCACATTGAAGCCCGGGGTGAAAGCACTGCAAATTGTGCCACGTGCGCTTTAGTGCCCAAGCGGCGGACGTTCGAAACTTGATTTTTGTACCATTGTGTCTTGTATGCAGAGTAACAAATCCTCTTTTCTAACCATGTTCTTTTACCATTTTTGGAAGAAGACCTCGAGGTAAAATGCCTCATTACCATTTTTGGATGAAAATCTCATGGGAAAATGGCTAGGTAGCGTCGATCTCCTAGCTATCTCAGAAGAAGCATGGCTAAGAGAGAAACTTCGTGCGTAATAAAAGATGGAACTCATGTTGCCCGGAGGAGTCTCTGGAGAGCTAAATGAGGTATTAAGATAATTCTTGAGATCTTTTGAGAATTTCGTGAGAAATTCTTGTTGTTTCCTCAACTTCCTCTTCATTTTATTCATCATATTCTTCCTCATTATTCCCATAATAGTCATTCTCTTTCGAGAAGGAGCTGAGGGGAAGTTTTAGAGATCTTCGAGAGAGTTATTGGAGGGTTGTGAGAGGTTTTTGAAGATCTTCTTCCAGCGTCTTCTTCTTCTTATTCACATTGTTTGTCTTCTTCTTCTTCCTCTCTATTTTCTTCATCAACCATCTAGTCTGTCGAAGAAAATAAAGGAACGTGGGGTTTCACTTGGAGCTACTTGGGATTCTTCTTGTGAAGGATAGCTTCTTCATTTTTTGGATAAGAAACTGAGCTATCATCACTGGAGCGAGGAAAGAGCTTGATTCAAGCAAAGAGCAAGCTTCCTCAATTGTCACGTAGTTGAAGTCTAAATCTCTTACAATTTTTATTCCTAGAGCCCATAGGTCTGGATGTTAGATAATTTTAGGGCTAGGATTTTGTGCTAGAAGAAACCACTAGTTTAGGTAGCTTTCACGATGATTTACCTTCACGAATCGGAGCAATTTCCCCACTAAACCTTAACACAATGTCCTACCTGTCTGGGACACGAGCAAACCATGATTATTCATCGGTTTCATCCCTCAGTGAATGGGTTGAAGCCAGCCCGATCCGAAGAAAAAGAAAATTCCATTGTTTCTCTTTTCAAGATCACAAAGTTTTGCAGAAAAACCCCTCTGCACTTTTCCAGATAATTAAAGGTAGGCTCTTCCTTATGTTGTGTAACGGATGGTATCTACGACTTCATCACTATCATAGGACCTATGTGAGATGACCGTTTCAAATTGCAATCGAGATATGATTGGGGTGATTTCCATTGCATGCGGTCATTTCTTTAAATTTTTATTTTAAAAATTTTTAATTATGCATGTTTTTTTGGTTCGGAAGCCCGCTTTAGGCCAGTTCGACTAGTCACGTGGTATTGTTCGGTATGATCGACTATCCTTTGTTTGACGCCTTGATCGACTAGTTGATGTAGGCCAGCTCAACCAACTAGTTTAGGCCAGTTCAACCAGCCCCCCGGTATCGTTTGATTTGATAAACTGTCCCTCGTTGGACTCCTTAATCGATCGGTTGATGTCGATTAGCTCGGCCAACTGTTTAGACCGGTTTGACTGGCTGCCGAGTACTGTCTAACTTGATCGGTCGTCCCTCGTTGAATGATTTGACATGTCGATGGATATCGATCGACCCAGCCATATATCTTTTGGTTGGCCCATTTTGGGTACTTTACAAGTTGCATTTGATATGTTAATTGAATATACAACACATTGCTTGTCTTTTGCATATGATTCACTTTTAGCATATCAAGCTTGCAAGCTTTATGTCATGATATATGGACTTGGGTGTGGTTTGGGATGCCATATATGTTCGTTTGAGCGACCGTTGCGTGCCAAACCACTTTAAGAGCAAAATATGAATGTTCATACCCATTGGAACATTTGTACTAATTGTTTAGTATGCTGCACATGTTCGCTTGAGCGACAGTAGCATGCTGAACCCCTTTGGGATATAATATTGATGTTTACACCTATTGGAGCACCCCTATTGTATCAAATCACTTAGTGTGACATATATGTTTTCTTGAGTGACTATGACATGCTATCTCATATTTGCATCTTACATGTGCATCACTTCGTCCATTTAGATGGCAAGTTGATTCATTAGATGAGTATTGACCTCTCTTTTGTGAGGACTCGCCCTGCGCATAACCCCTAGACCAGGGTTGTGCTTTCATGGACCCCACCAGGGCAAGCCCAAGCCCTCAACCCTTGGTTGAGTTGGTTTAGCATTTTATCTAGGCGAGATACCCAAGTTGACCCCATGGGTAGGGCAAGCCCTAGATCACCCAAATTAACCCAAAATCTTATGAGCCCTCCTAGGAAACCTAGGGAACACTTTAACCATTAAATTCACTTTGGGAGATGGATCTACCAAAATTGATTCATAGCCTCATCAAAGGCCTCCCTAACCCCATAAAACCCTAATAATCAACCCTAAACCCTAGCACACACTTTTGACCCCAACCTTTGGTGACATATGGGGTTGTTAGAACCAAATGGGCCCGCCCAGCCCAATTTAGCTAAATCTTGACCAATTGACCACATTTATATCTAATGGAGTCATCACCTATATGGCCATGACATCACACCATGTGGAGAACCCTTGGCACCATGAGGTCAACCCTCATAATTATCCTATTTAATTAATTAACTAATCAATTAGGCGTGTTATTAAATATCATTGGGGTCTAAATGTTTCGCTAGATCCAACCCATTAGCCTAACCTAAAACCCTAAAATCCAACCCAAGACACATGGCCCATGGAGCCCATACTTCTTGATGGGTTACCTATGACCCAAGACCAACCTACCAAGATATCTGGGTGACATTACAAGACAACCAAAGCAAACTCCAAGCATTATAGTACAAAACCACACACTTCACCATGTGGGAGGCCACATGGTCATGTAACCTTTAACCCAAACTTAGAGAGGCCTAACAAAGAATTGGGGAGTCAAGACCAAAACAAAGCTGGTCTTAGCTACCCACCAAAATGCTCTCTAATTAAACTAAGCCCTCTTCCATGCCTTCCTCTCCACCATTGGCGTCACCACCGCCAAGGAATCAAAACTTGGAAAAGTCTTCCCCCACTTCGAAAAGCCTCCAAAACGCTCTAATAATCCTTTAAGGAGCCGCCAAAGCATCTCCATGCCATGACAAACTCTCCCCACCTCTCCCACGGCTATAAAAAGGAGGGAACCCGGGATCCCTAAGTGAACACAAAGCTACCTAGTAAGCCTCCTAAACCTCTTGTTCCAAACAACAAAAACACTCCTCTTGACCTAGGCGTTGATTCCCACTATTTTCAGGCCACCCCCACCACTAGTAAACTCTAATTTCTCCACCCAAATCCAAGACTTTTTTCGGCCCTGACATAAACTTCTCCAAAACTCAAATCCAACCCTCCCATAAGGTTCCTTAAGCCTAAAGACAATCTCCCCAATCAAAATTGAGTCTTTCCGCACCATCCAACATATCCTAAAACCAATCCAAGCCAACATTTGGTCTAGCTCATAGCTAATACCAATTTCAGCTCAAATTTAGGCAAGGAGTAGCTTCATGGCATCAAGGTGACCGTCTCTGTTAAGCCCAATTGAGGCCTTACCTCTTAAGATAAGATATGGGTCAAAATCTCTAAATTTAACCTCGGGTTTGGAATTTTATGAAGAAAATGTGAAATGCACCTTTATTTAACCATTTAGAAAGCTTTGTCTCGGTTAGATAAACATGTAGGAACAAACCTTGAGTTATTTGGTTAAGAGTAGAGAGAGTTTTTAGGGTTTGAACGTGGACTGTTCTCGATTCTTCGTCATGGTAACGATGAACTGATGTCGTCCAATCTCGTATTTTAGAAATGTACGTCACGAAAAATGTCAAACCATGGAACCACAGAGGGGAGGAGCACCGAACCATGAGATAACGTAGCATTGACGTGGAAAGCACAATGAATCAGTGCAAGACGCTTGAGCTTCCGACGACACCTAGGTTGACCTGGCGCTGTGTCAGATAAATAGAAAAATCATTATTTTCCTATTTAATTAAATACAAAAAACTAAATAAAACTTTAAAAATTCATAAATGAATGAGAAAAAATTATAAAAATAAAACAAAAATACATTTAAACTCAATGAACAGATGGAAAAATAATAAAAGAAAAATAATAAATAACTAAATTATATTTAATTTTTAATAAATTAAATACTCAAGTGTATTTTAATTATTACTAATTAATTATAAACCCAAAAAATATGAAACCTTCACGGATTATTCTCTCCACCATTGGGAATATTTTTTAGTTTTTTAGGGGCTTTCCCTAACATTGAAATGACCAATTTCCTACTAAATTTATAATTATTTTGTGAAATAATTATAAAAAATCTAAAAATAAAAAATGAAAAAAAGGAAATTGGCAGGGAAATTTAGACTAATAAAATTAAACCCTAAAATGATAATTTCCACCTTTAAAATTTCTAAATTGAAAATTAGAAATCTAGGGGTAACAATGTAAAAATTAAAAATATACACTTTATTGCCCATAATCTCAATATAAAAACCTTAAGCCAACTTAGGGCCATGATCTTAAGGTGTTAAGAACATGATTCAAAGATTTATTTTAGTAGATAATTTAACTCATAAAAGACTATTGTAATTTCTTTATTTGAGTTATTATGAAGTGCTCGATTTAGCTCCTATATGGTCTTCTACGAATTATCAACCAATCTCAATACTCTTTCAGTCAAGCAATAGCATACAAGAATGCATCATGGTATTAACAATTTGGTTATTAAAAAGAACTAAAAGTTGATCAATGTTGGCTCATTCATGAAGAGTTATACTCTATATTGCTTGCAATATCATTCCTAGTCGTATTAAATGAGGATAGATTTATGTTCAAATTGACTTTAAGGGCTTGAATATAACATTTCTAAATAATGAGCTTCATTTGTCTATTCTTAAATTTTTTATTGATATATAATCGTTGACCTCATCATTAGTGAGATTAACAAATCACTCTTTGAACTTGGTCTTAGTCCTTGAGATCTCTTCTTAACATAATAGCTCTTTATACGTTATATTAGAAGGCTTCCTAATGACTGTCGAACTAACTAGCTCTTAAAGACTTGGATTTTGAAAATCTTTTGCTTAGAATGTATCCTATAGGAACCTCTAACTCGTCTTAATTTCAGAACTATCTCATAAGAGCTCTTTCGATTTTGAAAGAACCCAATTGATCTCTAGCTCGTGAAAGAGCCTATGTGGCCTCTGATTTAAGTTATTATTTATTTATGTATAAATCAATCATGAATAATGAATTTTAATATCTTTAACCCACTAATGATTTGGAAATCAAGTATTAATTTGATGATCATTTACATCAATTTGCATACTAAATACTGTGATATATATAGGCTTAAACATCCTTGAAATAGGTGCTCTAAAATTAAGATGCTATTTATAATAATTGCTTGTTATATATCTATGATATATAAATGTATTGTCAATATTTAAAAATGTGCCCATTGAGACTGAAGACGACTAGCCAAGCTACTGGATCAGCTAACCCGAGTTCCATGGCGTCTCAGCTCAGGCGCGAGCTCGAACCTGGTTTTGTCTCCACTTTGTTTGGTCTGTTAAACTTCCACCTCCCGATCGGTGCCGTCGCCCAGCACGAAAAACCCTAAACCCTACTGAGATGTGGCGTCTCGGTCTCTCCCGGGCGGCCCCGCGCCTCCTTCCCACCAACTACTGCGCCGCCACCTTCGGCATACTCACCCGATCCTACGGACTGATCCCAATGGTGATCGAGCAAACCTCACGCGGCGAGCGCGCCTATGACATCTTCTCCCGTCTTCTCAAGGAGCGAATCGTGTGCATCAACGGTTCCATCTCTGACGAGACTGCCTCCGTCGTGGTTGCTCAGCTGCTTTTCCTCGAATCCGAGAACCCCTCGAAACCCGTTCACCTCTACATAAACTCTCCTGGCGGCGTCATCACCTCTGGTCTCGCTATCTACGATACTATCCAGTACATCCGGTCGCCGGTTACCACGCTTTGCATCGGCCAGGCAGCGTCCATGGGATCTCTTCTCCTCGCCGCCGGCGCCCCCGGCGAACGCCGTGCACTCCCCAATTCCCGTATCATGGTACACCAGCCTTCTGCCTCCGGCATTGGCGGTCAGGCAGTGGATATTGCTATCCATGCAAAGGAGATCATTAAGATGCACGAGAGGCTCAAGGCCATCTATAACAAGCACACCGGGCAACCACTTGAGAAGATCGAAAAGTTTCTGGACCGGGATACATTCATGTCGCCGGAGGAGGCGAAGGAATTTGGTCTTGTTGATGAGGTCATCGAACACCGGCCCATCGCGCTAGTGACAGATGCTGTTGGTGGTGAGAGTGTTGGGAGCAGCGGGGGACCTTCTAGTGGTGAGCGAAAAGAGTAGAGTTAGGTATGGAATGTTTGATTTGTGGCTTTGGTCTTGTCTTGATATTCATTTCTTCTTCTGATTACTTTTGAAGTGTTGAAATTGAAACTTGAATATAATTCAATCAAGATATGTTGTAGCCTGATCACCTTATCAAATTGCTTTATAGCTTGTTGTTCCTTCTAAAATCTTTCACTGCAACTTTTTGAAGCAAAGTACTGATGGGTTAAGTTCTATTTTACCGATTTGTATTTCTTAATGTTGCTGGGAGATGTAATGATCTATTTAATACCAGAGTTTTCTTTTCTATTCATTAATATGTTTTAATATGTCTTCATTTCTAGTCACAATAAATGTACTTGCGTAGAGAGTGCTTCTTTTTAGCAATCGTCCAAGTCTAGTCTTATTTATTATGGACTGCTAGGGAAAGCTTTATTTTAGCAATGATCTTTGGTGCACTCTTATTTCTGACTGATTGCATTTAATGCAAGAAGATTTGCTTGTGAGGGTTGGAATATATATTGAGGTTGGCATTTCAGCTTATTTGGTTGAGATTGGAATTAGGATTGAACATGAAAAATATTGACATTATGTCAAGAACTTGGATAAAGTTAGCTGATGAGATTTGAATTTGATAATTCAAACTGTATGTTAATATGCCGTTTAATGTTGTGCAATTGGTTATTGAGACTTTTTTTCATTTGCAAGGTGAGGTGTAAGCTTTGAGGTATTTTGAGACATAAGCTTCATATTTTGAAAACTATGTAAGTCAAAGTAAAGGTAAAAATTAATATATTAGAATTATAACTTATAAATATATTAAAGAAAGACATATTAACATTATAACATAGTAAAAAATGATTACTTTCGCCTCTATCAAATAACAAATTGTGTAAGCCATAAACTATCATGTTACAAATTGCACAAAGCAAATGTATGATGTAGACATCAACTAATGAAACTAATATAGAAGATGAAATGAAAGCAACATACAAATTTAAAGTAAAATATGACATACAAAGTAAGATCTTGCCTAAGAGGTGTGGGCTAAGTGTGGGATGTTTCTTTGGTTTGAAGTAATACAACAACAACAACAATAACAAGCATCTATCCCACTAAGTGGGAATCATTACATGAATTTATTTTCTCTATTGTGTTTGGTTGGGTGTCATATTTTCTTTTAGTTTTAATAAATTAAATCATTTTTTATAGAACACACCCAAGTCTTTTTAGGTTTACCTCTACTTTTTTTAGCATAATTCAAATCTAAAACATCTACTCTCCTAAAAGGGTTATTAGACGGTCGACGTTTAATGCGACCAAACCACCTAAAAGCAACTCTCTCTAATCTTGTCTACCACTGGAGCTACTCTATTCCGTTCACGAATATATTTGTTTAACATTTTGTCTCTTATTGTAAAACCACTCATCCACCTGAGCATTCTCATCTCAACAACACTCAAGTTAATTTTATGCCTCTCTTTTACTGGCCAACATTCAGTGCCATAAATCATTGTAGTCTCACTACCATCTTGTAAAATTTTTCTTTAAGTCTAAGCTGTATTTTTCTATCACACTATATATATATATATATATATATATATATATATATATATATATATATATATATATATATATATAAATGAAAATAAATGAGTGAGGCGTACACCTCAATTTAATGTGAGGTATATGCCTCGCCCAAGTTGTTTGAGACCTATGCCTCAATTTGTTTTCTTAGTTGAGCTGAGGCGCGTCAATTTTAAATATGGACCTGAACTATGCATTACAGGTAACCTTGGGAATCTGGCCTTTTGGTTGGCATCAGTTAATTGAAGTCCACCTTCATGATCTTTAGTGTCACGTTATCACCTTGGCATCTCACTGAATGGACTAAAAAGCCAGCTTGGGAAGACCATTTAATGCACCAAAATTGTCGTACCAATAAAAATCTTCATTATCTCCTTAAGCACCTTTTTCTCTTCACTGCCTACGATGTCCTTTTCAGATTCCCTCATCTTTTTTATGCTGTTGATCTACTATCAAACTTTCATGTATCTGCCACTTTCTCTTAGATATCCAGGAAAACATGATTTGAGATAGAGAGCTGAAATTCTATGTTCGTCAGCTTTTTTTTTTTGTTTCCTTTGTCTGCTGCAGACTTTGCACCTAAGGTTACATCTCAAAATAAGTTAGAATGGTCATGTTCCAAAGAAATATTCAATCCAATTTGTCTTAATCTCTCATTTTAAGCGGCATATATGAATATATCTTATTTGGACTAGTCTGTTAAAGAGAATTTCTTTTACTAATATTGGCCCTAGGGGTACTTGAAGATGAAGTTAAATATATTATACATTTGTTTATGAGTGAGATGGAGAGTGGGAAAGAGAGGAGTTGAGCACTATTTTTATATCTTTATTAATGTGTCTTCTATTTGCACGCTGATTCAAGATTTCATATATCAATGCTCTAAGTTAAGATGCTTCATTATCACCATTAAGGTTGGAGCATTTAATACCATGACTGTTAGGATCATTTCTGTTGAGATAAATGAGTAGCCTAGCTCATTTGACACTCCAAGATCTGTTGATGCCCATATTTCTGCTTGGTCATTACTTGTGCTTTCGTGAGTCATATTAGTTTATGTTTCATTGGATATTAAGGATTAGATTCAGTTCTCAGGAGAGGGACAATGCTTAGAGGTTCTGAATAAGTTAGGTTGGTTTTAGGTTAAAATCTTACATGTTTATTGATCTTTTTGGAGGTGAAAGGTACAATCATTCTGACAAGGTGTTTCTTAGTATGTTAAATTATAAGTTAAAGGCTTAAGAATCTATAACTGTATACCTTGATAGGCTTATGAATACAAAATCATTGATTTTTAAGAGTGGATTGAATTTCTCAAGTTAGAAAGGGAAATTTTTAGTCTCATCATAAGAGTGTAAGTAGCGTTGGTGGGTTCCACTTTCTTATGACTCCCTATTGCTTTTAGAAAAGCCTTTATTTGTTGTGCATCTCATGAAAGGCTTTCGAGGTCCACATATGAAATTGGTAACAATTTACGCCAAATAATTATTGTCCTTAGCCTTATGGATTTCTTGCATAAAAGGATTTGTTATTTATTGCGCGTATATTCCTGGGAGCTAAAATCTAAAACTTAAAAATTAATCAAAGCAGAAGTTATTGCCTGCTAGCAAGCTTAGTAAGATGCTGATTATGTGAATGCTCCAATCCCTGATGGTTAGGACTCACCACCATTAATGCAAATGTTATACATGGTACGCATTGATATCATCATCTGTGAGCAAACTATAACTTCCTAAACCCCAATAATGCTGGAAATCCATTCATCTTCTACCTCTTACGGTTAGGAGGAATAGAAAACTTCCACTGCTAATGCCCATGTCTATAACATTTGCAATAAAATTTATTATAATGATTCTCTTTTTAGTTTTAAAGAATCTGATCAACATTTTATTATTCTCTACCTTCGCCTCCAAAATTACAAATGCATGCATTAGTCTGCCATGGTCATAAAATTTTGTTACGCCGGGCCTTAATGTCTTAATTTTTCCTTTTGCTGTAATTTCTATGATGAGAATCTGTGTGTATTTATTGTGTTTCTAATCCTTATCACAAGTGATTGAGATGTTGATAACGTTGTGCTTCAAGGTGTTTGTTTTCTCATTTTTTGAAAGTTTGTTCATGTAGAAATTGCAATGACCTCTGAAAATTTATTTGGAGGTGGTTTAGAATAGATATGCTATGTGTTATGGTGGTTGGCACTCAGTAATTTGTCTTATCATGTGAGATGGGTTACGTATAATTTACATTTTCTAGTAATTCCAGCAATCTATTATTGGATCTTATTATTTTCTAAAGATAGTGAGGATGATTAGGAACCTCTAGAATCTTTGAGGACTGTTTCAATTAATTCACAAAATGACTCTATCGTAATTTGTAGTATTATTAGATGCTTGGTGATGTCAAAATGTTTTTCTAAATGCTAAAAGCTAGATGTTTAGTATCCACTTATTGTTTGTGTGCCTTGGATGTTTCTGATGTGTATTATTACATTATTATGGATTAATTTATGAATCTTTGATAACTCAATTAACTTTTGATCATTTGGAGATTTATTTTATTTTCATTTTATTTTCTTTCATAAAGAAAACAAAAACAATTTATTTAAGAATGTTGAAAACAATACATAGTCATTTATTTTTGTGATAAATCATATTTCCAGTTTAGAACTTTTCTATGATAATATTCCCTCTCAAGCTAGAGCATGCATATCAATAATTTATTGCTTATTCCAAAATTGAAAAAAATATAGAGATCCTAAAATTTTGATAAGATATCAATTAATTGAAATATTGGATTTTCAGCTCTATTATTGTCTGGCTGATTGTCATAATAAAGGATTATAGTGGTTATAGAGTAGTTTAATATTTATATCGGAGCTTTAATTCACATCAATTTGCACATAGAATGACCATGGACATTTAGGGTCTGTTTGGGGCAGCTGCAGCTTATTCAGATAAGCAGCTTAAAAAAATTGAAAAATGTCTTTTTCATGCATAGACATGATTTCATGTATATAAAAATTTAACTATAGGTGTTCCAAATGTAAACACATAAGAATTGAGTGGCTTGTAGGTGAAGGTTTATACTCATCACTGCAAATTATATTAAGAAGACCGTCCTATAATTATAAATTTTGACATTTTTAATTATTAATTGTCTTTTAACTATTTTAAATTCTATTCATTTAAAATGCTTATATTCAACTAGATTATTCAGCTTTTTATAAGCATAGAAATAGAAATAAAACAATAAAAATTATTGGTTCTTCTTAAATAACAACATCATTACTTTTGCTTGTACAGAATTTCACTCCACCGTTAAGAGTTCACTATTTACTTCATCTCTAAAAATATATTTTATTAAAAAATTATATATATAAATAAATGCACACAAAAACTGTTAAAATCAAATATTTAAAATTCTAAACAAATAAATTGGAGGTTGCTAGAAGAAATTTTTCTGTGCAGAAGGAAAACAAAATATCCTGTAAAGGTTTGAACCTTATAAAGTTCAACTCCAAAAGAGATAAGCTAACCTGTATAAAACTATTGTTGTGCCTCAACTAAAAATAGAACAAGCACTTCAATCTCCTTGATTTCCAACATTTGGATTTGGAAAGATTTCATAACCACTTTCAATCCCAATTAAGATGAGAGGGTACTTGAAAAGCTTAAACCATACAACAATATCAGCTGCACCAAATCCAAAAGCTATTGAAGTTGACATGAAACATATATTACAAAGAAGTCCGACTAGAAAATTTACAAACACACAAACATTACCTAGAAGGTATTATAAAGCTCAATAAATGTATTGAAGCGGCGCTCATGCCTCATATAAGACTGGTACATAAAATATTCAAATAAAGAAAACAGAGTATTATCCAGCATTCACGTATCGCATCCGTGATATGCTCCCTCAAGGCAGCCATTTCCGCTGCACCTTCCCCATCTTGCGTATGGAACTCTTCAGAATGCATGACTTCCTCTGGAATAGATTGCCCAACCTGAAATTCGTTATCTTCAGGGGGGATATGAATCTCGTTAGCGTCAGCCATATTAAAGTCTGTATCGTCCCGAGAGGGATGTTGTCTAATGAAATTGTGAAGCGCCATCGTGACAACCACAATACGTACCTGCTTAGGAAACGTGTACGTCGACATATCGCGCATGATGACCCATTTCTTCTTACAAACACCAAATGTTCTTTCGATCACACCGCGCAAAGAAAAATGCTGTTTGTTGAACATTTCTCTTCTGTCTCGGACGACGCCACTAGATCTCTCAAATCAGGAATGTGGTATTTTGTATCTGGAAATGACTTTAAATACCCTCTTTGCATGGGCTATCCGACATCCACCAAATAATATTTACCTGTCACGGAAGACACCACTATTGACCATTGAAATCAAGTAGTAATAGATTAATAAAAGTAAGCCAACTTGGAGGTGGGTGAGAGAAGTGTTGGTTGTTGTTCTTTGTTGCATAGGCAAAAAGACTGCTGTCATGGGCACTCCCTTCCCATCCGGCCATCACAAATGTGAAGCACATGTTGAAGTCACATACGGTCATCACATTTTGGGTAGGTGAACCACATCGATCAATGTACACCACTTTTGTTTGGCTAGGGAGTCGTGCATCTATGTGCGTACTGTCAATTGCCCCAATACAGTTTTGTTTTGAAGTTTTAATAATCCGAATTTGAGCATAGTAATTACATTTTTAAGTAAACATAACGCACAAAAGAAATTAACCTTGAAAAATGACATATAACGCGGGTCATTAGCTATCTTTTCTGGAGTTCTACTGAATGAGGGATCTTCTGGCTTAACTATCTCGGAAGCTAAGCTAACTAATGCTTTCAAATATTCGGAGAAGTAGCGACTTATTTTTTCGGAATAATGTTGGAATCACTCCATAGCTCCTCTGATCGATTCGTTCTGAGATAAAATGTACAATGTAGTTGCGAATACCTCTCTTGTAGTTGTTCTGGCTTGTATTTCTCGATTGCAGTGGACATGTTTGTTTTTTAAGTATTTTGAAGACAATGATATGTGCAAGTTATTGTCATTAAAATAGTACTTGTTTTGCAAAATATTTGTCTTTTGAATATTTGCATCATTATTTGTCTTTTATTCTATTTGTTTTTTCAATATGTGCAAGTTATTCTCATTATTTGCTTTTTCAAGTTATCCTCTGATCGATTTGCAAGTTATTCTCATTAAAATATTTACTTTTTCAATATTCTAAACTGTTCATTTATATGAAAACATTCATCCATGATGGATCGGCAACTAGCACGCCGCAAAAAAATCGATACGACAATTGCTATACTGTTATTAGGGTATTACCGCTCCAGCAGAATTCGAACAACCCGCATGACCTCGTCATTCATTGGGGGTATTGAAAAAGCAAATAGAATAAAAGACAAATAATGATGCAAATATTGAAAAGACAAACATTTTGCAAAACAAGTACTATTTTAATGATAATAACTTGCACATATCATTGTCTTCAAAATACTTAAAAAACAAACATGTCCACTGCAATCGAGAAATACAAGAGCAACAAAATAGGACAATCAAGAGACATAATATTCGACACGCAGCTCAGGTTGTAGCCTCTTGAATATCTGTCTGCGTAATGGGTCCTCGAGCACTTTAATACTATTTAGGTAGAACGTCGAACTTCTAGAATTTCATCTAAAACACTCATGAAGTCATCGACACAGAGATCAATCACTATAGTTTGCACAGGTTGCAGAGTTTCAAATACTTTAATTAGCTTATCTATCGAGCTCTGCACGAAAACATCTTTATTTCTTCCTTTTTTTCCATCCTTCACCTCTTTGATTGGCATGTGGACTCCAACTCTTTTGGGTTCATGCTCGGGCATTCACCAAAACCCATAACCTGATCGGGTATCAAGTCGACTGACATGCCAGCAAACCCCTGCTCACTTGGGTTGAACGCATGCTGACCCGTTGCAACAACTCCCTCGAACATAATATCCAATTTATCTTCCAACTCCGGCTCGAATCCACACATCTTAAATTTCTTTGCAGTTGGTATCACATATAACATGGAAAGAGGAGGCGTGGGGGCATGTTAAGACAAAATAGAAGTATAAATTATAATTAAATGAAGAGTTTGCAGGAATAAAATTATTACCTCTAACTTCTCTTTCCACCATTGCTCTGAAGCATCCACAATTCGCTTAATAGGATCCCAACCCCATCCCGTTGATCCTCGTTTAAGATCCTTCCATAACTTCCACTCCTTCTTTAGCTGATCCCACTTGTTCTTGAATTTCAACCTATCGTAGTCCCTCCCTGTAATTTCATTAAACTTATTGACAATATTCTGCCACCCTTCCGTGTTGAAGAATGTGCTGGGTCTATTTCCAAGATTAATTTTCTTAATACAAAGATTGCAGAGAATGTATGTGACATCCTTATCCCAGATTGCTGATGTAGGCCCTTTTTTGTTTTTAGCCATAATAAACTAATAAAAGAAATGGATCAAAGAGTGCACTCGTATTGAAAATAAAGTAAAGTTTTTTTGTGAGGTGCATAAGATAAATTGGAAAGTGCAATCTAAAAACTAATGAAATTAAAAACATAAAACTACGCAATCAGCATAATGAGATATTGTAGGTGCAATCTACAAACTATTGACCGAATAGGGAAGTGAAACCATTAGTGGAGTTAAGTACAACATACAATATAATATGACTGATAAAGAATGTGACAATGTGAACAAGGACTATTTTAGATTTATCACAAAAAAAAAACAAAACAATTCAAGTATAAGATGACAATATAAGATGATGGTTTCCCCTTATTAGTTGAATTATGTTAGAAAGATTCACATCCAACTAGCACTCTAGCACATGGGCAACAAAAAAATTATCATTAAAAAGAATATTTTAGATGGCTTAGATATCCCCTAATCACATCTGTCGTTTTATATTCATAATATTTGAATTTTCCAGTAAACTTTAGTTAAACAAATTGCTAAAATCCACAAAAAGTTCTCACGAATAACAATTCTTATAATAGTTGTTATATTTGCAATCAACAAGTCTTATTTAGTTCATTATATACACGCATAATGACACCTTTCAAATGCACTCAGGCAAGCCTTGTTTTTTTTGATGCAAAGGAAAAAGAAACACCAATTGAAAGTGAAAGACATCAAATCAAATGTTGAATTGACATCTGTTTAACCCATCAAGATTATGAGTACTAATATTTGCATAGAAGACAATGTACTCTTTATGAAACATCAATTTGTATGGCTTGTACTGGAAAAAAAAAAGAACAAAAAGGTGATTTGATCATAGCAAAAGAATGAAAATAAGTAGGAAAATTTCTTCCGTCGTAGCGGTTAGAGTAAAAACAAGAATGAAAGAAATAACATCATATATAACAACCCGAAGTAGATAAATTTTTCAACGGGAATCATCACAGCGATCACAACGATCTCCATTTTGTAAAAACAACCAGAAACTTGGAGAATCTGGAGGATCTAAGCTTATAGCTCGAAATAGATAAATTTTTCAGCCATAAAATGCACAAAAGAAAACATCTATATGAACTCCCTTCGCTTAGGGCAGAGAGACGATAAATTTTTAGCCAGAAAATGCACACAAAAAATTCTTATATGGCCTCCCTTTGTTTAGGGCAGAGAGACGGGGGTTACCTCAGTTCGGTGAAGGCGAGCGAGAGGAGGAGAGGAGATGGCGAGGGGTATCAGATCTGTCCAGGAGGAATGCGAACGACCGAAAGGCTCACTTAGGCGCAGTCGGCGTGCTCTGCGTGCTTGGCTCGCAGTGTTGTCCGGGCGTGCGAGAGGATGAGGAGAGGAGATGGCAGTCCGTGTGCTCTGCGTGCGAGAGGATGCGAGCGAGCGAAATAGATTTTAGGGCAGAAGGTCAGAGCGAACTCATCTTTCTCCTGGAGAATAAGTGTGCGTTTGGGAGAACTTATTTAAAGCGGTGGTGTTTTTGAAAACGCCATCGTCTGTTTGCAAATTGTGTTCCGCCTCCAAAAAGGTCATTGTTCACATTGTCACATTCTTTATCAGTCCTATTGTATTGTATGTTGTACTTAACTCCACTAATGGTTTCACTTCCCTATTCGGTCAATAGTTTGTAGATTGCACCTACAATATCTCATTCTGCTAATTGCGTAGTTATGTTTTTAATTTCATTAGTTTTTAGATTGCAATTTTCAATTTATCTTATGCACATTGCAATAAAGCTTTACTTTATTTTCAATACGAGTGCACTCTTTTATTGCAATTTCATTTGTTTTTAGATTGCAATATCCATTTCTTTTATTAGTTTAGTATGACTAAAAACAAAAAAGGGCCTACATTAGCAATGTGGGATAAAGATATCACATATATTTTCTGCAATCTTTGTATTAAGGAAATTGATTTTGGAAATAGACCCAACACATTCTTCAACAAGGAAGAGTGACAGAATATTGCCAATAAGTTTAATGAAATTACAGGGAGGGACTACGATAGGTTGAAATTCAAGAACAAGTGAGATCAGCTAAAGAAAGAGTGGAAGTTATGAAAGGATCTTAAACGAGGATCAACGGGATTGGGTTGTGATCCTATTAAACGAACTGTGGATGCTTCAGAGCATTGCTGGAAAGAGAAGTTAGAGGTAATAATTTTATCCCTGCAAACTCTTCATTTAATTATAATTTATACTTCTATTTTGTCTTAACATGCCCCCACCCCTCCTCTTTCCATGTTGTAGGCGATACCAGCTATAAAGAAATTTAAGATGTGTGGATTCGAGCCAGAGTTGGAAGATAAATTGGATGTTATGTTCGAGGGAGTTGTTGCTACGGATCAGCATGCGTTCAACCCCAGTGAGCAGAGGTTTGCTGGCATGTCACTTTACTTGATACCTGATCAGGTTATTGGTTCTGGTGAAGGCCCGAGCATGAACCCAAAGGAGTTGGAGTCCACATGCCAATCAAAGAGGCGAAGGATGGAAAAAAAGGAAGAAATAAAGATGTTTTCGTGCAAAGCTCGATAGATAGATTGATAAAAGTATTTGAAGCTCCGCAACCTGTGCAAACTGTAGTGGTTGATCCTTGTGTCGATGACTTCATGAGTGCTTTAGATGAAATTCCAGAAGTTGTGGCTGATTCGACGTTCTACCGAAAAAGTATTAAAGTGCTCGAGGACCCATTACGCAGACATATATTCAAGAGGCTGCAACCTGAGTTGCCTGTTGGATATTTATGTCTCTCGTTTTTCAAATGATATTTACGTCTCTTGATTGTCCTATTTTGTTGCTTTTGTATTTCTGGATTGCAGTGGACATGTTGGCTTTTTAAGTATTTTGAAGACAATGATATGTGCAAGTTATTATCATTAAAATAATACTTGTTTTGCAAAATGTTTGCTTTTTCAATATTTGCATCATTATTTGTCTTTTATTCTATTTACTTTTTCAATACGTTCAAATTATTCTCATTATTTATTTTTTCAAGTTATCCTCTGATCGATTTGCAAGTTATTCTCATTAAAATATTTGTTTTTTCAATATTCTAAACTGTTTATTTATATGAAAACATTCATCCAGGATGGATCGGCAACTAGCACGCCGCAAAAAAATTGTTACGACAATTGCTATACTGCTATTAGGGTATTACCGCTCCAGCAGAATTCGAACAACATGCATGACCTCATCATTTATTGGGGATAAATGGTTGGGCGAGATGCTTGTTGGACATCCCATAAGGTTCCGCAATATATTTCGCATGACTATGCCTATTTTTTTGGATCTTCTACACAAGCTATGTAGCAATCACGGACTCGGAGGTTCCATCAGAACGACTACAAGAGAGGTATTGACAATTACATTGTACATTTTATCTCAGAATGAATCGATTAGAGGAGCTATGGAGCGATTCCAACATTCTTCTGAAAGAATAAGTCGCTACTTCTCCGAAGGTTTGAAAGCATTAGTTAGCTTAGCTTCCCACATAGTTAAGCCAGAAGATCCCTAATTCAGTAGAACTCCAGAAAAGATAGCTAATTCCTCACGTTATATGCAATTTTTCAAGGTTAGTTTCTTTTATGCGTTATGTTTACTTAAAAATGTAATTATTGTGCTCACATTCAGATTATTAACACTACAAAACAGAGCTGTATTGGGGCAATTGACAATACACACATAGATGCACGACTCCCTAGCCGAACAAAGATGGCGTACATTGGTCGGTGTGGTTCACCTACCCAAAATGTGATGGCTTTATGCGACTTCAACATGTGCTTCACATTTGTGATGACCAGATGGGAAGAGAGTGCCCATGACAACCATCTTTTTGCCTATGCAGCAAAGAACAACAATCAACGCTTCCCTCACCCACCTCCAGGTTGGTTTACTTTTATTAATATATTACTACTTAATTTCAATGGTCAATAGTGGTGTCTTCCGTGACAGGTAAATATTATTTGGTGGATGCCGGATATCCCATACAAAGAGGATATTTAAAGTCATTCCCAGATACAAAATACCACATCCCTGATTTTGAGAGATCTAGTGGCGTCGTTCGGGGCAAAAAAGAAATGTTCAACAAATGACATTCTTCTTTGTGCGGTGTGATTGAAAGAGCATTTGGTGTTTGGAAGAAGAAATGAGTCATCCTGCGCGATATGCCGACGTACCCATTTCCTAAGCAGGTACGTATTGTGGTTGCCACGATGGCGCTCCACGATATCATTAGACGACATCCCTCTCGACACGATACAGACTTTAATATGGCTGATGCTGACGAGATTCATATCCCCCCTGAAAAAGCATACGAATTTCAGGTTGGACAATCTATTCCAGAAGAAGTCATGCAGTCTGAAAAGTTTCATACATAGGATGAGGAAGGTGCAGCGGAAATGATTGCTTTGGGGGAACGTATCACGGATGCGATATGTGAATGCTGAGTAATACCCGGTTTTCTTTATTTGAATATTTTATGTACCAGTCTTATATGAGGCATGAGCATCGCTTCAATACATTTCTTGAGCTTTATAATGCATTCTTAGTAATGTTTTTGTGTTTGTAATTTTTCTAGTCGGACTTCTTTGTAATATATGTTTCATGTCAACTTCAATAACTTTTGGATTTGGTGTAGCTGATATTATTGTATGGTTTATGCTTTTCAAGTACCCTCTTATCTTAATTGGGATTGAAAGTATTTATGAAATTTTTCCAAATCCAAATGTTGGAAATCAAGGAGATTGAAGTGCTTGTTTCATTTTTAGTTGAGGCACAACAATGGTTTTATACAAGTTAGCTTATCTCTTTTGGAGTTGAACTTTATAAGGTTCATACCTTTACAGGATTTTTTGTTTTCCTTCTGCACAGAGAAAGTTCTTCTTGCAACCTCCAATTTATTTGTTTAGAATTTTAAATATTTGATTTTAACATTTTTTGTGTGCATCTATTTATATATATAATTTTTTAATAAAATATATTTTAAGAGATTAAGTAAATAGTGAACTCTTAAAGGTGGAGTGAAATTCTGTACAAGTAAAAGTAATGATGCTGCTATTTAAGAATAACCAATAATTTTTATTGTTTTATTTTTATTTTTATGCTTATAAAAAGCTGAACAATCTAGCTGTATATAAGCATTTTAAATGAATAGAATTTAAAATAGTTAAAAGACAATTAATAATTAAAATGTTAAAATTTATAATTATAAGACGACTTTCTTAGTATAATTTGCAGTGAGGAGTATAACCCTTAACCTACAAGCCACTCAATTCTTGTGTGTTTACATTTGGAACACCTATAGTTAAATTTTTATATACATGAAACCATGCCTATGCATGAAAAAGACATTTTTGAACTTTTTTTAAGTTTATGTGGCGGTATTCTTTATTTATTTTTTGTTATGTTATGAAAGGTTTTAAGATGCTTCTAAAATTTATAATGAATAGACATTGTAGTTTTGTTGCGAATATTACAACTTATGTGTGCCAGATTATTCATTTACTTGAAAAATCAGCAAATTAGCTGTTTTCAAAACGCACAAACCAAACAACAAAATAGTTTATTGAATACAGATGCAGAATGATCATTTATCCAAAATCAGTTGTTCTAAAAACGCACAAAACCAACTGCTATTCAGCTTATCCGGATCAGCTGCTTATCAGCAAATTATCTGGATAAGCTGCTTATTTGAATAAGCTAGATAAGTTGCAGCTGCCCCAAACAGACCCTAAGCGGACCGCGGGTCCTCCCAGCGTCCCGCTTCTAATACAAATAACAGATGGAGTTTTCACAAATGGAGGCGGAACACAATTTGCAAACAGACGGTGGCGTTTTCAAAAAACACCACCGCTATAAATAAGTCCTCCCAAACACACACTTATTTGGACACACACTTATTCAGCTTCAATGCTAGATTTAGTTACAATTGTTTACTTTTTACTTTTTTAGGATATAAGATTTTCATCCACAAGAATAACTTCTTTAAGTAGGTTTTCAATCCTCAATGGAGCTAGCATGGCCAAATTAAAATGAGTTTAGCCTTGCATGGTTTTGTTTTTGTTATATTAGACCTTTTTTAAAAGTTTTTCTAATCTCTTAAAACTTTTAAAACATCATAATTTCTTTTTATTTGAATAATTTTAATTAATTTCACCAAAAAAATAATATATTAAGTTTAGTGATAGTCAATTAGGTGACTTTGCTAGTTATTCATTGATAGAGTAGCATCTTTAATGTTTTCATCATTCTTAAATGTTTTTTGAGAATCTATGGGAGAGTTAGTACCTTTCATCCAAGAATATCAATTTCTTCAAAAAATTCTATGGCATATTTCCTTGTGAGAGAGAACTATCTTTCATGTTTTATGCAGAAACTCAGTGCCAAGAAAGTATTTTGGACAACCCACGAATGTCTCTTGAAGTTACTATTTATGTTTTCAAAGTCGAACACATCATGTCTAATGAGAAAATATCATCCTCATACATAACGTGAATCACCATGTCGAAAGGAAAAAGCAGTGGATAAAAGGAGAATAACCACTTGTGCTATTTTGGAGGGGCAATTTTCACAAAAATGTTTTTGAGTTTGTTAACCAACAGATAATGATTTTATTTTAGGCCACATATCTTTCCAAAGCTTACATTTTTTACAACGTGCCGTGGAATTTGATTCATTTAGATAGTTTCAAAATAAAGAAAAGTATTGTTGGTATCCAGTTGGAGCAAGGCCCATTCTTGATAATAGCAACAAATAGAAAAAATGCATACATAGGTGCGTGATGGGGGATGATGTTTTAAAGTAGTCATTTTCCTGGATTTGTGTATAGCCTTTGACTGCTAGTTTAACTTTATAATGATTAATAAAAAATCCATTTGGATGAAAATTAATCATGAAGACCCAACTACATGAAATAGATTTAACCCTAGAATGTGTTGTAAATAAGAATCTGGGAATGAAAATCAAGAAAAATACCTATTTCACTGTTCATTACCTACTTCTAGTTGTGGTCTAGCAGATCTTACTAATAAGCTTTGGAATTAGCGATACTGGATAGATTAAGAAAAATAATGAAGGGAAGTTGATAAATGATAAAAGAATTTGATGGAGTGTTGTGATTGTTTAGTGTAACGACACATACTTTTTTTGTAAAGAAATCAAGAGTTGTAGATTTAACTTTTAGATGAATGCGCAATTATAGTAAATGTATTAAGGGAGAACTTAAAAATTTGGCGTGGTTGATGATTATAAATCCTGTTAGGGATGAGGAGAGGGCACGAAAGCAATATATGAAAGTAGAGCATGATGAGAATAAGGAGTAAAATATGACATTAGAAAGTAGCAGGGAATGCCTTCTAAAAGTTGACACCATTAATGACATAGGAATGACTTCTATGTGGATCATATATTCTAAAAAATACCTTAATAGCATGAGAAGAAAGCTCATCATGTTTCGGATGGAGAGAGTGAACAAAACAAGCACAACTTAAGACTTCATGAGTAAGATGTAATATAGTTTTTCACACCACCCGTAAAAATTGGATGACATGGTCAAGTAATAGGTTGTGAGAAGGTCACCCCCCAAAAAACTGGTGTGTAACTTACATGTCAAACAGTAAGATACAAGCAACATCTAGGAAATGCTAGTTTTTAATAATGCCACGCTATTTTATTTTGTGATATAAGGACGTGGAGATTGATGAATAATAATGTTAGTTGTGTAAGCAAAACTAAAGTGGAAACTACATAAATTAAAGAGCTTTATTGGTACAAATGTATCAAATTGAATAAAAAAGTTGAACTTATTTTCATCAAGATGCTTGAAAATAGGCAAAATAATTGATAGGCACATCAACAAATGAACCAAATGATACTGGTGTAATTATCTATAAAAGGAGACCAAGTGGTATTTATTATATTCATAAGCCTCACATTCAACTTTCAAAATAGTGGAGGGAACTTGAGTGAAACATGGAAGATATCTTGCAATGGAGGATGACCTAAATGATAATGCGACTGATAAGTTTAAATAATGGAGGACAAGTTAATAAAAATAGCTATAGTCATATAATAACTACTTCCAATTTCAATAACTCTAACAATCGTAATTTTTTTTAATGAAATTCTAAAAAAACATAGTGAGAATGTATCAAATTGAATAAAAAAAATGAACTTATTTTGATCAATATGCTTGAAAATAGGCAAAATAATTGATAGACACATCAACAAATGAACCAAATGATACTGGTGTAATCATCTATAAAAGGAGACCAAGTGGTATTTATTATATTCATAAGCCTCACATTTAACTTTCAAAATAGTGTAGGAAACTTGAGTGAAACATTGAAGATATCTTGCCATGGAGGATGACCTAAATGATAATGCGATTGATAAATTTAAATAATGGAGGACAAGTTAATAAAAATAGGATTAGTCATATAATAACTACTTCCAATTTCAATATCTCCAATGATCATATTTTTTTAATAAAATTCTAAAAAAACAGTGAAATTGTTTAAGTCAGGAAACAATTGTTAGATTTGACGAGGTAATATGCAGACAAAAGATTTACATGAGATTAAGGAACATATAAAGTATTATCGAAAGTCACGGAGGAAGATGGATGAATAGAGCTCTTATTATGAGTGGGAAGTCATGGTACAACAACAACAAGCCTATCCCACTAAGTGAGGTCGGCTACATGAATCCTTTTTCTCCATTGTCCTATTTGGTGTCATATTTTCATTTAATTCTAATAAATTAAGATTATTTTTTATACAACATGCCTAAGTCTTTTGAAGTCCACCTTTACCTTTCTTAACATAAGTCAAATATAAAACATATACTCTCCTAACAGGATCATCAGATGGTTGACGTTTAATGTGATCAAACCATCTAAGACAACTCTCCTACTCTTTTCTTCCATTGGGCAGGAAGTCATGGTAAGTGATAGAAATACTTCCTAGTTATCTATTATATTTAAAAAAATGGCTGAATTTATAACCAAAAATATACTATAATGAAGTCAAAATACTTAGGGCTGCAAACGAATTAAGCGCTTGAAGAGCTAGTTGTGGTTTAACTTGATTAGAGCTCTTTTTTGATCGTTTAGTAATTAATCAAACAAGTTTCTTTATTTTTCATAAATACTCAAGTATTAAACGCACAAGTTTAAACAACTCATAAACAATATCATTTAAAGCTTGTGAATAAGGTAATTAAGAGTCTTAATTAAGACTTGACATAAAACTTGGTAAGAAGCTCAATTTATCATTAATATCCATTTTAAATGTATTTTAAATTTTAAAAATGTATAATATAAACTTATAAATATAAATAAATTCATTAATTCCTGCAGTCTAATTCTCATAGCCTGATTTTGCAGCCCAATTTCTACATCATGATTCCTGCAACTTTTTAGCATTTACATGACTTATTTAGTCCTACATCATATGGAAGATTTGACATTGTACAATTTAAGTGGGAAAAACGTTCCACATGTAAAGTTCATAGCTCAGTTGGTCAGTGGGCATCCTGATTTTTTTTGTCTCAGCTAGCTCACATTGGTGGGATACGTGATTGGGTAGGATTTAAAAAAAATATATATATATTTTAAAATTTAAAAAGGTTATGTTTTGTATGATAAATGAGCTCCAATTTGTACGGCTTGATAATTTTTGTTTATATTTTCAGTAAAGTCATTAGATTAAAGTTTGATTGTCACAAAATAAACCAAGCTCAAACAAGAGTTTGAATTGAGCTCGAGTTAAGCTTGACTATGCTCTTACTAAGGGTCCGTTTGGGACACCTTTCTGCTTGTTTTGTTTTTCAAACCGCCACCACAATTCTATTTGGGGAACTACTTTTTAGAAATTTCTATGGTAGAAAGTTATTTTTTTTTCAACCTAACCTATTAAATTGTGGTGGCTGCCAAAGCTGTGGTCTTACTTTTTCAAAATAAAATAAATTTATAATAATCACTGTAGCTTTTTGAACAATAGTTTCTTCTGCAGCAGCTTCAAAGATGCGTCTTCAAACTGCAAACCAACCCTAGATGAGCTCGAGCTCGAACAACTTTCTACTTGGCTCGGTTCATTTGCAGCCTTAGAGTCAGCAGTGGAAATCATGAGTGGCTGAACTTGGCGGGGCTAGAGATGTTAATTTTATTGCTCTGATGGGAGAGGAATGGAGCTGGAAAGAGCAACAGTATAATTGATGGAGATATTAATGGAGATATGCTAATAGTCTAGTGGATAACTGTAATTATTCTAAAAATGATTGGGTGAACGATTAGCACTTTCAAAATACTGAGAATGTGCAAAAGAGTTGTGCTGCAAACATGGTCATCACTGCAATCACCTCATCCACAACTACTGTGACACTTTTACCCTTGTTCTGGCTATAAGAATTACATGATTGTGTTTAGTAGAAGGCAGACTAATAAGTCAGTCAATGACTTGAATAACCTGTGCGGGAGCAATGGAGATTGCTGAGAAAATGTGCAACGGCAAAATTCTTGTTTTGTTTTTGCCAAATAGAAAATGTGCAATATTGAAGAGTTTATCCTCTTTACCTTTTAAGATCTAGTAAACTTGAATTGATTTGTAAAGAGAATATGTAGGAGTAGAAGGTATACATCCTAGTGATATTACTGCACTGAAAGTTGCTGGAATGAAGAAAGTCCCAAATTCTAATAGCATTCAAAGAGGGGATATAATGGGAGGTTTGATACTGCTGAGCATCCATGTGATAATCTTATTTCAAATGCCCATTCAGATTCAGTGTATTTAGCAGTGTTTTTTGATTCAGGAATTATAGAATTAAGATGATTTTATACGTGATCACAAGCAATATACTACTGTGTTTGAAAGTTTTTTCAGAAGTGGAAGAGGGTTTCATAGAGATAGTAGTAAAGAAAGCATTTTATATGGATAATGACATCAAGAAAAGGATAATGACGTTGATGATAATGGCATTTTATTTGGTGAAGTAGCGTAGAAGGATAAGATAATGGAAGTAGCGTAGGAGGATAAGATAATGGAAGTAGCGTCAGTTAGATAACAAAGGATTTAAACTTCAACTCCACCATTTATGTTCTTGGTGTTGAGATATTAGGCAATATTTAGACGAGATTTACATAAAATTATGGAAAATATAAAATATTTTTTGAAGTTAAGAAGGAAGAGGGATGATTTGAGCCTCCCTTAGTGATTTGAAAGGGAATAATATTGTCAGCAATAGAAATATATGAAAGAGTATACGGAAGAAATAACGGTACTTGATGAAAGTAATTATTGGTTACCTATCATATTAGAGGAAGCACCTTGGGTCACAAATGAATTCAGCATTCGATAAGGTACTCGTAGCTCTGCTTAATTCGAGTTTATTCATGATTATTTGGTTAACTTGTTGATTAATATTTTTATAAATATTCGGTTGTCACCTACAGATACCGTGGCAAATCTTTAACATGCATTATGCTTTTAGCCAACTTTTCTTTTTTTAAATTCATGCTTGAAGAGCAGTGAAAGCACTTGAACTCTAATACTTCTTTGCAGTTGATTTTACATGATTGCATTGAGACCGTATGAAATTTACTTCTCTTCTGAGATTGTAACCAGCTGGAAATATTGGTGATTCTCTAGAAAATTTTGTTAATTTGGTTCACTAAAATGTTACTATAAGTGAAAACAAAAACTTGCACTTAAATTTGCAGATAGCATCAAATGCTTCTAGTTCTTCATCAGTATTGTTTTTTTTTTGTTTTGTTTTGTTTTTTTTATTGTGCTCCTGTAATGTCATTCCAGTAAGATAGCTTGATCATGTAGTTAATAACTTGTAAAAAGTTGTTGTTGAATGAAATTACCTTTCATTGTTAATGGTTTTCCATGACCCAATATCTATATACCTACAAGAGTGATTGGATAGGATGAATCTTAGAGCATTCTAAAGAGAACGTTGCATCAGGATAGGATGAAACAAAATTCTTCAGTATTGTGGAGAAGAACAATATCATTTCTTATTCTATTATACTTACAGGATGAACATATTATGATTAAAATAAATGAGGTATAATCATCTCTCAACAAGCCATAATTGTTATTCTCCCTGATATTTACACTTGAAAAATGAGTTCTAGCGATCAAAAGGGCCACATAACCAAATCTCATACACACATTTTATTAATAAAAGAATAGCATAGCCTTTTACTGGAAAGTAAGTCCACCTCCAAGGTCAAGCTTAAAGGGAGATCCTGTACTTCATGGGTTTTAAGTTCAAACCCATGCTCACGAGGGACATAAGTTCACATGTGATGTGAAAGGGACTATGAGCAGGATGCCAGTGAAATGACAAAGCCTATATAAAACATGATCCATGAAGAAGAATTACAATGGTATCAGCATGGCATGGGGTTGACCCTGTGCCCCTAGCAAATTGCAACCTTGGACTTGCATTTATTGATACTATTAGCAATAATTCAGTCACAAATCAAAAGATTTCTTATAGCCTTCTCCTAAAAAACTGTACATTTCTTTCTAATTTTACCACCTAAACTTGTCATCTTCGGAGAAAATCACCCAAGTAAATGTATTCCTAATCCACGCATTCTTATGTCAATCAACTCTCATTATCATACTTAAGTATGAGACGAGTTTACTAGAGACCTAGAGTTGACAATGATTAACATAAGCGTTTTGAATTGAATCAAGAATTGAACTTGGGCAGCATTTTTGGCTCAAAAGTGTTACTTAACATATGAATCATATGAATAATTAAACTAAAATTTTGTAGCAATACTATCCAATATTTTAACAATATTGTCAAAAGAATCAAATGTTTATTAAATTAACAGAAAAAGAGCCTCAAGTACGCTACATTTGTGATCTTTCTTTAAGATCATGTGAAGTGATTCAGAATGAATAAGAGAATTCTCTCCAATAAAGATTAATGTTTTGCACCTTAGCTGCTTAAACTTTGCTATGATATCAAATCGTTTGCCCATTAGGAGTGAGTTTGTCAATGCAATGAAAAATGTCTGCATTTGATGCAAATTGAAACATACAAAGATACCCATTAAGAGATTGTAAGAACCTCAATATAGTTGTACTCCGCTTCTTTTTCTATAACTACAAATGTAATATAGAAGAAATTTTAGTGCTAAAGAAGCTGAGCAAATAAATTGAAAACAAGATGAGTAGAAGATGTAGGTACTAACACGTTTACATGCATGCACTAACACGTTTACATGCATGCACAATATCAGATGTTCAGATCTGTACATTTCATAGAGATTCCTTTAATAGCTGACTAAAACAAAGCCAATGAAACCAAGTTTTCATGAAGCGAGAAGGGAAAATTATATTCTTGTAATATAACATACTAAATACCTTTGAAGTAAGTTATCCTTGAATATGCCACAAAGTCCATAAAAATACAATCACTCGGTTGCATTGTATTTACTCAACAAAGCACATACAATTTGGCATATGCTAAACGATATGATATATAAAGTTAGATAAAGAGCATTATGAGCGAAATGTGTTGAGGAATAGTAAAGAAAAGCCTAAAATAAATAAGTTATTGATATGTATTTAGCTTAGCATCTAAAATAAAATAAATCCAAAACACATCTTAAGTTATTACAATTTTAAAAGTGTCAAATGTATCTCAAAACATTATAACTCAAAGTTAAGTAATCCATCAGTAAGACCCTAAACTCAAATTAATTTGTTTAACTAGCTTCATAGGAAATGAATTTATCAATATTGGGTATTTTGATAAGTTGTCGTATATGGTTACAATCTCTTCATAAAAATCCTAGAATACTCTATTACTCGATTAGGTGCTCAATGAACATTTGTTTCCTCAAATATTCTCATTGTACTCTGAATCGCATTAGTCACTTGAGTTTCACTATCCGTCATGCTAACAATATAATGATGAAGAGATTGCTGAACACCATGCTCTATTTCTCCTGCATTTGCACATCCCCTTGAAGATGAATGCATCGATAGCTTTATTATACCCATTAAGTATTCTATAAGGTCCATCCAGCCTAATCAATTGATTGGGATGCATATATGTGAGTCTCAACAAAAGCCAATGGCTCATCATCATCCAAGTTGGTTTGTTGGGCCAAATGGAGTTTCAGAATTTGCAAATTTTTCCTACTCGCTAATACAAGTCTTCAAGCTTTATATAATTTGTAATTAGAGTACTTTAAAAAAATGTACATTTTGGGAATGACTGCAGCACAATAAATATAATGCATATCATATATAATTTTGTTATATTTTAAATTGAAAGTTGCTTATAAATTACTTGAATATGTGGCATGCACTCTTCCAACTCCATAAATATCATTTTCCTATTTTTATACCATGAAATTCCAAACTTCCACTTTAACTCCTGAATGTGACTCCATATACATCTTTAATGCCTAATTTAATTCTTGCATGGCTCAGAAGTCACCTCAATTCTGGGAAACCACCACACAATATCTTTAAATCCTTGAGCACTTCTCATATTGGCATCGACATACTCACGCATTATGTGGAGAAGTCCAAAAGTCTATCCTGGATTCATACTCCCCAAGAAATTCCTTTTTTGGTTTTCCAAATATATGTGAGATTGGAAGGAAAGGCTTCAGTTATCCTAAAGAAACATAATCATTATTCCAAAACAAGTACATACAATTAGCAGATACATTTTTAGAAAGAATATATATAGGTCACACAAAGTTATAGATAATCTGATCTCCAAATAACTTGCAATAAGAAAGATTTTTTTTATTTACACTAACTACATGCAACTTGAAAAAAATATGAGTTTTTCTTTCAACAAAATTTATTTACAACTTTCATAACTTCATAGAGAAAAACCTATAATTTTATATCCCAAAAACATGTAGAAGTAGCCAAAAAAACAAAATTCTAGTTTAACAAGAATGTATCACTTGCAGAGGGTGGGAATATTTCTCTCACAAAAAATATGGACAGCCAAAAAAATGATTTCAGTAACCAATTTCATTCATTCGATTGCACATTGCATTTACTAGCTAGTACCTTTTCTCCAATCACTCTCTAGAGTCATCAATAACTTTTTAGATTGCATGCTAAATTGTCCTCTTTTTGCCTACTCATCCCTCAAAAAATAAAATCAGCACCACTTTTTGTAATGATTCAATTATTTAATATATAGCATGCAAGGATAATGTGAACTTGTGTTT
The DNA here is from genome assembly GCA_022702705.1 of Papilionanthe hookeriana x Papilionanthe teres. Classification (NCBI taxonomy): domain Eukaryota; kingdom Viridiplantae; phylum Streptophyta; class Magnoliopsida; order Asparagales; family Orchidaceae; genus Papilionanthe; species Papilionanthe hookeriana x Papilionanthe teres. The sequence continues at coordinate 90,759,762 of CM040425.1, forward strand.
GCAGTGCATAGTATGGGTCACACTTAGGACTCGTTTGGGGCAGCTTATAAGTGCGGCGGCGTTTTCAAAAACGCCGCCTAATCTTTTGGTTCGCGCGCTTTTTAAAACGCCGCCTACTGCAATTGGGTTTTTTACACTGCATGCAGGCTGTAGGGTTTCAGGATAAGCTACTTATCCTGAAATGCACAAGCAGCCCCAAACGGACCCATAATAAATATAAATTGATTCTTCAAAGAATCAATGCATGCTCCATAATGTTACATAGTAATGAATGTCAAATGATCTATAACTCTTTGTAATTTGTTAGTCTTAAGCTAGTAAACTCTTTGAAATAATATCTTGTGGTACTATATGAAAATATACAATTATATTTTGTTATCTCCATCGCCATCAACTAATAGTACTTGTATGATATGTGTTAGTTATCCATTTATAAAAGTAACATAATTGCTAAAATAAATTTTCAATGTATCATGATTTTGTATCTTACGGCATGCGCAAACCATCATGTTGCTTTAATATATTGCAGAGTATTATGGCATCATATGCTAAGCCTTCCCAATCAACTAAAACATGCCTGAACCTCAAATCAGAGTCAATTGCTGCAAGTATATTCTAAGTTGGGTAAGGTTTTCTCTCTCTAAAATCGCATCATACTCGTTAGACACCTGAGATTTAATGTGTTATATCAATAATTTCAATGCAATTCTAAATTTGATAAGTTATATTAGCATATAGTTAAATTGAAAATTTAGATAAGATGTCAAGTTCAAACCTTAAAAAGAATGCATAAACATATCATTTGATGGTATTTTATATAGACTTTGGAGTGCATGAGTATTTATCATCTCATATCATAATTCTCCCATAGCAGCATTCAAGTACATATTAATACCTTTTCCTGATTATTAAAAGTTGAATAGAATGACCCGATTCAGTGTGCACATTAATTGTGTCTACTGGTGAACCTCTTGCATGGAACAAATTGTATAATTTGTAAAAAGTTATTCTCTTCATTCACACCATATTACTGCAATCAAAGTTAGATCCCTGAAATAACCTAAATAGATACGTTTCACGTTGAATGCTCCTCTCAAGATGGAAGTCCTCATTGTTTTCTTAGTTCATGTGCGAAGGTAAGTATAATAGTAACTGAACTAGTGTTGCTAGCTTGAACAATAACCATAATCTGATTTCTACTCGTAGTTTGTGTCATTCCAGGTTTTTTCCCAATTGAATAATCATTTTCATCTGATCATCCACCATTACTTGCTACTTTAAGTTCTGATAAAGATAAATTAAAAAGTTTAAGGACCCGTTTGGGGCAGCTTATAAGTGCGGCGGCATTTTTGAAAACGCCGCCTAACCGTTTGGTTCGCGCGTTTTTTAAAACGCCGCCTACTGCTGTTGGATTTTTTACACTACACGCAGACCGCAGGTCGAACCCCGCGATCAACCCGCGGCCGCATTTCAGGATAAGCTACTTATCTTGAAATGCACAAACTGCCCCAAACAGACCCTAAGGCAAAAAATGAATCCTAACAAGTTGTTTAGTTCAAATTGGAAGAATGAGGAAAATGATATATGTGTAATTATATTTTAATACATCCATGGGTTACCACCACACGAATAGACATCATCATGATACATCCAACGAAGGATTGTAATAACCACCACATGAACAACTCATTAATTCTGAGTTTGCCCTTTTTCTGTGTTATCCCAAAACTCATAAGAATTGGTAGACCATTCTCAGTTATCTTGCAATTGATCTTCGATCTTTGTAGCACATGTTAAAAAAAAAAATGCAAACACCTCATAGGAGCTCTTCATAATGACAACAATGACCAAAACATTTGCTCCCACATCTTCTCTAACAACATTGTATGTAATCTTAGCCTCATCTAAATGAAATTAGCATTGCTCTTTTTAGGAATTATTATTTTGATATGATTAGCTCCATTAAAAGTCCTTAAATACTTCATTTAAATGTATTCACATGCTCACTAAAAAAAAATTATTCCTTAATTTAGTGCATTAAATTGATCAAGCAATTAATCATAATATGATTATAAGAGATTTTCTTCTATAATAAATTTATTTCACCCAAAGACTTGTTAACATATCTAGCAAGCATTGATCTATATGTTTTACACTCATTCAAAGCATTTTATACAGGCCAATTAATTGTAAATCAACATCCACACAAGAAAATCATTCAAGAAAAGAAATCATGCTCTAGTAAAAGTAGTTTTGGATAATTTCTATTATGAAATAGAAATATATATAATGGATTTGGTTATTCCAGATTGAAATTATCCCATGGATGCTTTTCCCAAATAATTGAAAGATTAGGAAAATGGAATCAGGAACAAATGAAGAACTCGTGGCAAACAAATTTTGTTCCTCTGAAAGTTGATAATTGGTCTCAACATTGAAAAACACAAATAACTTCGTATACATGAAGTATTCAGAGAAGGATGGCAATTTTACCTAAGGCTGAAATTAGTAAAATTTGTCCATAAACGGTGAAAGAGGGAACTGATACTAGCCACAAAAGCAATGTTGTTTCTATGGAAGTGAAGGTCTGCTCGGGTTCGGAGACGAACTTGCAAGGTTGAGCCGAGATGGTAATGCATAGCAACGGAGGACAAGAACCGTGCCTAAATCATGATCAAGAAGAACTTCATTCGACAGAAAGGCTAGCCGGCGTGACTTGGCTTGGGTGATGTTGGCCCATTTCGTGTGATTGAAGGTGGAAAGATCCCGCCTCACACCATACCCAAAAAATTATTACGTGTGAAGTTCGTATGCATGCAAACTACGTATATAATAGTATTGTACACATGTTAAATGTATCTATCTTGTAAATCAGTTTATAATAATATTATACATAAATTTCACATGAATACAAATTTCATATGGAATATTCTCTCATTTCTACCTTTATTGCATGCTATGCATGCAATGAGGACCATACAAATTTATGGGGTAGTCACTTCACATCAAACTAAATAACAAACTATTTAAAATACATGCAAGACTCAGACTCAGGCAATCAAGCGGCCCCTGAATTCTTTTATAATTAGTTCGTGCTAAACGAACCTGCCAGCGGTCGGGCAAAAAATTGTGCTTCCCGAATGGAGACTATACGAAATACGCATGCAGCAGCTGCTTGTGGTACAACCCCCCAATAACTTCAATTTGAGGTTATTTAGGAGTTATTTGCAGGTTATTAAGTATTAAATAAATATTGAGTTATTTGCAATTTATTGTACATATTTCATTTTAGAGTTATCCATACATTATTATGAAGGTATTACATGATTATTTAGAATTGCGTTCATATACTACATATGTATTTCGTATGGAATAATTCACCTCCCAATGAGGCTAAGGTACAACTTTAATCAAAGTAAAAACTTCTAGCGGTATAATTCATTTGGTAAAGAGGTAATAAAGGTATATATCACAATATTTTAGAAAAAAATAATACATTTATATGAAATATGAGATAATTAAAATTAATCAAATATATTCTCTCAATTTTCACTTGATAAGACTGAAGAAACAAATTGAAAAGAGCAGAATAATTTTAAAGATTCAAAAAAATTTGAAGAGTTAACATAAAATATACATGGCACAAAACCTATTAAGAAATTTACAAGGCATTTACATTTATGCCACATACATAGATAAACACATAAAATTTGATTTTTACAATATATAACGCTCAAATCTTTTATTGCACATTAAAAAGAGTACTATTATTAACTTTTAAAAAATAAAATACATATTTACAAGCTTACATAAAGTGATATAAACATAAAAATCAAAATTTAAATATATTAGACATGTAAAGACATAGGTATTGTGTGGTATATATCTAAATCTTCCAAAGAAATATTGAGTTACAAATAGAACTCAAGTAGCTGAATCTGGAATGTCTGATTAAAAGAATAATACAGGGAAGAAACTTCAGGTAATTCTACAGCTGAACAATTCCCACACTTAGCTATTACAAAAGAATACGTATTGTGCTCTTCATCATGAATCGAACCTCTTTTTTTCTTCTTTCTTTTTATTTTAACATTCCTCACTTTTCCTCTCCCTTAGAGAAATCATATTAACGCGTATAAAAATTTATATACTTTTAAATTTCTTTAAAAAATTTGCTAATCAAGAGCTGCTTTGTTTCTCCATGCTGCTAGAGGCTTTTGAAATCCATCAAAAATTGGTCTGGCAATCAAATCTGGCTTCAACGACCATTTGCTTGTTGGCCAAATAGATGTGGTGTTCTCCGACTCGCTTAAGTTCGAGGCACTGGATGATTTTCGAACTGAGACAGAGACATCTCCGACGAGCGACGCGCCGCCCGAAGATGAGTTATAGCGACTGTCATCGAGGTCAGTCCTGCTCCCAAGCTTTGGCCTTAATGCCAAACCTTTTCCTACTCTTCCTGAATACGCACCCCCAGTACCTTCTTCCTTGAGTAGAATCTCTGGTGTGTTTTCAGAAAGATTACCATTCTCTAGAGGGAAACCATTGGCTAACTTTAGAGGTGATTCCAGGAAATGTGAATCATCTTCGAACTTGAGGGTCTTCGCTGATTTAAAAACAGACATTTCCGTGCCTTCAGGTAGCAGACTCTTTTTAGGTTCTGTGAGGCCATAGTAACCCTGCAGACTGCACATTGCAGGGGAAACGCGGCGGGGAGAAGGTTTCGGTTTGAGAGACTGAATTGAATCTACAATATCGCGAGATTGATGCCGACGAGTTTTGTCTCTGCAGCAATTACATAGAACAATCAGTACGCATTCGATGACATAGAAACTATATTAAATTGAGGCAAAGGTAATTTTATGCATAGGTTTATGACATCAAAGTGTTAAAAGTGCAAAATTTTGAACTTTGGCAGTTAGATATGTAAATAAATAAAAATTGTGTGGTATGTACGTAAATTTCCCTTAAATTTATTGTATCTTCAGTTTTATCATATAGATACAAACATTTGGCAGATCACAGGTGTGTAACTTTTTGACATCAGAGTATTATTAATAATGAAAATGTATTCGGAATAAGAGCTTTTGAAACAGCAGAAATATAAATGACGGTCAACAGAATCGACAAGGCGGGCTTAACAGCATCTTATCAAATGCCATAACATACCAGATATATTCATTGATCAACTAAATAGAAGCTAAGACTGACATTATATGCGGATCTTAAAAGTCACAAAGAAAAACAAATAATAATGGGACATCAATGTAGAATGTCGAAGTGACACGGTGGGTTTCCTCCAAAAGTTAAAGCGTTTCGCTCTTTTTATTTTCATTTCCAGCCTATCTATCTCCTAATTTATATGTGTGTTTGCTGATAGGTTTTCAGTTTATGTTATTTCTTATTATTTCAGATTTGTGAGGACAGCCGCCAGCAACTTAGTTTTCCCTCGGCTGTATCCGACAGTTAGGATGGTGCTCCGGCTGCATCCCTCTCCCGGGTGGTGAATGTATCTTTCTACCCTTGCTCGCATCCTCCCTCCCCAGCTTGCTAACTTCTTCCGGCACAGCCCTTGTTGTGGCCGCTGATCCCTGCATCCCTTCTAGCTATCCCGTAACCTGGTTGCAGCTCCTAACATTCCTCCCTCTCCCGTTAAACCCAGCCGAAGCCTTTCCTCCCTCTCCCGTGCCCCTCCAAGAGGCCTTTCCCTTCCCGCCACCTCTTCCACACTCCCGTAACTCTACTGTCCAGCCGCCAAGCCCAAAACCTCCCCTCCTGTTGAGCCGCTGAAGGCTCCAAGAAATTGTTGTATCTGTTTCCTGCATATCTGCTGTAGCCAGGAACCTCCCCACTTCCCTGCTATTCCGTGACACCATCCAGGGACTCTACCTGCTGCAGATTTATCCCTCCACCGCCCTCAGGTGTTGTCACAGGACCCTCCTACTTCCTAATTCTGCTACTCCCATAACCCCCTCCACCCACACCTGCTACACCCTCCTCTCCAATCCCTACTAGATGCCATAACCCCTTTCCAGCCCCACCTGCCACTGTTGGAGGGCCCGGGTCACCATCCTACCTGATGTCCAGCCGTTCACCTCCCATGCCGCCGCCCTAGTGTCTCCTTTTATGTTTTTTGTCATTTATTTCCTGTTGAAAAGTCGTTATTGTAACCGATTTCGATTTCAGCAATAGTATTTGTGTTTTATTGGGATTCAGGCTTTTTTCTCTGGTATCACTTAGGTGGTAATTTTCTTTATGCCACAAAATTATGCAAGCATGTAAATTCATGGTTCACAAATCTTTTAATCTAGACGACTATTCATTCCTCTACATACAACAATAACAGAACAACAACAACACAAGCCTTTATCCCACTAAGTGGGGTTTGCTACATGTATCTTTTTTCTCCCATTGCATCCTACTGAGTGCCATCCCTTTATATGAAAACTAAAAATATGAAAAAAATTCGTCACATATGATAATTTAAATTCATCTATTATAAATAATATACATATAATAATTAAAATTCATCTATTATAAAGAATATACGGCTGTAATAAAAAATTATATTGTACAAATTTGATTAAAATCATTTGCACGTGCCAAACAATAAGTATAAATTAGAGAATGAAAAAATAAAAAAGATAAAAGATCACCAAATAGTAACAGCCAGCCTCAAACCTTTGCAAGGAGTTGGCATCATAAAAATCTGCAATCTCCATTTGCATTAAAAGTTAGCCGAAATTATATCCAATAAAAATATTATCAGATAAAATTTGAATCAAAATAAGATAAATTTCATATTCCTTAGAGCTTCCATGTTTTTCAGCACCAAATTCTACTTCAATTTACAATTTTTTAGAAAGTAAGAAAACGTAGTCGACCACTTCATCCTGAAGGATATGTAGAAATGGCGCAACAACTGCAGCTCAAAGATCACAAAGAACCTAACGCTTGGACAAGGAGAGAACTACGCATAACATCTCCAGTTTCTACTTGCATTAGGAAAAGACTAGAAGGAATTGTATAAAAATAAAAAAATAATTAAATTAAAACAGAACCAAAGTTAAATGAATTTCACATTTCTCAAAGTCAAATGTCTATAATAAGCAAATTCTCAGTCAATTTACAATCATATTTCAAAAGAACATAGGGACAAAATGCCCTATCTCAAAGCTAAGAAAACTGCAAACACAAAGATTGCAAAGAGCCTAAAAAGAAAAACTGCAACTCATATAACAAAAAGAATTTTTTAGTCCTGTAACGAAGACAAACACAACGGAAGTTCAATGATAAAAGGAACACAGGCAAGGGATAAATCCTACTAACATAAGGAGCGTGCAGAAAGTTTCATAACAAAAGCAGCCAAAACAACCGAAGCTAAAGGTCACCCCACTAATGGAACATTAATCTATCTGGCTAGGATAAAGTTAGACTCTGAAAAAATAATTAAATGATATGTACCCAACACATAGGATAAATGCTGCTTTCCCCATAAAGAAATCTATGGACCAAACACCTCTACATAAGGCTCATGTTTAGTCGAGTATGCTTACACTCAATTATAACCAACTCAAACATGACTTGAAATCAAAATCATTCTGAGCTGAACCCCAATAGACTCAAAATGGTTTGATCCCAAATCAACACAATCAAATTTAAGTTGTAATATATATATATATATATATATATATATATATATATATATATATATATATATATATATTATAAATTATGCATGGATTACAATATTCACATTCTATTTTCCAAACAAACTCTCATTCTGTCATCAAGTTTGAATTTCAAAAAATTCACATCTTTGGTAGACTTATAGATCTCAATACTAAAAAAAAATTCTATGATAGCTTCATGCAAATTACTTATAAATAATGCACTATAAAGCAATGCACGTACTCATGATACTATAATACCAATGTTCTCCTACTGAATATACTATATAATTAATGCTCAAGGAAACGACAGTGGAAACTTCTTAAAAATAATGCTCATAAACTTCCAAAAAACTATTTTAACTGGCATATCGCATAAATATGGTTCTATCATATGGGTGAACATTTCTTTAAGGAAAACTAATTAAAATAGGTTATAAATTAGTCATGATGCTTTATGTACCTTTGGATTTAACTAAAGGATTGTTTAATTTGCTGTGTTTCTGGCGTGAAGTAAACCAAACATAGGGGTTTTATAAATTTTGGTATTTGGTTGAATGAAAATAAAATGTGTAAAATTTTGGTGGATTTGAAATTCACCCTACATTTCAAAATTTGTGTATTCTGAATTCCTTAGATCCGAATGATTTTCAAATATAAAATATATTGCAGCCTGCTGCTCTCCGCCCATCGATCATCAGCGTAGGATGCTGCCCGGCTTGCCGACCCCAGCCACCAGTCGCCAACTGCCCAAAAACACCACTAACCTACTGCCACTGTTGCCCACCAGCTGCTGCTGCCTGCCTGCCTGCAACCTCCACTGTCCGATGATCACACCATCGTCGTGGCTAGCTCCTACATTCTACAACAGCTGGCATCACCTCTACAAGGCTGTCACTACCACCAATCGCGTTTACATTGATTTTAATTTGCTTCAAATCAAAAAAATAATAAATAATAAAAAAAACATTTTTATTTATTTTACACCGAACTAAACAACTCTAAAATATTTTAAATACACTACAAGTCAATCACACTACATTTTTTTTTTCTTCAGCAAACCAAACAACCCCTGAATAGATTTCAATTTTTTATTTTCTTAAAAGTAAATTAGCACAAATAAGTCCTTTGATATGGTGACATAATTTTACCTTCATCATAAAATTTCTTTATAAATTTATAAATCAAGAATGTAAGAACAAAAAAATATAATAAAATCACTATCAATTTGATTCATAACGATAACTTCATTAGGTTTTTGATCAACTGTTATATTATCAAATCTTTGATTGATAAATCAACTTAAGCATGCATGATTTTTTTCAGCATTCAAGATTTAAATTCTAATTGAAATTTCTATTCAAATATGATCCCAAGTTCAATTTCAGTTTCAATTTTAATACTCACTTAAATTTAAGTTTAGGTTTATGACTACATTCAATAGAAACTAATTATAAAACTATATTGAAACCATAAATATTTTTGAATATCTAATGCACCACTTAAAGAATATTCCAAACTATAACATTTCAATGTGATCAAATTCTCTATACATAATTCTTGCGAACTTGACAGGCTTTAGAAGATACTAAGATTTTTGTTAAAAGATATTAAGCATATGCAGTAGATAATATGTCTCATGTAATGTCTTTAAAGAATTCTCTCTCTCTCTCTCTCTCTCTCTCTCTCTCTCTCTCTCTCTCTCTCTATATATATATATATATATATATTCTTTTGGCAAAGACCTTTGATGAAATAAATAGTGATTAAAAAGTAATCCGTAAGCAAATAATATTTGTGAAGACGATTAAACTAAGTATTGACAATACACTGCAGCCACTTTTTTCATAAATTGATCATGTAGTTGATCCATAAAGTCACTAAATAATAAATATTATTCTTCAAGTTAATATTTTATACAATTCAATGTGGATTTAATTTTACTTGTTGCATTTTGCCGGAATAATCAAGGAAGTCTCAGTATTTTTTGTGCAACTTCAACTATTTGAAATAATCATATAAGTTGTCCATCCAATTTAAAAATTCTCTAAGATTATACTTCTCATTAAATATAGGAAAATACTTACGAATCTCAAAATAATTAAATTGAATTTCTCTAGAATTATATGTTAACCGATTTCATTTAAATAGCATCACTTTATTATTTTGTTGATTGACACAATTATTATCTTCTTCTAGATATTATGATACAATCTCCATCTCTGACGTCAAAGAGGATGTAGAATCCAGCTCCCAATCTAAATCTATGATGAGAAACACAAAATCACATAAATACATAAACTTCACAGTTCATAAACATTTTAATTTTGATAACTATTCATTCAACAACAACAACAACAACAACAACAAAGCCTTAATCCCACTAAGTGGGGTCGGCTAATTGAATTCCTTTTTCTCCATTGCATCCTATTTAGTGTCAAATTTTCATTTGATAACTATTCAATCGTTTAGAAGAAAATTAAAAATACAAAAATAAGATCTGATAGAGATAAAAATGTAATTGAAAATTACACATGAAATTTAAAAGCATAAAAATTCAATGGTTAATTGAAAATCATGTCACAGACGAAATCTAGATTATACTAAATTTGACTAAATCATGCATGCAAAGCAAGAATTATATATTTGTTGAATTTAGAGAATAGGGGAAAAAAAAGATAAGAGGTCGAAAAATAGTAATACTATGCCTTAAATTTTGTACAATGAGATGAGTTCTCCTTAGAGCTTCAATCTCAAGCCGCACTAACACAGCACTTCAAGAATAAATTCAACCAGAAATTTATTGATTCAAATTAACTAATGTATAATAATGAATTTTACACACTTCAGAGCCTCATATTCGTAATCAAATACCCCACAGTTTATAGTATAAGAATCAGAAGATAGAGTATGCAGCTGTATCCGGCATCAAACAGAAACTATAACATTGCCACGATAACTAAAGCCTGAAGATTTTAAGAAATCAAGTAGATAAAACCCGAAGTCCCGTAACAAAAGAAACTAGAAAACACCTGTAACAAAAGAAGCACAAAAAATAGATTTTTGTCCAAAAATAAAAGAAGGTTAATCTCATTTTAACAGGAATGCAGACAAGGGAACTTAAAAACTTACATAAAAAGGCACACCGATCAGTCTCATCTAAAGGTCTCTCTATTGAAAGAATTCAAAATCACCATTCCTGGTGTGCTTGCCCCCGTGAGTTGTTGGCTGCGTTATATAGGTATTTATTAAGAAAATCTAAGCATCCGTTCTCAACAGAATAAGTCTATAGTTTAGGGAAGTTGTCTTTAGCTGTAACTACTCTTAAGGGTTTTATTAGCATCAGATTAAGGAGTCAACTTATATCCATTGGAGTTAAAAACTTTTACCTTACCACCATCCTAGCGGTAAGCAATGAGTGGAAAAGGTTGCACCCGGTTCAATTTTATTGGATTAAAGAGATGCAAACCGTGTCCAAAAACTTACCACCACAATAATTAGGTTGCTGGTTAAGGCCTGAATAGGTTTTCTTTGGAAATATTTGACATGACCCAATTTAAACAGGCCTAAGTTTTAAAGCTCGGAACAAGGCAAATTGGAGCTTGCATGTAAACCATCATAAAAAAAAAAAGCCGACTTATAGCTACAGGTCTGATGCTTTATCTAAACCCTAGGAATGGTGAGGTTGAGGCAAGCATGTAGTTCATCCAGTGTCCAGAGCCAACAACACACAAAATTTCAACCAATAAATAAGGTTTAAAAAAGTAATTTCATGAGATATCCAAAATATGGAGAACAAATGAGAACAAAAAATAGCATAAACTTTTTAATATGCATAAAATTCATATACCTCATCAAAGATCAAGATTTTCCATGATTATGAATTACCAAAATGAAATTCTTCTTAAGCTTCCCAGATAAAAATAGTAGTCTTGTTCTTATTTGATGCTTTTGAATTCTTTATTATGTCATGCATTAATTAGAAGACCTCGTAATAATATGAAAATGCTTTGTGGTATTACACAAAACTTCATCTATTCAACCATAATTTTAGAAGAACTAATATAAGACGCCCCAATGGTTTATCTGGAAAAGTAAAAGAAAATGAGCATCTCGATTAGAACCTGGGTATCATCTCCTCAGTTACAAGACATGTTAGACGAGCCTTTTAGCCTATTTTTGCTAAAATAACATAATTATTTTGCTCTTCCATTTCATAAAATGTATTTTGTTTTTGACATTCCCATCCTTTAATTTCTTTTTTATAAAAAAAAAATTCTTTGTTTGGTTCTTTTTTATACAAATTTTAGAATCGATATTCTGTGATTACCTTTGCATCCTCTTCCTTCATAAGGCTATCACAGCTCCTTTCATAATCTTCTCCAACAACATTTTATAGTATCTCTATTATTCCAACCATACCATATCATTTATTAATTATGCCGCGCACAAGCAGTGAATTATCTTATTCATATATCTAAATAGAAATATTAAGCTTCAGTAAATGTTAAAACATTTTATTAATTAAATACTGTTTTGTCAATGCTCTTCATATACATCGTTGAATTTGGAGAGTATTTAAAAAAAAAAGACTACAGTATGTTGCTGGTGTAAAGTTACACATTTATTAAAAAGTTTTCATTTGATAAAACTTCGAAAATGACATACATACTATTCAAGTCGTCTCAATTTACAAAATTAGCACTAATGTTATTTTTTTTGAATTATTAGGTTCAAGTATTTGCACATGCTAGGATCAAAACGTAGGAAATTAGACAAAAGCAACAAATATGGGTTAGTGTTTTATAGTGATTTTTAATATTTGGAAGATAACTCATAAAATGGAGTTCTGAGTGATGCTAATTTTGATAAGTAGTCATGATTTAGGTGGAATGCATCTAATTGCGCCCAAAAAAGTATTATAATTTGTGATAAATTAATGCCCGATGTAACAATAATGAACACTTCACAACAATCCTCTTCCTTAAGAAGTTTGGACTCTAGCATCTCGATGGAAGCATGTGTTTCATTGAATATGATTTTAATAGTTGAAAGGTTTCAAAAACATAAATAAAGAGTGCTCATGTATCATGGTCAAAATCTTCATCAATATTCAACTCTAAATTGCAAGCAGTTTTCAAAAGCACACCCCTCAAATATTAAGGGCCTATATAATTTACTTTAAAATATGTTAGGTTTGTTTAAAGCTACTTTTAATCATTACTTTAAAAATAAATTTAAGTTCTTCAAATATTCAAAATTATCTTTTAGGTGTTTTAAAAAATATATTTAACACTAATATTGCCGAATCTCAAGTCCCAGATGTGAAAAATGGAGAGTTGCGTTAGGTAATCTACAACCAGTATAAAAATTTGTTTAAAAAAACTATGACACGAATCATTTAAATAATTACGTTAATACTAGGGCATTCCCTGGAAGCGACACGTATAACCTAAATACAGTGAAAAGTGCGTAAGGGTCGCTACACCAGCATCCGAGTGTATTATTAAATAAGCAAGGGTCCTACATTATGGAAGAATGTGAGCTAGAAGAATGCGGACAAAGAAGTTATTAAGATAGAAACTTGGAATATAAGTATTTTCACAGGCAATTAATGAAATTAGTAGATATTATTGTTTATGGGAAGATAAATATCTTATGCATTCAAGAAACTACATGGGTTTTAGAAAATACTAAGAAGATTGATAGTTTAGGTTTTATACTTTGGTATGCAAGTAGGAGGCGTACAATAAATGATGTAGCTGTAATTATAGACAAGAGTTTGAAAGATAATATTGTAAAAAATAATAGGATTAGAGATAAAATTATAGCTCCAAAGAATATTGTTCATACTAAGATTTTTAATATTATAAATGCTTATGTTCTATTAGTAGATTTTGATATATATTCAAAATAGAATTTTGGATTGACCTAAAAGAATTAGTATAAATGATACCACTTGAATATATATATATATATATATATATATATATATATATATATATATATATATATATATATTGGAGATTTAAATGGCCGTATTGGTATAATGATGGAATATTTTATAAGTATTAATCATGGCTATAGTTTTGGAGTGACTAATGAAGACGGACGAGTCATATTAGATTTATTTTAGTTTCTAATTTTGTTATTGCTAATACTTTAATTAAGAAAAAAGATGACTATACTATCAATTATAAAAATAAATTTAATAAAATACAAATTAATTATTTCTTACGAGAAGAATATATCGTTGAGATTGTAAAGATTGTAATGTCATTTTAGATGAAAATTTGAATATCCAATATTGACTATTAATTTTGGATTTTAAGGTGAGAGTTGAAAGAGGAAAAATACAACAAAATATCGTCATAAAATTGTATGGTTGCACTTAAAAGACAAATATAATTATTTATATGAGTAAACTTCAAAATTTTAAAATTTGGTATGTTTATGAAGGAGCTAATATATGTATAATAAAGTAACTAATAGAAATGTTACAAAAGATGTGCTTGGAGAATAATAAAAAAAAAAACTTATGAATTAAAATAGTTTGTTGTAGAATAATAATGTGCAAGAAATGGTAAAAAATAAGAAGTATTATTATAAAAACTTGTTTAGATATAAAATTTTGGAGAACTCGAAAATATAAAATAATTTGTAGGGAGACTGAGAGAATAATTTTGATGTTAAGAATTCTGCTTAGAGTGATTTTTATAATATATTAGATACTCATATACATACATACATACATAAATACACACAGATATATATATATATATATATATATATATATATATATATATATATATATATATATATAAACAAATCAAGCAAAGAATAAAAAAAGTAAAGATTTAGTTCGAATGTATTAAAAATAAAGTCAAAAAGTAATTTTCTTAGATTAAGATATTCAACATATATAAGTGAGATATTGTAATAAATTTTTCAATGAAAATTATAAAAAATATGATCAAATTTAGCTTAATGTCGTAAATAATAACAAAAAAAATATTTTTACATTCACATTAGTAAAAAGGGAGATTGAAGAGGTTTTAGAGAAAATGAATTGTAAAAAACAATAGGACGTAATAATATTCTAATAGAATTGTGAAATTATTTAGATCAGGAATTTTGCGACTTATATTTTTAAAACTAAAAAGATATCAATAACTGAAGAAAGAGCCTATGTACTCCTATTTTAAGAATAAAGGGGATGCACAAATGTATGCAGATTATAGAGGGAATAAGTTAATGAATCATGCATTAAAGTTGTGGGAGAGAAAAATTAAATATAGGTTACGACGCGAAACAAAAATTTCTCAAAATTAGTTAGGATTCATGTCTAGCAAGATGTTTGATGGAGAAGTACAGTAAGGAGGGCATACATATGATTTGCATTGATTTAGAAAAATCATATGATAATGTTTCAATAAGTACTTTGAAGAGTTCTGGAAAAATGAAAAGGCGTTAATATTTCTTACATTCAAGTCAATATAGATATGTATGCCAGAGTTGTTAATTGTGTTCGAACACAAGGAGGATTGACCACATATTTTCCTATTTTAGCTATTTTACATCTGAGATCAATTTTAAGCTCATGTCTTTTTGCTTAGTTATGGATATTCTTATTGGACATTTACAAAAGGATGTACCTTACTATATGCTTTCGCTCATAAAGAAAAAGGCATTTTTGATCACTAGAGAGAATTCATGAAAAACTTGAATTATGGATGTCCACTTCAGACTCTAATGGTTTTTGTATGAGTAGATCTAAAACTCAATACATTGAATGTGATTATAATAGTAGTAGATTTAGTGATAGAGTTGTAAACAATATGTGATCAAATCATTAAAAGGAGTAAACATTTTAGATATCTCGAGTCTATTGTTCAAGTGATGTGATATAGATGGGGATGTTATTAGAAGAATTCAAGTTTGATGGTTGAAGTAGAGGAATGCTTCGGGCCTATTGTGTGATAGAAAATTTTCGCTTATACTTAAAAGGTAAATTTTAAAATGGTGGTAAGACCTGTAATGCTTTATAATGGAGAATGTTGGACTGTAAAAACAAGCATAAAATTAAGTTAACTACTGCTGAGATGAGAATGCACAAGTGGATGAGTGTTTTTACACTTAAAGATAAAATGCAAAATGAATATATCTATGAATGGGTTGGAGTAGCTCAAGTGGCAGATAAGATAAGAGAGAGTCGCTTTAGATGGTTTGTTCATATTAACGTTGATCATCTGATGACCCGATTGGGGGAATAGATGTTTTAAATTTGACTTATGTTAAGAAAAATAGTGGTAAACCTAAAAAGACCTGGGCATGTTTTACAAGAAATTATCTTAATTTATTAGAATTAAATGAAAATATGACAGTTAATCGGAAACAATAAAGAAAAAGGATCCATGTAGACGGTGACCCCAATTAGTGGGATAAAGGCTTATTGTAGTTGTTGTTGTTGTCATTAATTATAGAAAAAAAAACACTAAAGCTAGCCGCCGCCACCGTCACTATTGCCACTATCAGCCCCTATCCTCAGCATCACATCCGATGCATAAATCAACTTATCAAATATTCAAACCCATATGCAAAATGTCAAATATGATTTTTTTACAAAACAAAAAAAAAGTAGAAATTTATCGCAAAAGACTAATTAAAAGCTTAGAAAAGGCATTTGTGCCCTTGAGGAAAAAAACCATGAACAGAAAACAAGTGTATCTCACCCATTTGAACCATTATGACAAAAAATTATCCCAGATTGCATAAAGCACATGCCATCTATTATAGGACTATGTTGCTCTAAAAGAAGAGTCGCAACAAAAAAAAAAAAGATTGACAAAATTTCACTTTCACATTCAGTAAAAGCTTTGTAAAAAATATAGTAGCACCACAATTTAGAAGGGATTTACTCAGATAACTCCAGAAAACTAGTTCGCCTTCTTGGTATGAAATATAAAAAAAATATAGACTTTACTAGAAAAAAAAACATTATATAACAGAATAAACATCTTATCATTTGATGATCAAATTTGCATTGGCCTTTGGAGAAATAATCTATCATAATAAACATGAAGGATTAATACTCAAAACCCAAGTATAAGAAACATGTTATGATGAGTAAAGGATATAAAAACTTTGTAAAGCGTCCTTAAAACAGAGAAACTTTGAAAAATACATATAGTAAATGTAAGCATGCATTTGTGCGTGTATGTAGGTATGCACAAACTCATAGTTACACCCTAAGGGTGCCGAACTTTGCATATTGATATATACTTGAAAAATATCCAGATATCATTGCAAAAACTCATACCGCATAAGGCCACTTGGAACATTGTACAGTATTCTCATATTCATTTTGAATATTTATAATTAGATAGGCTATTTGGAAAAAGGGACTAACTGAAAAATGACAGAATCTGATACCATATATTTAAAGAGTTGATCTCATGCATTTACTGAAGTAACAAAATGAACATAAATGGACGAGGTTGCTAATCATGCAATCTGGTATTCATAAACATTGACAATGACACAGTTAACATGTAACAATTTTGATAAAAAGACATGTTAAGCTCAATCACTTGTTAAAAGATAAAAACGATAGAAATGCAAATTAAAAACATAAAAGAAAATTGAAGTAGTGAGTGACGAAAGCAAATGCATTTTTAGTTAACTACCAACAGAAGGAAAACCTCACACAATTATGAATAATCCTAACTAAACAGATAAACAATCAATACTTAGAGCACATGAAATTATTGAAGAATCAAAATACCCGTTCTGAGTTGACCCGTTTGACATGACCGGAGAAGGAGGGTGTCTTCCCGGCAGCGGAATCTGCAAAGAATTGCGTGCAAACATCTGAAGATCTGTTACCAAGCCATTCATTCTTCTGATATCTGCAACCTGAAAAATCAAAGAAAACTTCGATCAAACATCTCCCATAAGAAATGCCACTTAACAAACAGCTTTTTTAGAAAAAAGAACGCCACTGCTTGGCGTTGACCGCATGATGGAATTGTATTCAAAACAGCCTAATTCCCGAGGGGAAACCATTTCATACTAAACTTAGTACCAATAAACACCTTCCCTCCACTTCTCACCAAAATCTTTTCCTACTGGAATCTCTTCCAGAGTTGATAGAATCACAGAACACACCAAAAAGGTAAAACTCTATTGCACAAACAAACAACAAACCCTAAATAATTTCAAACTAGCACGCAGTTTCATAACACTACCACCACAAATAATAGCCAATCTTATCCCATAATCAATATCGCACAACCCTAACACCCATCAAGTCCAAGAACTAACACGAAATCAGAAAAAGACAAATTATTCTCCATATACCTCAACGCCATACTTAATCGCGATGCCAGCGAGTGTATCCATCTTGGAAACGCGGTGCTCGATGAACTTTGCACGAACTGGGGTGAACGAAGAGGTAGATGAGACCGATGCAGAAGAACAGATCGGATTAGTCGCGTATCCATTCAACTCCCTCGAGCGAGCCATTGCCCCATCGATTAATCCATCCGACAGAGAGTGAGTATCCCTCACACCCCTCTCCATCTGCATCTCCGAACAGGATCTGTCTGTAAACCCCTCCCCCTTAGCAGATAAATATACTCCGACAGACCACAAAAAAGTAACAAAAATTCTTCCGATAATCTCGCCACAGCCGAGAAATCCTATCTCAGACAATCTAGATCCTAAAGCGAACTTGTCGGCAGATCTGCGCAACAAAGAGAAGCTAAACAGTAATCGGAAGAAGAAGGGGGGCAAGGGAAGTGGACATGACACGCGAGCTTCCACGCAGCGTTGATTACCGGGCTCGGTTCATGTATGCCACGTAGATATTTGTAAAAGCCGTTAAAGTTAATTGCTATTATTATTATTTTTTTATTTTTTAATTTTATAAATATACCTCATCATTTTTAAATTTTAGTTTGTTTAATATTTTAATTCTAGTTTTACATTTATTTTAGAACTAGTGGAAGGGTCACGATAAAATCTAGTTGGTTTTACACTCTTATTATAGGAAAAAATTTGGGTGCGGACAAAGTGAGTTATACGGGGTTATGCGCGAGGTATAAGAGAGTTATAAACCACTTGTACTCCCGTGTAACTCCTGCGTAACCCTATAACGTGCGTAACCCCTGTGTAACCCGTGCTGGAGTTATAGGGTTACTCGGGAGTTACACAGAGGTACAAATAATTTACACGGGAGGTACAAAATGATTTATCTCGAACTGAGGTTTCTATTGATCTACTGTAATTAATATCTTTTTTATCTTTTTTCTTCAAAACTATCTTCCAAGTCAATGTTGATAATCGAGTTCCTTTGTTCAAAAATCTTATTGTGCCTTCATTGATCTCAAATTTTTATCACAAATACCATTATTATTAATTATTAATATATATATTTCTTTCTTAATGTATGAATAAAATATTAAAATATAAAAATTTTAAATTTAAATAAAATTATATGTAACACGTAATTCTTATGCATTTATGTACATCAGGACTTACATATTTATGGAAAAAAAATTTGCGTACGTAGACGTACGCAGCATACATGCAGACGAGATACATAGACATGGTATACTGAGAGAGCTTTCATGTGTTATCTCACATAGCATCTTTGCATAACATCCATGTAACTTCCTTGTTATTTGGAGGGTACATGGATGTTACATACATATATGACCGCCTCCTACTGGATTGCATACGCGCGCTGCGTACGGTGTACGTACGCAAATATTTTCCCATATTTATAGGCAACCTTTGCATGAAAAAGAGGATTTCAGCATTAAATAGTGTATTAGTATTGTATTTGATGTGACATGTAAGAATTGGGTGTTTTAGCTGCAAAAATGAAAATTTTGAGGTGAGATATTTAAATACATATGATTTGAGTGCTAAATCTGTAAATTATCCTTTTTATTTTCTGTCTTGTTTTTTAATTAATATTTAAATTAATAAGTAATAAATCTGGGCAATGACATTGTAGCTTCCCTTGGCGTTGACCGATGCTCTCCACCGACAAGCGGGCTGCACTTTCCATTGGATAGGGACCTGTTTGGATGGAATTTGGTGGGTGTGCATAAGAGCCGTCCGATGGGTTGAATTTCATTTGCAATAGAAGATCTGAACCGCACGTTCGGTTGTCTTCTGTGGGTCCTGGGGAACGATTTAGACAAGTTATTATTGTTATTTAAGTGAAAGTTGAGGTTAATGATTATTTTTGATACAATTGCAATGGCAGCTTTAAAGTTTTGAAAATTGGATCATATTGATATAATAGATTATAAAATTATTTAAATATGATATAGTAAATACATAATTAAATTATTAATATTAAATTTTAATAATTTTTATTTAAAAAAAAATATAAATATGAAATATAAGATTCATATAATAAAACTTTTTAAAAAACATTTACATTTTAAAGTTTTACCTATTGTCTAATCATTTTCTTCTTAAGAAAATCTATTTATGGGTCCTGTTTGGAGATCCCGTTCTTGCAGTTTTTACATTTAATAGTCAGTGAAGTCGCGTTTGAGAATTTTATTTATTTGAACGTTTCACAAATGGGGGTTGCATTTTGTTGAACGCTTAAACTAAAGGGACAGAGCATTCCGCGCTTGAGCTCCATTGTGAGATGTCAAAGACTTCACTACCCCTTCGAATTTCCAGTAATCCCACTCTCCAATCCTCGCATATGTCACTCTCATTCTCTGTCAACCATGTCATTAAGGTTGAAACCTAGTTCCACTCCCCTCCCTTTGTTGTTGGAGCCGTCGATTTGATGTCTACTGTCAATGAAGTTTTCTTTTTTATGGATTTTTTTTTACGGTTTATTTGTTTTTTACCTCGGTGTTTCTTTTTAGTTCTTCTATTAAAATTTTTTTGTTCTTGTTCTGCATATGTATCAATTGATATTTGATGTTGATTAGCTTGCTCTTTCCCATGCATGTGCGTAGATGAACATTTTGGGGGGAAATTTATAAGCACATATTCATTTTTTCTTCTCGTATTGCATATGCTTTGATGCAAAGTTGAAGTTTGCAAGATAGATAAGTTAGTAACATTTATACAAATAGCAGTAGAAGCTATGAAATGAAAAATATATGAGTATTGTACATCTGTTTCTTTAAGAATTCTTTGTGGACTTCCTCTACATATGCTTTCACTGATGCTAGTTGGTTAATTTTGCTTGCCCTTGTCTCTTATATAGAGTTGAGTAACATTTTATGGGTGAGAATGTTAAGCACTGCTTTCTTTTTCTAGTATTTGAAATAATTATAAATGAGATTGCATATGCATTGATAAAAGTTGAAGTTTGCATGATAGATAATTTAGCAGCATCTATACCTTTTCTGATCAACTAGTAGAATATGTGTAGTAAACTATTTATGACAAATTTTCATCTGTTTCTTTAAGAAATGTTTTTTTAGTATATGTGAGAATTTAAAAAATGAAATATCATGTGTTTTCATGTACTGTGCATGATATATACGTTAGCAACATCTATATCTATCCTGATCAATCAATAGATGTTATGGAATGCAATATATACAAGCATTGCTCATTTGTTTTTTAAAGATTTTCTTTTTTACCCTTATAAATAAAATTGTGTATGCTTGGATATAAAGTTGAACTTTGCATGATAAATAAGTTAACAACATCTATCCCTATCCTAATCAACCAATAGAAGAAATGTAATGAAATATATATGAGCATTCTATATTTGTTTCTAAGAATTCTTCATGGACTTTTATTACATATGCATGTTATTTGGTCTATTTGCTTTCAACTGTCTCCTCTTCAGTGTAGAGTAACAATCAGGGGTGAAAATGTTGAGCATTGCTTCCTTTTTTAGTTTTTTTGAGACTTTTATAAATTGAATTGCATATGTTTTGTTGCACATTCAAAATTTGCAACTTAGATAAGTTAGCAACATCCTTATCTGATTTGTTCAATTAGTAGAAGCAATTGAAGGAAATATTTATGAGTACTGTTTAAATGTTTATTTAAAATTTTTTTCGTTTATTTTCTTTTCATGGCTATAGGGGGGGCTTCTTTTTTTTTTAGTTTTTAGACAGTTTATAATAAAATTACATATGCTTTACTACACAGTTCCAATCAAGCCCACAAAACTCACTCCAAATCTAACCTAAATATGCATTCAAACTTAAACCGGAAAAACCTAACTTCACATACCAAAGAAAACACAAATATAGGTTAAAAGCAAATCCCAAGTCTTACCCAAAAGCAATACTTAATTATTCTCAAATTCAAATCCAAATCAAAACTAAATCAAAATATTAAAATTTATTCCAAAAGTAAACTTAAAACTCAAATCAATTTGAAAATTCAGAAAAAAAAAATCAAACTAAAATTTAAATCAAACCTACATGTAAAATTAATCCTAAATGTGCATGAATACCACACAAATTCCAATTTAACATGAATATAATTCAAACCAAATAAATATAACCTATAATTTAACATTAAAATCTAAAAAAATCAAATTCAAATTTAATCAAATCAATTTTAAATCATTCTCAAACTTTAACCTGTTTCAGACTAAATCCAATACTAATGAGAATAAGATTGATTCCTCATAAAGCAAACACAAATCAAATCAAATCTAACCTTTAAAATCTAACCTTTAAAATACAATGTAAATCTAAACGACATCCTAATTATTGGCTTAAATGAATATAGCCTTTAAAATACATTTATAACCAACTCAATGTCTTTATAAAACCATCATTCAAATTAAATTAAAATAGTAATTAAATGATATCCAAATTCATTTATAAAATTAATAAATGAATAATATCTTAAGTTAATTAAATTTTACAACTAAAACTATTAAACAAAACTACTCTAACTTAATAATTACGTAATCTCATTTGCTATCAAATTCATCTGTATGTTAAATATCACCCAAAATTCTTTCAAAATTAATAATTTAATCAAACATAAATCTTATTTAAGGTGGTTGCAGCTTTTTAAAAAGCTGGTTGTAAAGCGTAATGAAAGAATCTTCTTAGAAAGTTGTGATGGGAATTATAAATATATCTATTTTTTCCAAAAAAAAAGATATAATTTTCTTATAGTCACTATACTTTAACAAATCAAGTTGAAAAAAGTAGTTTCAGTAGCAAGAAAAAGTTCCCCGAGCAGATAGAAATATATCTCAAATAAATCCTAAATCTATTCCAACCCAAGCAAGCTTTATTAAGCCCACTTCTTAAGCTAACTCGAGCGTACCTTCAACCCAAACCCATGACCATTTAAACAGCTATCAACCTCAAGCTCCCAAGACCACGAGTAGCTTTTAAACCCGTCACATCTAATCTTGAGACTGCTACAATCCTCCTTCAGCCAGGCCATACAACCGTAAAATCTGAACGCAATAAGTTGAAATTTCTTCTTCCACTCCTACCATAGCGATCTCCACATGTTTGAGCCTAATTAGAGTTCTTCTTAAATATTTAAGATAGCCTCAACCTCGTGCTACTGGCACCACCTAAGTGTAGTGTCAGGCGTTAAAGGATCCATGTTCAAATTGATTCAAAATGCCTATAAATACCCCTTCTCTCTATTGATTTGGGCTTGTTGCCATTGAAAATCTCTCTCTGCCTCCCAATTCTTTCCATTTATGCCTTCCATCCTTAGCCTCTTGAATTCCCAAATTCCCTTCCATTCCCTCAACTTCTATTCACTAAATCTCCATTGACAATCAATTTGAATTTAATGTGAATTTGACTGTTGGATCTTTAAGTATGAGGTAGATGAAACTCTTGGCTTAGCTTTTTGCATTTTAAAGTCTAAATCCCTTGAAACATGTAATTTTGTTTGGAGAACTTCGATTCACTATCTCATTTGACAGCCAGTCAATAAGTTATGATTGACACGATATGTTTTTGTTATTGCAGCTAGTTTTGCTCTAAGACATTTGTTTGTTAGATCCAATGATTATAATCATTAGTTAACCAAGTAGAGAGTGTTCTGTGAATAAGTGGATGAATCATACGATGATGTGTGGAGCTCTGTTGCCACGTGGGCTATTGAGATGGCATATTCATTAGAGAATTCTATAAAGATGGCTGTAATTTTTCAAATTACATGTATACTTTTCTTTACTTAAAACCTTCATAAATTAGTCAATAAAAATTCAACACCTCAAAAGTTAACTAATTAGCCTCATGACAAAAACAAAGAATTTTGAATATCAATTTGAAAATTACTATAAAGGAATTGGTAAATATATGATTTTTAAATTTACAAATATACCAATCCAAATTTTCAAATTTAATCATCTGAACTCCAAATTAAACCTAATTTTATCAATTGATTATTTAAATAAATAAAAAGCAGAAAACTCAAAATCAAATAATATTGATTACTAATTAAAATCAATCATTCATAACAAATTCATTTAAACATAGAGTGTATTGAAACTTTTTAGGTTTGTGCAGAATCCAATTCTAAGCATTCATATAAAATTTATATTAAGAGTTTATTTAAATTTAATATGAATTTTTATTTTTAAAAATATTAAAATTTTAATAACTAAAAAAAATAAATAATATAAAATCACAAAATTTTTGCAAATCATAATTGAGACCAGTAATAAATTTTAGAAATAAAATTATGAGATTTTGAACACATATAACCCAAATAAAAATTTTTTTGGAAAACTCAAAATAAATCAAATTTTAATAATAAAAATTTTTCTAAAAAATCATAAAATGCATTAAATTCAATAAATTCTATATAACTGGATTTATATGTTCCCTAATTCTTTTATTAATTGTTTAGGGTATTTTATAAAACTTTGATATTAATACACACACACACACATATCATGTTTTATTAATATAATGACAACAACAACAACAATAAAAAAAATATTAATTATACATAGTGGTTAATTATGTCGTTTAATTATATTTATGAATATTTTCGTCTTCCAAGGAGACCTCAGACTGAGGCTTCTATTGATCGGCAAAAAATTATATGTAACACTTTATTCTTATGCATTTAGGTACACCTGAACTTACATATTTATAGGCAACCTTTGTATGAAAAAGAGGATTTCAGCATTAAATAGTGTATGAGAATTGTATTTGATGTGATATGGCAGAATTGGATGTTTTGACTGCAAAAATGAAAATTTTGAGGTGAGATGTGTAAATACATAAGATTTGAGTGCTAAATCTGTAAATTCTCCTTTTTATTTTCTATCTTAGTTTTTAATTAATATTTAAACTAATAAGTAATAAATATGGGCAATGACGTCGTAGCTTCCCTTGGCGTTGACCGATGGGACTCTCCACCGACAAGCGGGCTGCACTTTCCATTGGACAGCGACGGTAGTTTGGATGGAATTTGGTGGGTGTGCATAAGAGCCGTCCGATGGGTTGAATTTCATTTGCAATAGAAGATCGTAACCGCACGTTCGGTTGTCTTCTGTGGTTCTTGGGGAACGATTTCGATAAGTTATTAATTGAGGCTAATGATTATTTTTGATACAATTGCAATGGTAGTTTTAAAGTTCTAAAAATTGGATAACCTAATAATATAATAAATTATAAATTTATTTAAATATGATATAATAAATACATATTTAAATTGCTAATATTATAATAATTTTAGCATATGTGTTTAAAATTTAATAATAATTGTTTTTAAAAAATATAAATATGAAATCTAAGATTCACATAATAATAATTTTATTAAAAAATTTTAAACTTCAAAGATAGTTAATTTTTTACCTACTATCTAATCATTTTCTTCCTCGAAACTATTTATAGGCCACGTTTGGAGACCTCAATTTTTGCGGCTTTTATGTTTTGAAATCGGAGAAGTTGCATATCAGAATCTATTTATTCGAGCGTTTCGCGGATGGGGGGTCGCATTGAGTCAAACGTTGAAATGAAAGGGGGAGAGAACATTCCGTGGGTGGAGCTCTGTTGCGAGACGCCAAAGAAGTCACTGCCCCTTCGGATTTCCGGTAATCCCAGTCCCTTATCCTCGCATATACTCATCGCTACTCTCATCCTTTGTCACCTATGTCATTAAGGCTAAAAACCAGTTCTGATCCCCTCTCTCTGTTGTCGGCGCCATCAATTTGTTGTCTAACTTTAGTTAAGTTTTCTTCCTTTTTTTTGTAGTTTATTTGTTGATTACCTTTGTTTTTCTTTTTGTTTCTTCTATGAAAGTTTTTGTGTTCTTGTTTTGCATATGTATCAATTGATGTTTGATGTTGATTAGTTTGTTCTTTCTCATGCATATGTGTAGATGAACATTTTGGGGGGAAATTTCTGAGCACATATCCGTTTTTTCTTCTTGTATTGCATATGCTTTGATGCAAAGTTGAAGTTTGCAAGATTGACAAATTAGCAATATCAATACTAATCATGAACAAGCTGTATAAGCTATAGAATGAAAAATATATAAGTATTGTACATCGATTTGCTCTACATATACTTTCACTGATGTTAGTTGATCGATTTGCTTACAATTGACTCTTATACATAGTTGAGTAACATTTTAGGAGAAGAATGTTGAGCGCTGCTTCATTTTTCTAGTATATAAGATAATTTTATAAATGAGATTGCACATGCGTTGAAGCAAAGTTGAAGTTTGCATGATAGACTATTTAACAGCAATTATATCTATCATGAGCAACTAGTAAAACATATGGAGTAAAATATTTTTGACCATTTTTTCATCGGTTTTCTTAAGAAATCTTTTTTTTAGTATATGTGAGAATTTTACAAATAGAATTGCATGTGTTTTCATGCAAAGTTGTAGTTTGCATGAAAGATGAGCTAACAACATCTATACCTATCATGATTAACCAATAAATGTCATGGAATGAAATATATATGAGCATTGCTCGTTTATTTCTGAAAGATTTTCTTTTTTACCTTTATAAATAAAATTACGTATGCTTTGATGCAAAGTTGAACTTTGCAAGACAAACAAGTTAGCAACATCTATCCCTATCCTGATCAACCAATAGAAGAAATGTAATGAAATATATATGAGCATTCAACATCTGTTTTCTAAGAATTCTTTGTGAACTTCTACTACAAATGCATGCACTGATTTTACTCGGTCGATTTGTTTTCTACCGCCTCCTCTTCAGTGTAGAGTAACATTTTGGGCTGAGAATGTTGAGCATTGGTTCATTTTTTAGTTTCTTTGAGATTTTTATAAATTGAATTTGATTTTTTTACCGCTGATTCGAAGTTTGCTACTTATTTTGATCAATCAGTAAAATCAATTGAATAAAATATTTATTAGCATTGTTCATATGTTTATTTTAGATTATTTGTTTATTTTCTTTTCATGACTATATAAGCACTAATTTATAGTTTTCTGAAATTTTTTGTTCGTCAATTTGCTTACTCTTGCCTCCTCCTCAGCGTAGAGTAACATTTTGAGGAATGAATGTTGAGAAATACTTCTTTTTTTTTTTTTTTTTACTTTTTCAAAAATTTTTACTAATAGAATTGCATATGCTTTACTACACAGTTCTAATCAAGCCCATAAAACTCACTCAAAATCTAACTTAAATGTACATTCAAACTTAAACTGGAAAAACCGAAATTCGCATACCTAAAGTAAACACAAATATAAGTTAAAAGCAAAACCCAAGTCTTACCCAAGAGCAATACATGATTAATCTCAAATTGAAATCCAAATCAAACTATTAAAATTAATTTCAAAATTAGACTTAAACTCAAATTAAATTGCAAATTCATAAAAAAAAAATCAAACTAAAATTTAAATTAAACCCACATGTAAATTTAATCCTAAATGTGCATGAATACCATACCAATTTCCATTTAACATGAATCTAGTTCAAACCAAAAAAATATAACCTATAATTTAACATTAAAATCTAAAAAAAAAAATCAAATTCAAATTTAATCAAATCAATTTTCAATCAATCTCAAACTTAACCCATTTCAGACTAAATTCAATAATACTTGTTAGGATAAAATCAATTTCTCATAAAGCAAACACAGATCAAATCAAATCACATTCGAATACAATATAAATCTAAATGACATCCAATTAATACATTGACCTCTAGAATAAGTAAAATGCATTTCTTGCTAGTAATTGAATACTTAATTACAATTTGGGTATATTTGTAAATTCAAAATTATAAATTTAACCTCATGACCATACAAATTCATGAAATATGTAATTCAAACATTAAAATACATGAAACTTATTTTAATGGGCCAATATGAATTAAAAAGAATTAAATAATATTAACTTAAACGTATAGTATAAAAATATATATATATACATTTTTCATTTAAGAATCTCATGATTCACCCATTTGAAGTTAAAATTTTAGTAAGTTAGTTACTACAAGAGTAAAAAATAAATCTGATAGAAACTCATTTTTGAATATGTAATGAATATAAGATAAATTTTTAAATTAAAAAATTATAAATTACACACATACTAATAAATTAAGGATTCATTCACATAAATTTCAAAATACACTCAAAATGTTATTAATGATTATTCAAATTTAAAAAATAAAATAAAAATTAAATTTTATATTAAGCCTGTAAAGATGGGTAAATATGTAATTTTTCACATTACATATATACTTTTATTTACTTAAAACCATCATAAATTAGTCAATAAAAATTCAAATCACCTCAAAATTTAACTTATTAGCCTCGTGACAAAAACAAAGAATGTTGAATATCAATTTGAACTTTACCATAAAGGAATTGATAAAATCTATGATATTTAAATTTACAAATGTACCCATCCAACTTAAAATTTTTATAATTTAATCATTTGAACTCCAAATTACACCAAATTATTACCAATTGATCATTTCAATAACTCAAATGCATAAATCTCAAAATCAAATAATATTGATTAAAAAAATATAAATAAATAAATGATTAATTAAATCCAATCATTAATAACAAAATCATCTAAATTAGAGTGTATTGAAACTTTTAGGGTTCGTGCAAAATCCATTTCTAAGCATTTATATAAAATTTCATAATATTTGGAGATCATTTAAATTTAATATGAATTTTTATATAAAAAATATTTAAATTTTAATAAATATAAAAAAATAAATAATATAAATTCATAAAATCACAAAATATTTACAAATCATAATTGAGACCCCTAATAAATTTTAGAAATAAAATTATGAGATTTTGAACATATTTAACCCAAATAAAAATTTTGTTTAGAAAATTCAAAATAAATCAAAATTTAATAATAAATAATTTGCTAAAAATAATAAAATGCATTAAATTCAATAAATTCTATATAATTAGATTTATATGGTCCTTGATTATTTTCTTAATTTTTTTAGGATATTTTATAAAATTTTGATATTAATACACACTCGCACGCGCACGCACACGCACACGCACACCCAACACACACACACACACACACACACACAAAATAATTAAATATTACAATAATAACAATAACAACGAGCCTTTATCCCACTAAGTAGGGTCGGCAACATAATCTTTTTTCTTCCTTGAGTCTTATTGAGTTTCAAGATATTTAACTAATATCATAATAAATTCAAATTATAATTCTAAAGAAATCAACAAAAGTCACCAAATACTAAATAAAAATAATAAGTGCACACTTTCTTTAATGAATTTGAGTATTGAAATAATAAAAATACCAAAACTTTAATCAAGAAGCCTACTTTCGAACCCATATTTATCATGCACGATAGATATTTGTGTTAGGTTGTCAATATTTTAGGTTAGGTTAAGTATAATAGTTGATTGTGATTATTATCTGGTTTGTTGTGTTTGTCCCTATTTTGAATGTTAAGTTGGCTTGTGGGTTAGATAGGATGTCAGGATGACTAGTTAGTTATTGTCTGACACATTTTTTTTATAGGAGGTCATGCTTAGTGGGGTAGCCCCTAAATCGTAAATAAAAATTAATATATTTTTTCTATAGGTGGTGAATGAAAATAAAATCCTCTAAGTGCAATTTATAAGATTGGGAGCTTGGTGTTTCGTTGTGGTGCTAGGTCCAAGTAGACTTTTATGTTGATTGTGCTTTGATTGTTATTTATGAATATTAACATTTTTTTTGTTGCGCATGCTGTACACATATGGTTTTCTTTTATGTTGAGTATGTTAGGGAGTTATGAGTTCATCTTTGTCAGTCGATTATGGTTGTCTAGACAGTTAGAGGTGGGACTAGCAAGTTGTCGGAGCAATGTCTATTCTTATAAACCCTAATTATGATTTTTCTTCATGCATACCAAGACTCTATTATATCATCAACTGCATTACATTTTAAATAAGAGTTTGGTCATATTATTGCTAAACTAAAATGGAAGAAAAATAAATTAGCATGCTAAGTTCACTGAATAATGGAAAACATATCCATTGAAAATTTAATACAAACTAAAATTTTAAAGGTAAATTTTGTTAGCCTAACCAATTATTGCAAATAAAACAACATATGTAATTCATTTCACAAATATTGTAAGAGTTTATAATTAAAGATAATGAAAAAAGAATAAGTACACAAAAGAATCGGGCCTCTTTAGTTTCTAAGAGATATAAGTCTGATTAAGCCCTCTCCATGTACACATTTGATCTTCATTTCCTTCTATCTTTATTAGACTAAGTGAAACTCACTCTCTCACTTGCACACACAATCACATACCTACAATAAACTCTAATAGAATCCATTCAACTCTCTTTATTAAATGTCTCCCTCTATTTTAAGTCCTCTTAGCCCCTCTAACTATAATTAGCCCCTTATAATTCTAACTTTCGAATAAAAAACTATTTTGGTCGAGCCATAGAACTGACGTGCTCGAGAAGTAGTATGGTAATGCTTGCCGGAAAACACCGTGATGCTGGGGTACAAGTGTTGAGGTGCCATACTCTCAACCTTTTGGCACATTGCTCTAAAATTGATAGCGCCACGATGCTCTGAAGGATATCACTCTAACACTCCATGTGGCATTATGAAGCTCAAGTTCTACTAGCGAGGTGCGTTGCTATTGAAAAAGTTGTTAGGGAAATTCCAAGATTAACACATAAGCATTACTAAAAGTGGTGTCATGGCGTTGCTTTAAATTGTACTCAATCTTCATAAAACTTCTCTAAAGGACTTCCTACACAAAAACACACAAAATAATTTAAAGTATGCAAAAAATATGAATCAATGATAAATTTGAGGTGTTTTTCTCACTCAACACTTAGCCAATAAGTTCATTAAACACATTGATATTCAATTTGACTAACCCATTTGGATCCCGTGCATACAAGAGAATGCTTATAGGTTGATCACATCCTCAAATAACCCGTGAACCCATTTATTAGAACACTTAAATCCAATTGACCAAATTTGATCGATTTGATCCAAATAAATCAATAAATACAAATTAACATAATCAACAAATTAGTTCAAGCAATTGATAACCTTATAATGATAATGATAATACTTAACTATCATCAAGTCAACCCAATTTGATGAAAAGCTTGGCCAATTTTGACAATTAATTAAATCCATTATTAAAAATTATATATTTTTTAATTGGGTTTATAAATCACCAAGTTTGCTTGGACAATTATTTATGGAGCTTAATCAAGACGTTAAGAAGCTCATGAATGTTGGGTCAAATAAACATAACCCATGGTTCACCAGATTTAGCTAATTTGGTCAACTTAGCCTAAATAAACTACATTGGGCAAGTTTGATCCATATCCCTCTTAATGAGAAAATTGAAGCAATCAACCTATTTCAACAAATTAACATCCTCAATAACCTTTCATAACAAAGCTAACCAATGATAAGGATTTTAACCATAGTAAAATGGATTAATTACGGATTAACTTAAGTAAACTTTACCAAATGAAGGAAACAATAAGCTCTAGGTACAATCCTACATTTTGCTTCCTAATCTTCATGCTCTCAAATTGGCTTCTATGCCTATTTCTATCAACTAACCACTACTTAAGTCTTGATTTAGAGGTAATTAAAGTGCCTACAACGTGAAAGCTTCTCTTTTTCTCTGGACATCTTTACTGAGCTTAAAAATTAACTTCCAGTCATTCAAGACCAACTTCAATCCTATAACAAGCTTCAGAGATCAATCCAATTTTAATTAAGATGCATTTAAGGGTCAAAGAAGATCCTTAATATTCCTAGAACATTCCTCAATAAGAACTCTTACGAATTTTTTACAGTAACTTAAATAAATATTAAAGCATTTGCTATGAAATTTAAATTGACACATTAATAATGAATATAAATAATATTTGCCTTCTGTATGGCTCTGATACTACAAGGATTACACCAAAAAAATGTGCATAAATTATATTTCTTAATAAGAAGCAAAAGTTTGGATGTGTGCTTCATATGATTCATCACACACATGAGTATGTCGAAAGTTTCCTCCATTGCAACATAATTTTAAGCATCGACTTATTGATCCATTGAATCAAAATGACCCAACTTGACCAAATTAATATATTAGCAAGAATGGACAACATTATACTCTAAGGTTATAAGTTGACTTAGTTTTATGCGGTATTGAAATAAGAATTGTGATAGAATATATTTCTTGGATTTGACCATTCTAATAAAAAAAATTATAATTAACTTAAGTCATGTTGATCATATTCAACATGAACTAAAGCTTAATAAAAAGCATAAGTCTAACTAAATACAAGGTCATTTTATCTTTGACATTATTTGCTTTAGTGACATTTTTGTATAAATTTGTGTTATATATAAAACATAAATTGCTCAGTTCACTGACATGTTAAAATAATATTTTAAACACGATTATTAATTCTTATTTTCTTAATGATGTAGACATTTAATATCATGGCATATATAAAATTATATTATTTTATTTTAATACAAATAACATTAATTATTTTTACATATTTATTTTGAATCAAATATATAATGTTTAACAAATGAAATTGACATTTTTATAAATATCTTAATTAGATTAAAGCAAAATATTTACTAAAATATGGAGCTATTAAGACTTTCACTCTTTAAAAAAATTTAAGTGGTTATTTTGCTGTAATTATTTAGAAATCTAAAATAATCTAAATGCGGTGTTAATCAAAAGCAATATATGTAAAATTCATGATATTTATTATTTAGATTTGGTATAAGAAAATAAAAAAAATGAAGATAGATCTAACTTAGATGAAGGAAGGGTGGAAGTGACACTAGTTTATTGAACTGTTAAGCTCTTAAAGAAATCAATGATGGAATTAGGGCTGTAAATGAGCCGAATAGGAGCGAGCCTAGGCTTAGCTCATGTTCAACTTGTTTATATTTCGAGCCCCGAAAGTGTGCTCGTGTTCGGCTCGTTTGCTTAGCGAGCCGAACACGAATTGTTCAAGAACAAAAAGTCGTTTTGACAACCTTAATCATGTAACCATAAGATGTTAAGGGTTGGGGCAAGATTTAAAAATTTTTGTTTACATTAAAATATCATTTGAATCTAATTTAATAATTTTTATTTTATTTACTAAATTAATAATTTTAATTGATTATAAATCTTTTAAATTTTTTAAAAATACTGCTCATCAATATATATATATATATATATATATATATATATATATATAATTGATTAATACTATTTCGAGCCAAAATAAATCGAACACGAATGAACAAATTTTTTTTCGTGTTTCATCTGTTAAGCGTCATTAACTTAGTGAACGAGCCGAACACGAGGCGAACACGAGCTGTTCACGAACAATGAACCGTTTTGACAGCCCTAGATGGAATTGATGATGTGTGAAGGGTCATTTGGTTTGCTAAAAAATAAATATAGAGAAGAATAAATACAATCCATTTTAAATGTTGATTATAAATGCAAGAGATTATTTTCCTATTTGATTCGAAGTAAAAACAATTTAATGCAAAACTGACCATAAGAGGCAAAACCACACATTTTACATTCTTTACAGCCATATTATGATTCATGAGTCCACCCAGCTCTTTCTCCCTGCCACCAACCCTAAAACCCCACTAGGTTATACCAGCCCTCACAAAAATGGCGATTTTCTCTGTCGCCCGCAGCCGACACTCGCTCCCACCCCGCTTCATAGTCAGCTGCCTCTCAAAAAGCAATGTTTCCACCATTACTGATGCCAGTTCCTTAGCCTCATCTGCTTCTTCACCGCTTTCCCCTTCCGCCGCCAAGTCCCTCCTTCTCAGGGAGTACGATCCCGACAAAGCCCTCTCCATCATCTCCTCCGTCACGAAGTCCTCTGCTTCCCCCGCCTCTAGCCGTTTTGCCTTCGATCTCGCCGTCCGCCGTCTCGCCACCGCCCGCCGGTTTGCAGACGTCGAATCCCTTCTCGAGTCCCGCAAGTCGGATCCTGCAGCTGCTCAAGAATCTTTCGTAGCAACCGTTATTGTTGCCTACGGCTCCGCCCGCATGCTCGACCATGCTATCTCTACGTTCGAGGACGTTAGCAGGCTCTGCTCCGCCCCTCCCACGACTTTATCCTTTAACGCTCTCTTATCAGCCGCCGTGCGCGCCAAGAAGCACCGCAAGGTTCGCAAACTCTTCACAGAGCTCTCCGAGAAACATTCCATTTCCCCTGATGCGGTCTCCTACAGTATCCTAATTAAGGCCTTATGCCTTTCCGGAAAGGCCCATAGAGCCCTCGAGATTCTCAAGGAGATGGAGGAGAAGGGCTTTAAGATTACAACTTTCATCTACACGACTCTTCTTGATTCGCTTTACAAGAAAGGAGAGGAAGATAAGGCCGAGGAGCTCTGGAATGTGATGACGGAGAAAGGTTGCAAACCTGATTTGGTTGCTTATAATGTGAAGGTCATGCATAAGGCTCTTCATGGGAGTCCAGAGGAGGTGCTAGAGTCCATTGCTGTGTTAGAAGCTGCTGGGTTGAAGCCAGATGAGATCACATATAACTATCTCATGACCTGCTACTCCAGGACTGGGAGATTTGATGATGCGATTGAGGTTTATAAAGGTCTGAAGGATAAGGGTTGTGAACCGAATGCAGCAACGTTTAAGATTATGCTGAATTGCTGTTGTGAAAAAGGGGAGTTTGATGCTGGCTTTGATCTTTTTAAGGACAGCATGAAGCATAATAGGATTCCTGATTTCCGGACACTCAGGCCTTTTGTGGTGGGGTTAGCAAAAAACATGAAGGTAGAGGAAGCTAAAATGGTGATCAGTGTGGTAAGGCAGAGGTTCCCTGAGAGTTTGATCAGAGGTTGGAAGGTGGTTGAGGAAGAGCTTGGTTTGAGTACAAATAGACAAGATTTTGATCAAGTTGAGGCTGCTGAAAGCTGAATCGTTGAAATGCAGTAAAATTGTATTTTCATATGATGATGGACTGGTGCAGTAACAATTCACATAGGCTGAGACAGGCTTTGCTGGAAAATGCAGGTTTCTTAAATGTATTTGGGATTGGCTTTCTTCAACGAAGAGGTACATGGTTTTGTTTGTGCCATGATTTTTGTCATATTATTATTAACTTCACCTGGTATTGTGGCAATATGCTAATTTTCATTATGAAAATTTTCCTTTAGTTCCCTTCCTTCAAAAATGATGGTTTTCCATCAGCTTCCACTTAGTTGTAAAAGCATATGCATGAAAGTTAGTTCTATCTCAAAACATGTAACTTGATCTTTATTGTGGAAATTTTGCACTAAAACGTGATTGGATGATTCTAATGCTGTTCTTTCCCCCACTTCTATGATGTTGCTTTATCTTTAACTAGGAATAGGTGGAGCAATCTCAGGATATGGACGATGTCTTTTTTATTCTAAAATAATGCTTTTGTAATGGTGTAATTGATATAGAATATGAATGCAAATTTTAAGGTCACTATCAATAATAAAGAGCAAGGATGCAAGATTCCAAGTCGACATCCTTTTGAGAGAGAACAAAGGTCAGAAAATTGTCTTCATTCTATACTTTGTAAGGCAAGAGATGGCTGTTAAATGCTTTCACAAGGCTTTGGCTTTGAAATCATGTAAATGTCTTTTTCATCTTTTTTAGATGCTAGGACTAGGATAGGATATTGGAATATAGGTACTCTCAAAAGTATATTAATGAAATTAGTTGATATTATGATTCATAGAAAGATAAATATCTTATGTATTCAAGAAACTAATTTGGTGGAGAAAAGGCTAAGAAGATTGATAGCTTAAGTTTTAAACTTTGGTATTCTGGTAAGTGTCACAGTAGAAATGATGTAGGTGTAATCATAGATCAGAGTTTGAAAGATAATGTTGTAAAAATTAATAAAATTGAAAATAAAATTATAGCCCTTAAGATTATTATTGATACTAAGATTTTTAATATCAGAAGTGCTTCATGTTTCTCAAGAGGCTATGATAGTACTAAAGTTAAAATTTTTGAATCGTACCTGTAAGTATTTAATAAACCGATACTCTCAAGAAAGAATTTTTATCTAAGAGATTTACATGAACTCGTTTGTAGAGATATAGAAGATTTTAGAATATTCACTAGGATTACTGTCTAATTGATTAATGAAGAATGTATAGTCATATTAGATTATTGTTTTAGTGTTTGATTTTATTATTGTTAATACTTTATTCAAGAAAAAAAATCAACATATTATTACTTATAAGAATGAATATGATAAAACACAAATTAATTATTTTCTTATGAGAAGAAAAGATTGTTAAGAATGTAAAGATTGTAAGGTCATTCCAAGTGAGGATTTTAAGTACTCAACATTAATTATTAGTTATAGATTTCAAGATGAAGAGCTGTAAAATAAAGAATACTATGAATCATTATCGTTGAATTAGACGAGGCACCTAAAAGATATAAATAAAATTATTTTTACGAGTAAACTTCAAAATTTCAAGATTTGAGATGTTCATGAAGAAACAAATTCTATGTGGGATAAAATAATAAACACTATTAAATAAGTGTCAAAATATGTACTCAGAGAATTAAAAAAATTTTCTATAAATAAAAATAGTTGGTGGTAGAATAATAATGTGTAAGAAAAGATAAAATATAATAATTTACGTTATAAAATCGGTATTAAATGTAAAGCCTGTAGAACCGAGAAAAATATAAAATGACTCATACGAAGCTTTAGCAGAACAATCATGACGCTAAAAATTCTGCTTTTAGTAATCTTTATAATAGATTAGATACTAAAGATAATGAAAAATATATATATAAACTAGCCAAACAAAGAGAAAGGTAAAATAAAGATTTAACTTAACTAAAATGTATTAAAGGTGAAAATAAAAAAAAAATACTTTTCTTAGAAAAAGGTATTCAACATGCGTGGGTGAGTTATTTTGATAAACTTTTTAATGAAGTTTCTGAAACACGATTGACTTTAGTAATCTTAATATCGTAATAAAATGTTTTATTTTTACTGTCATATTAGTAAAAAAGAAGTTGGGGATGCTTTAAAGAACACCAAGGGTGAAAGTCTGTAGAACCTGATGATATCCCAATTGAAGTATGTAAATATATAGGAGATTTATAAATTTCTTGGCTTACTAAACTCTTTAATATTATTTTAAAAACTAAAAAAGATGCATGAGGAGTTGAAGAAGAGTATTATGGTCTCCATTTTTAGGCATAAAGGGGATGCACAAGAGTGTGTAAATTATGGAGGAATTAAGTTGGTGTGTCATACTTTAAAATTATGGGAGAAGATAATTGAACATAGGTTAAGACGTATCAAAAGACAGGTCTACCATGGAAGCTATAAATTATTGAGAGGTTTGATGAAGAAGTTCAAAGAGAATAGGGAGAATCTGCATATGATTTTTATTCATTTAGAAAAAGCTTACGAGAAGTTTCCAAGATGATCTCTCATTTATGTCTATTTTTCATTTGGATTTTCTATTGGATTCAATATGGATTTCTATTGGATCCAAGGTGATTTATTCAATATGGATTTCTCATCTGTGTCTATTTCTCCAAGATGATTTTAATAACAAATTTTTGTGTTAATGAGAATGATGCAACATAATCTTTTTTTGTTGGAATAGATCATGATGCAAATATGTCTTATGAAAAAGTAGGTGATGCTTTCGACACATCATATGTAGAAGTGATGTTGTGTACATGAAAGCTTTGGAAGATGTTGAGTTAATGGATGCTCCAATACTAAAGCATTTGTTGAAGAGCGTAACCCAATTTTTGACTTCCCTAAAATTAGTAAATTGGTTGGTTCTCATTTTTTTCTTGTTTCTTGCAGCTTAGAGTGACAAAAGAAGATATGAAAAATGCATAGATAACCCTCTGAATGTTAGGTGTCAAAACCTGAAAACAAGTC
This sequence comes from Papilionanthe hookeriana x Papilionanthe teres, assembly GCA_022702705.1. Taxonomy (NCBI): domain Eukaryota; kingdom Viridiplantae; phylum Streptophyta; class Magnoliopsida; order Asparagales; family Orchidaceae; genus Papilionanthe; species Papilionanthe hookeriana x Papilionanthe teres. The sequence continues at coordinate 90,797,809 of CM040425.1, forward strand.
CAATACAATGGCTGTTGATTTAATGGCATTGTACTCTATCATGTCCTCCTTGCTTTGTTGTTTGGACAATTTCTTGAGTACAGATAAGTGTTAAAGGTGATTTTACATCTGTAGACTTGAAAAAAAGAAAAAAGAAGCCAATTCAATGTGAAGAAATCGAGTAAGAGATGTATAATATATCTATGGCACTTCAAAGAAATGTTTATAGGGCTTGCAAGCTATGAAGTTAACAAATTTGAATATATTTGAAAGTGGATGCCATGAATCAAAAAACACATGCATTTTGAATGTTAGATAAAAAACTGATTGGCAAGCTCAACTATAACTCATTAGACACATAGTTAAGGAGAAGCTTGTGGGATATGATCTTAATTTAATGCAGATGAAGATCATCTTAGATATGAAGAGAGATTATGGTGTTGATTGTGTCTTATGGGAAAGTTTGATAGTGTGTTGAATAAGTTACCGCTTATATAAGAGGCATCATTTCAAAAGAACCAACTTCTTATGCTACACAGGAAAACTTCAGAGACAATAGATGATTTGTTACATAACAATGCGGAGTTAGATGCAACAACCGAGTTATAGTAGGGGTGTAAACAAGTTGAACACGAGCAAACCCAGGCTCAGCTCGTGTTCAGCTCGTTAGAAACTATCACTGTTCGTGTTCGGCTTGTTCACATTTCGAACACAAAATATGTGTTCGTGTTCGACTCGTTTGTTTACCTAGCCGAACACAACCTGTTCGCGAACAAAAAGTCGTTTTGACAACCCTAATCATACAATCGTAAGATGTTAAGAGTTTGGACAAGATTTAAATCTTATTTTTTATATTAAAACATCTTTAAATATAATTTAATATATTTTTATTCGATTTTTTAATTAATAATTTAAATGATTATAAATCTTTGTAGTTTATAGTCAATTAAAATTTTTAAAGATACTACTCATATATATATATATATATATATATATATATATATATATATATATATATATATATATATATATATAGATAAAAAATTGATGAAGTACTTTTCGAGCCAAAACGAGTCAAACACAAATGGACAAATCTTTGTTCGTGTTCGGTTCATATATATATCGAACACAAAAAAAAAATTGTGTTTGACTCATTAACTTAGCGAATGAATCAAACACGAGCTTTTTAACGAGCCGAACACGAGCTGTTCACGAATAACGAGCCTTTTTGACAGACCTAGTTATAGCAATACCAAGTGCCCACCATCTTCATAATAGTTTATACTATTCTCTTTTTTTCAATAATTGATAAAACATTTATTAGTTATGAAATGATATAATATTTTGTTATTGCAATGTGTTATAGCTTTTGTTTCTTCTTTTTAAAATATGTGATTGTCATTTGTTATAGTTTCATGTTATTTGTTATAAACTATTGTGTGGCATACCTGTTGTGATGGCTTTATGTGTGCATTGAATTGCTTTTTGCTTTACACTTTTTGCTTTACACTCTCTTATATAACAATTATGTAAACTACTGCATGATCATTGGGAATGCACTTTAATGTATATGCCCGAACCGCTTAGTCCTAGTTATGAATTTTATGTGTGCATCGAATTGGCTGATCAATAAATGATGAATTTGCCTTTAAAAGTTCATCCAAATTCTTATCCATGATTAAACATAATGTCAATCAAATTTCAATCTAGAGCATTTTGATTAGGGCTGCTCGAATAGATCTTGTGCTGCTCGAAATCGGCTCATGGCTCATTATATCCGATTTCGAGCCAAGCTGAGTCTAAATTGAGTCGAGCTCTATCCGGCTCAAAATTGAAAGTAATTGGTTAGAACTAAATGTTTAAGTGCATCTCTAAGTTGTTTGATTAGGAACTAAATGGTTCCACTCATGCCACACTTCTATTATCTCACTTTTATTGGTTTTTATTAAATGCTCGTTTCATTTGGGAATTCATAAATAATTATTTTAATTTTGAAAATAAATGAAACAAACTGCTTTATAAATGTAATATAATTTTAAAAGAAATAATAATATTATATATATATATATATATATATATATATATATATATATATATATATATATGTATATATTGTTAAATTTAATGCACGGATTCTTGTGTTTTTAAACAACTAACATATAAAAGTTGATATTTATATTTAGGAATATTTGCATGGATCACTCAATTCCTATGTATTTACATATCTATTACCTAAACTTCAATTTTTAAATGTGCAAGGAAGGGAAAATTATTCTATACGGACAACGTACGCATTGCTGCATACGGAATTCCCAAATAATCATGGAATAACTAGCGAATAACGTTAAAATGAAACTGTGGGGGTTATTGTAGGTTATTAGAAAATTATTGCAGCGTTATTTGAGCAATAACATCCCAATAACCTCACAATATCTCGAATAACAGATAATAAATATAAAATGAAACCGTGGAGGTTATTGAGGCTTTATTAGGAGGTTATTCCTTTATTATTCGGAATAATACTTCAATAACTTGCTAATAACCTTCCGATAATCTTGAAATACACGATCGCAGAGGTTATTAGACGGTTATTCGGTGGTTATTTGGGGGATTCCATAAGCAACGCTGCGTACGTTGTCCGTATAGAATAATTTTCCGCAAGAAAGGGTGGTATAATTGTGAAAAAGTAAAGTTTAGGTGTTAGATATGTCAATACATAGGAATTAGGTGTTATGTATGTAAATTCTCCTTATATATATATCATGCTTTAGTGTCAAAAACTAATACATTAAAAAGGTATATTTGGTTAAAAAAAAGATTACAATAATTATATATTTTTTTAATGTAATATTAAAATTTTGATTGTTTTGCATATAGATGTGAACATTTAATTTAGGTGTATAAAAATTTTATGGTATGTATTTATCTAAATTTTATTATTTTTCATTCATTTAAAAATAAATTAAATAAGCATAAATAATTGAAATAATAAGGGAAACATTTTCTAAAGGTATATAATAACGGTTCCCTAATTGCTTTTATAGCTGTAGATAGGGCTATAAACGAACCAATGCACTAAATAACTCTTAACTTGGCTCTATTAATATTCAATCAAGTTTTGCTCAAATTATTTATGAAATAAATTTAATATATTTTGTTCGAATAAAATATGATTAATTATAATTTATTTAATTATATATTTAAAATAATATATTATAATTTAATATTAATATGCATCTTAATCGAATGCAATTGTTCTTAATTTTTTACTTTTTTTTTGAATTAATTTGTTAGTATTTATTATTATTATTTGAATGCAAAATAAATTTTCTTTCTCATTTATTTGGTGTAAAGTATTTAAATATTAATTTAAATTTCAATTGATTACTTATTTATTTTGATTTTAAAAAAATATTTTTTAATCAACTTATTAAAATAAACACACACATGTATATGTATGACACAAATACATAACATCACATACAGACACACACACAAACATATATACGTACAGACACACACACATACATACAGATACATATACGGACATACATTGATACAAACATACATACGTACATAAATACATAAATAAATACAGTTAAATGATTAATATATTTCGGTGACTTCCAACGTTCAGAAAATTCTTTTGCAGGATAATTGATGTAGATATAAGACCTACACTTTGAGCTGGATTCTCTTTAGTTGTTGGAGATTTTTTACATGGTCCTTAATACTCAACTATGAGAACTCGGTAGGTCAACTCGACCAGTTAACTTGGCAAGTCAACTTGACGAGCCAACTCGAAGTGCCAACTCCACATATCAACTTAGTAGGACAACTTTAGGGCTATATATTTAATATTGATTCTTTTGTATCTTTTTAAAGATAAATATAAAAAAAAAGGCAATGATAACATTTTTATTCATTAATTATTAGTGAAGTTCATACATTGTTCGTCTCTATAGCGAGAGTTAATCAACAATCATTCAGTGATAGGTTTGCTCGTTTGACTTGTTAAACTCACTTTTTTTGTTTTATTTATGTTATCATTTGACCTAAGTTTTCCTTGTGGTTGGTCTCTTTATTGCTCACCTACTTGAGACTGACTTAGTCGCCTTTAATGGGCTACTCTTTCGTGAGATCATGGTCTTCATGGGGGATCACCATTTCTACTTGCCAAGGAGGGAATTAGTGCATTACTCATTAAGAATCTTGGTTGCAAATGGGAGAGTCAAAACTCTTGGCTAGGACATATCCAATTAGGTCTAATGAAGTTAACAACATTAATGTTTGAGTTTTGATATTGAATCATTTAAACAAGATTATCACATACAATGTTTTTTTAAGAAGTCAATATACTCTACTATTTATAAGTAAACTTTTATGTAATGGGTGAGCATCCGGAGATGCGAATGAGATGAGTTCCCTAAGTCCCATGGGTGAATTTATTCCATGGAGGGAGCGATTGTCACATCCAGGCTCGATACAACCCAACATATCAAGACGGGTCGCCTCATGTCAACATAACAATAGTTAAATAATTATTCAAATTATTTGGAAGAAAATTTATTTGTTTATTTTTCTTTAATTGTTATAAATACAAAGTCCCCATTTGTTCATATTTCTCGTTTGTCATTTATATATTCACACTCTCTTATATGTTTACACAAAAGCATAATAATATGAGTTTACAAGCTCTTATAACTTCACTTAAATTAACATAATATGCAACCATCCAATCACATATCCATCTTCACCTCTCCCATTTTTTGCTTTTTTCACATATATTTTTGTTATAAAATCATGGAAATATCATTAATTTTATCATATGTGAATATCACTAAATATGTTGGAGAAATCTATAAACTAAGTACAACTAACAATAGAACAACAATCACAATTCACAAAATCATTTATAATTAATATTTCAAAGCTTTTTTTTGTTATATAGAAAATTTTAATAAGTTCAATATACTCCTTAAAATATATAAAAAATTAGACAATTAAAATTATCTAATGTAAAATTGATTTTTATATTTCAATATATTAAATATAGTTATCCTACAACTAGGGGTGTAAACGAACCGAACACGAACACGAACGAACATAGCTAATGTTCGTGTTTGAAATGTTCGAACACATCACTGTTCGTGTTTGATTCGTTTAACAAACCGAATGAAAAAAAATTGTTTGTGTTCGTCACGTTTACTTATCGAACGAATTAAACACGAACTTCCTGGCCAACCGAACACAAACTATTCGCGAACGACGAGCTTTTTTTTACAACCATAGCTTTGATAGCATACTTCTTCAAAATGAAGAAAATTGATCAGGTATTCCGTACACACGAGGTAATCCATACTTCCTCAAAATGAAGCAAACCGAATAACGCGTTTAGGGTTTTGTTTAGGGTTTTATTTTAATATATAGTATAGTATATTAATGATAATATTATAATATTTATATTAATATAATTAATACTATAGTTATTAATAATTTATCATATATTATAATTTATTGAAATTTAATTATTTAAAATATGATAAATTTTTATAATATATAATTATTTTTAAAATATCATAAATTTTGTTTATATAATTATTTAAAATTATTTTATATTCCGAACAATAACGAACCAAACACTAACAAACACATCACTGTTCGTGTTTGGTTCGTTTAATAAACCGAACGAAAAAGATTATTTGTGTTCGTCTCGTTTGCTTATCAAACAAATCGAACACGAACTTCTTGGTGTAACTGTTCGTGAACAACGAGCTTTTTTGACAGGAAAAGTTATACCGTAAAAAGTTTGTAAATTAACATAGATCTTATGATTTTTGAAAATATACCAAATAAATTACCCGAATTAAAAAAAAAAAAGAATAATAGCCTCTTGAGCCTGAATAATTTCCTATTTACCTTGACATACAAAATTGGCTCTAAAGCTTCCAAAATTAGCTTTTTTTTTCAAAAATTATTATCTCTCCCTTTATCTCATTAATGTTCTCTGTTTGGGAAATTAAATGTTATGGAATGAATCTTGGGCAGTGGAATTGGATATTTATAATACAAGCTTTTTGTAATATTCAAGTAAGGAATTTAGATGTAATTATTGAAATTATTATATTGTAAATGTAAACTTTACATAAGTTTTTTTATATCTAAAAAATGCTTTTAAAAAATTATTAAAATTATTCAATGAAAAGGACATCATACTTAGACCAAATGAATGAAACTGGTTTCAAAAGGAACATAAGATGATTTCCAAAAAAATATTTTTTCAATGAAGTACCGATTTCTTAAGAAAGTGGCATCCAACAAAATTATTTTTATTTTTAATATTTATGATGTTCATATGAATAGGTGCTTTGATTATAAACCAAAATCAAATAATTATTTGAGTAGCATAAAATAATAATAAGTCAAAATTTTATCCAAATCAAAATTAATGAAAAATTACTTATAAATCAAATTAAAATTAACTCTAAATTCTTAGAGAAAATTAGTAAATAAAAATAAATTTGTAAGACTTAGCATATTCCAAAATAAGAACATAGTAGGTACACCCATATGCTATAAAAGTAGTCATCACATTCTTCTTACCTTAGAAAAATATTATCCTCAGTGTTCTAAATAACAAACTTTCAAACAAATCTTTATAAAATATAATTAGATTTTTTTTTTATGTGGCTTCATTTTTTTATATGTGTTTTTATTACACCTTAGCTATAGGGATAAGCATGCTCCTCATATCATATGCCAAGGTATGCTCAAGTTAATTTTTATAGATAAAGTTAGGTTATATTTTAACCCCATTCTCAGGAACTCTATGTTCGATATCAGTAATCAACAGCCTTAGCAAAAATACATGAAACACATCATGAACATTTGACATATGATTTAGTAGCAATAACATATAACGAGATCAAATCAAAATATCCAATAAAACTTGAACTCAGTTGACCTACTCTTCCAAATCTACTCCACCTCCAACATAATGCTGACCTTTAAATAGACAAAATCATACACCTGAAACTCAATAGTCTAATGCTTGGGGCCATAATACTTTATCTATTTATTTTTTGCTGCTCTATATATATATATATATATATATATATATATATATATATATATATATATATATATATATATATATATATATATATATATATAGTTTTCTCAATAGCATCATCTACTAACTCAAAACTCATAAGTCTTTTATCGCCCACTTTTGTCCAAGAAAAAGGAGTTGTGCATTTTCTACCATGTAATTCCTCATATAGCAACATGTCCTCTAGTCTCCCTCCAAAATCAAGTGCATATAATCTTAATAGATCCTCAATTACCTAAATAGCCTTCCTAGATTAATTGTCTATCTTCATGTGAAAGCTCAAATTGTAGTTTAACTTAGTTCACATTCCTTCTTGGATTCCTCTCTCTAATATAGAAGTAAAATGATAAATTTTGGTATCCCATGAAGTCTTACAGTTGCATGTATGTATCATTGTGCCAAATTCTCAAGTAAATATGTCTATCTAATTGGAAAAAAATGTGCAAATTTTGTTAGTAGTTAACTATTACCCGCACTTTATCATTACCATGTCTAGACCTTAAAAAATTCATAGCAAAATTCGTAATGATATCCTCCCACTTCTACTTATGAATATGAAATGACTATAATAAAACACTAGAGTTTTAATGCTTTGCTTTCACTATCTTGCTGGTCTCATGTCTTGAAAGAAACTTTGTCACCTCACACTTTAATCTCAACTCGTCAAAATATCAACTTCAAATTTTGAGAAATCTTACTAATCTTTAGATGAGTTATATATATAGAATAAGGAGACTCATATAGTATATGTTTTCTCATATCACCACTAGCAAGAACCCAAAGTTGATGCCCATAAGTCAAAACCCATTGATTATCTAAATGTAGCTCAGTCTTCTCCCTAATTGAATATAATCAATAAATTTGGCATACTTATCATTTAAGTTATAAGGTTTATTAATCATCTTCTATAAAGAAGCCTAAATACCATCTATGAAAGTACCACATCCACATTAGCTAAAAAAATCTTTTAGCTCCAATCTCTATCTCGAGAGCCTAATTAGATACAATTATATAAGTTGTCATATCAATGGACTTCTGACTTGACACTTCAAATATCACATTAGCCTTACCATACTAATGTATAATTCTAGTTCATAACACTACTAAGCTCCAACCAACTTCTCCATCTTAGATTCAATTAATTCAAAACAATGATGAACTCTAAGCTTTGATGATCCTTATGGATCTCACATCTCACTCTATACAAATAATGTGTACAAATTTTTAATGTAAAAACAATACTAACCAACTATAAATCATGAGTAGGATTTTTTTTTTTCATGCTACTTCAATTATTTGGATGCATAAGTAGTAACTCTTTCACTCTACAACAAAACACAATCCAATCCACTCAAATGAGAATCAATGAAAACCTTAAAACTCTCAACATTAGATGGAATAGTCTAAATAGGTAAAACATTAAGAAATTATTCTATTTCTTAAAATAAGCTTCACTCCCTAATGTCCAATTGAAAAGAACTGCCTATTAAATCAATATAGGCAAAAGAATTGCTATATGTGAAATTTTTTTAACAAATTTCCTATAATAACCTGCTTGTTGACCTCATTTTTGCCCTTGACCATCGTTAGACTCGTCCATGGGTCTCATAGGATAGTGTTGTATCGATCATGATCATCATCAGCTTAGTTATCGATGATCAAGTCTGATCACTGCATTCTTTGCGTGTTCATGCACAGTGACGGTTGTGGTTGACTTGTTGAACCTGAGCTCATCGTCATGTGTAAATTTTTGTTCTCTAAGTCGAGTAATACTTGAAAGCGTATTTAGGGCGATATGTGACAAGTGTGATGTTGATTCACAAATGTTTTTTATGCAGAATTTTGCACATAAAGCTTTTTTTACATGAATTTTCACATGCATAAGAATTTCTCATCAAAGCTTCATTTTGTGAAATGAATTACGTGAGTGCATCCTTATAGTTTAGATAGCTTGAATGAGCTATTCTGCATCTGAATTAGGCTCTCTTTGGTATAAGTTTCCGAATTAAACTTTGTTTGGCGCATGACAAGGGATAAAATAATACTTTCTTTCGAATAAGTCTAAGTTTAGATGTGAGATACTTGAGGACAAGTAATTGCTAAGCTTTGTGGAATTGCTGTGAATCAAATTTATGATGATTTCTTTTAAATGTCATGCTTTATTTCCTTATTTTGATGATTTTATGCTAGTTGAAAGTGTTTTTTGTTATGCTAGTTACATTTGTTGAGCACGCTTCGAGGAGCCAAAACATGAAGTTGGATCAATCAAGAAAACAGACGTACCTATGCGACCCCCAATGCAATCACACCGCCTCTAATTTTACTTTGCTCATTCTAACACTCCTTAAAATAGAGACCCTGGAGTAATTATGCTAGGGGATGGCATAGGTACGCCAGTTCTCTTACTTGTTCTAACTTTGTGTTTTGGCTCCCCAAAGCGTGCTTAACACCTAAAACCTGTAAATCAAAAATACCTTCCACAAGCATAAAATCATCATAATAAGGAAACAAAACATCGTATTTACAAAAGAAATTATCACAAATTTGATTTATATCAATTTCCCCAATCTTACCTATTACTTTTCATCAAGTAATCTCATATCAACATTTTTTTAAAAAAGTAACATCATATCCAAATTTGGAATTATTTAATTGATTTTCATAGTTGTCGTTCAGATTCTCTAACAAGACTATTTATATTACAGTTTAATTTTCATTAAACTTTAATAACTTAGTCATTCTTTAATTCACTTCTTTCCGAGCTTAAACAAATCAAGCAATTAAGCCAATGTGATTAAAAATTTTCACTACCCAAAAGTATTTTTAAGTCAATTAATTATAATTGGACAACCCAAATTCACTTAAAATTTTCATGCATATAATATTTAAGAATCACACTAAGAAAACTTTTAAGTTTTATTAATTAGGAAAAAAACTTAAGACACTAATTTTTTATTTTCATGCTTAATCCCAAGCTTCTTCTCAAAAAGACTGGCCACTTATTTTTCTTTCTTTTCCTTTCATTTGGATCAAGTCCTTGCACAATTTTTCTTTTTTTGTTCTTCTTTTTAGCCCAACAACAGTTTTAATTCTAGTGAGAATTACTATATATGATTAAACATATATTTTAATGATCTTGAATTTCTAATATCTTATAATTGATAAATCTCAATTACTTATTAATATGAATCCTTGAATGTTATAATTCATCCAAAAATTAAGGTTCAATTAGATTATTTGAGCTGAAGATTTAAAGGGTTTAATTATTTCTGGTTAATTACCTATATTTTCAATTACCCCTTTTTAATTATTATGAGACATTTTAAGCTTCAGGTAGAAGTAACTAAAGTGAAGGGCACAGTTATTAGGAAGTCAATTGTAACCCTCCATTTAATGAACATTTGTAGTTCTTAAGAAATTATTATATATTCTTTTTAAATCACTAGTAATCCTATCATGAGTTAGCAATCTAAAGTCATGTCTACAACTCATGTATGCAAACTACATTTAGGTAACTACACATGTATCACACCCCCCAACCCCCACCAACTTATTTTTTTATGATATGCATGCAATGTGAAGAATTATAAGAAAAGAAAAGAGAAAACATGTAATAATATGGAATCTAATGTTATAATAAAGGTAACATCTACAATGCTAGTAAAACATCACACATGAAGCTTATCATAACAAATAACATAACATGAAGATTTATGGAGCGCATCACCAAATCTCATGGAGAATTACAAGAGTTTGCATCATATGCTAAAAATCACAACATAAATTTGCAACTCCAATACATTAGAGTCTAGCAACGAAGAATCCAAGAATATCAAATCCAGTCAGAATCACAACCATACCATAAATATGATAGAGAAAAAGAGATAAAATACTTTGGACTCCTATAACTCAAGCCTCCACTCCACTGTTGTCCTCCTCGTCATCAATTGTATCCTCCTCCATGTCATCACCCTGTCCATAGATTTGAAATGGTGGTAGCACTATAAATTTCACAACATCTAGCCCACAATTCTACTGCTCTAGTCAATACTTCTCTTATTGAGTCGCAAAATATTAATAAAGCCAAATTGCTGCTACTGCTAAATGGCTTAGAAATGAACTACCGATAGAGGCTGTGCAGCTCCCAATTCATGACACACTAGGTCATAGCGAGAGAGTGAAGGCCCTCAAATTATTTGGGATCGTTAGGGACAATCTAGGTTGTGGTGGAGATGTCCTAGAGAAACTCTCTCCTCTCTCGTAGATTGATGTGGAGGTTAGACCATACAAAAAGATAAAAACTTTGATCATGGGATTCAAGTGGTTTAATAGCTCCTCCCCCTTCTCTCCAAAAACTCCCTCCTTGGGACCAAGGGCTATGATCAGGCTAGGTTGTTCTAGGCTACTATAGTATATCCACTAGCAATGTGTTTTATGGACATATGGATAACATACCCGACATATATCGATTTCTCATTTTGTATGCAATAATTAAGGATAAACATATCCTTTGTGACATTGATAAGTATCTTGGGAGGCATGAGTCATGCCACAATGAAATAATATCAAGATTCACCCCTCTCTCCATACTCACCAAACTTGGTTTTTTATTGGCCAGCAAAGTTGGCGAGGAAGTTAATGATTTCTCATAAGTCAGGGGTGAGGAAATTGGAGTAATCTTTATTAGGGACGCCCTAAAGGATGAAAAGTATATTTATGGTGATGAATTTGTAAGCTACATGTTTTTCCTACAAGAAGACTTTCTCCTCCATGGTCTCCTTTGCTTTAGCAAAAAATTCATGGAAAACTGAGACTACGGCGGGGCGGTAGTGTAAAAAATTTTCTCCCAATCCCTCTCTACAATATCTCCCTCGACTCGCCCTCCGCTCAAGTAAACATCATTTCATGATCAATCTATTTGCAACCATGTGATGGTGATAGCAATTTGACACTTCTAAATTCACAAATATTTTTGTTTTCAATCATGGTGTCTTAATTCACCCTAACTTTAAGAGCAATGGCCTCAAGAAATGTAAGAACTTAAGGCAAAGAAGGAAAACTTGGAGAAGAAGCAAACATGGCGTCTAAAACTCAAAGAAAAAGAGGAGGCAAGGGTAAGATCTCACATAGACTCACTTCCTAGCTTTGGACTTGTGCTCCTCCGATCATTTTATCTCTCTCATGACGGTGTAAAGATCAAAGCAAGCAACACAAGTATGCCTGAACAACATGAGGCAGGCGAGAGAAAAATCATGTTTTTGACTTCAAGTTGGCGTCGTACACCACGTCTAGCATGGTTAGGTTGCACGTGGTGTACGTCGACCATATATCCCCATATATTTTTTTTAATTTTTTTCTTCACCCTTTTATTTACATGTGCATTTCTTAACTATTTGGTAAGCTGTATGTTTGTATTCTACAAGCAAATGACAGGTCTTCTAAAAAATCAACCAATATGAGACATTACTGTTAGTTTCTTAGAAGTAGACCTATAGGTCCGCAAAGGCTCATCCAACCTCATTGATCAATCCTTCCTACTTGAATTAACAATCTTTTAAAGAATTATTTTAACTTTTTTATTTGACAACTCTGCTAATTTATTACAAAAGTATTTTCCTCCATCACTAATAATCACCCCAAGTGCTCCAAATCTACTTAAAATATAATTCTTCAAAAAATTTGAGCACTTTGAGAATCATAATTAGGAAGAGTCACTGTCTTAAACCACTTAGAGGCATAGTCTACTACTACTTGAATTTACAAGTTACCTAGTAAAGACACAAAAGATCCCATAAAATCGATTTCCCAAACAACAAAGATTTCAACTTCCAAGATAAAATTCAAGAGCCTTTCATCATTTTGAAAAATATTTCCTATCCTTTGACATCTATTATGAGCCTTGATATATTCATTCATATACTTAAAGATGATAGCCAATAAAATTCAGATTGAAAAATCTTAGCTATGATTCTAAATCAATGTTCTAGCTCTTACATTCCCTAAAGAGATATGGTTCATCCCAACAGTAAAAACTGGCATAAGTATTTCTTTCTCTAATGGTATGTCAGATTGTAAGGAACAAAGCCATTGATAATGAAATTCATGATATGTACATACAACAAAATGTTATCATCATAAATGATGAAGAGATGCATATCACAAAAAATCTCATTAATGTCAAACATAAACTCATCAGAATTTTTTTGCGCAAGCTCAGACAAGTGGTCTGCTACCTAATTCTCTTTATCTTTTCTATCGAGAATATATGTATCAAACTTCTGTAATAAGAGTACCCATTGGATCAAACGTAGTTTAGAGTCCTTCTTAGTTACAACATATTTGACAGCAATGTGGTTGGTGTACATGTTGACTCTGGTCTCAACAAGTAGAACCTAAATTTATCGAATGCATATTCTATTGTTAATAATTCATTTTCCGTGTTGGTGCAGTTCACTTAGGTCTCATTAAGGTTCCAATTGGCATAGAATATGTCATAAAATATCTCATCTCTCCTTTGGCTTAGTATTATCTCTCCTCTAGCCTAGTACTGGCCCTATTATAGAGTAACTAACATCACACAAGTTCAAATGGAAGATCCTAATCAATTGCAATAGTACATGTGTCGTGACTAACCTAATTTTTAGAATTTTAAAAGCCATAAGATAGGGCCTATCAAAATTCAAGGACACATCCTTCAATTTCCAACAAATGGCGTAAGGGTTTCAAGATTTTAGAGAAGTGCTTATTATATCACTGGTAAAAACCGGCGTGCCCTAAAAAATTTCTTATCCTTTTAACTAAAGTGGGTGGGGAAATATTTTTCTCACTTCATTATTCATTGGATCAAACTCCACCCCCTCGCCAAGACCTTATGAACATGATTCCCTTAATCACCATGAATTAAACTTCTCTGAATTTGGCACCAAATTAATTTATTCACATCTTTGCAATGCTTTTGAAATATTTTCAAAGGCATGATTCAAAAGATATGCCAAATGCTGAGAATCATCTATGAAAAAATCAATCCCAATCTCATTCAAGTTTGAAAAGGAGGACATCATGCAATACTATAAAGTGGACGGGGCGTTGCACAGTTTGAAGATCATCCTCCAAAATTCAAAAGTTTTATATAGATTAGTGAAAGTGATTTTTTCTTGGTCATCTGGTGCTATAGAAATCCAGTGGTATACTAAATTTTCATTTAGATAGCAGAATAATGGTTGTCCAACAATATCCAACATATGGTCTAGAAAAGGCAATGGAAAACGGTCCTTCCAAATGGCTTTGTTGAACTTCTTATAATCAGTGCAGGTTTTCCAGCCAGTGACACTTCTAGTGACTATCTATCTGTTCAATCCTCTCATTCTCCTCTACCGTCTCTCCCCCTTTCTTGGGTACATATTGAATCTAACTAACCCATACACTATCTTAGATGTGGTAGATTATGTTTGCATCTAAATACTTCAAAATCTATTTATATTCACCGCTACATTCACTACTAGATTTAGCCTCCTCAAAGGGCTAGCCTTGAGTTCATGTCCTTCCTTCATTAAAATCTTATGCATGCATAAAAAAGGGCTTGTTCCTTTTATGTCAACAATGATTCATCCAAAGGCTTCTCTAAAGGTCTTGAACTCTCTCATCAACTTTATCTCTTATAGTTCATTCAACTCGGCAGAAATGATGACATGCAAAGTAGAAGAATCTTCTAGGAAGATGTACTTGATGTACATAGGGAGAATTTTTAACTCCAACTCTGGGGCTTTTTTGTAGATAACACTAAGTGCTTTGGGTTGGTGGTCCTTTATAGGAACTCAAAATCTTTCCTTAATGACTCTAGTGTTTGTTTATAAGAGTAGATAATTTTTTCTTCAAAAGTCTCACTACAATCCCCAACCACTGATTGCTCTATCAGATCCCCTTTCATAGATTCATAAAATTGGATCACAACTACCCCTTCCACCACATCTACCCTTTTTTATCGATTATCAATAAAGTCTTGGAGAAACTTCATTGATTTCAGAAATCAAAAGTCATCTCTTGATTTTTTTACTCTATGATAATTTCTACCTTTAGCACATTAATCATTACCATTTCAACGGCTAAAAAAAGTCAGCCAAGAATTATGGGAATATCCTTATCTTCCTTTATGTCTAAGATAACAAAATCAATAGGGAAGATAAACTAGTCAAACTTAAACAAAACATCTTATATCGCCCTCTTTGGATAGGTCAAAGGCCGGTCAGCTAACTATACAACCAATGTAGTTGGTTGAACTTCTCTTAGTCCTCGCAATTTTAACATGGATAGAGGCATGAGGTTGATGATAGCCCCTAAGTCACAAAGAGATGTTCTAAAAATTTATCTCCTATGGCACAATGAATGGTAAGGTTTCCTAGGTCCTTCATCTTTTATGACAACTTAATTTACAACATAACGACAATCCTCCATCAGGTCAATAGTCTGAAAGATTCCTAGTTTCCTCTTCTTCTTTAGGACATCCTTCATAAACTTCACATAACTAGGCATTTTTTTTAGGGATTTAACAAATGAAATGTTGATGGTGAACTTTTTGAAAACTTTTAGAAACGTAGAAAGCTGTTGGACAAGCTTTTGTTTTTACAACCTCTAGAAAAAGGATGGTGATGGTCTCTCTTGTTCCTTACTAGAAGGTGAGGTAGGTTTTCCTAATTCCATGGCTAGGTGTTCACTGGGATTTTCAAGCTCAGGTCCATCAAAATGGGACTTTCCTCCTTCTTAAGGATGTCTTTAAACTTATTTCCACTTCTCAATCTCACAACTTGCACTTGCTCTTTTCATTTTTCTTAAGATTCACTTTCATGTTATCAAGAAACATTTTTGGGGTTCTATTACTTATAGAATTAGCTATCCGCCCAAGTTGATTTTCTATGTTTCTTATGGTTACATCTTGGCTTTGTAGCTAGCTCCCCATCTATAACACTAGCCCCTCCAAAGATGATTTTTTCTACTTAATCTGAGAATAGAAAGTGAATCCAGGTGGGTTGTTTTATCTCTTGTTACTATTTCCTTGGGTGTTCCAATTTTATATAGGGTTAGATTGGGTGTTCCCACATTGCTAAATTTCTACACCTGAGTTGTTATTGTTCTAGTTAAAATTTTGGTGATTCTTTCAGCCTGGGTTGTAGGCGCGTATTGGAATATGACTTTTAAACCTATTTCTAATGATATTCAGGGTCTCTAGAGCAGTAGTATTATGATGAATTATTATTCCACAAGTTATTTTGTCATTTGGTTGGTATACTTGCACTAAATTCATCCCAAAGTTATCTAACTTCCAAAAAGTGACAACAACTTATGAAGCTAGGATGGTCTGAACATCTGTCTCATGCACACTAGCTATGTTTTCAAGGAAATTCTCTCTGACTACCATTGAATATTGTTCGTGACCATTTCTTTAATCAATTCATAAGCTTCCTTAATTGTTTTTAACATTAGGACCCACCCCCTCCCAAATTTAACGTTTATGATCGATCTTAAGGATCCTACCATCTCATTGTAAAAAGTTTCTATAAGCAACCAAAAAGGTAGAGCATGGTGTGGAAATTTCCTAAGCATATCTTTGAAACTCACCCAAGCTTCATAATTGACTCACTATCTAATTAGGTGAAAAAAGTTATATCATTCCTAAGTTTGATAGTCTTGAATGGAGGGAAGTATTTGACCATAATTTTTTTAGCTAATTAGTCCAAGCGGTGATTGATCATGGTGTTAATGAATTCAACCACTTCTTGACTTTATCTCTCACTGAGAATGGGAATAGCCTTATACTAAAAATATTATTAGACACTGTTATACCTAAAGGTGACATAATGTTCTAATAAAATGGACAAGTGAAGGTTTGGGTCCTCAGTGGTTTATCCGCAAAATAGTTATTTTGAACCAATTGAATAATTATAGATCTCAATTCAATTGTGTTTTCATATATGATATGATAATTGATACCAAAGCGAATATCTTCTATCAACGGATTGACCTCTCTCTAAAAGGTTTTATGATGGTCTTCTTGGGAGTTTTCCATTTCTAAGTGCTTCTTTTTACTTTTTTAGATTTTTCAAAAAATTTTAATTATCTTTTCAATTTTAAGGTCACAAGGTACTAGTTTAGCTTAATAGCTCCTTGATATGAGGTGAATTTACATGATTTTTTTTCTTTAATTACCATATTTTCTTACCTATTTATCATGATCTTATGCTTGTTGAAGGATTTTTAGTGATATTGTGCAAGTTATATGGGTTGGATACACATTGCAGAACCAAAATATGAAGCGAGAAAAATGTTGGCTCGACGAAATTACGAAACTATGAGACAAAATTATGCTAGCCTTTCTGTATGATCAACGTAATTACGCTGGCCTTGGCGTAACTATGCATGTCATCGACATAATTATGCTAAGCGTGGGCGTAACTGCACCGCAGCCATGCCATAATTAAATTGACAATTTTTTCACTAGTAATTTTGGCAAGAGCTATACAAGGTAATGCATAGGGATGCACTAAGAGAGCTTAGCAACAGATTTGAGACTTCTTTGAGCCAAAAGAGAGTTTCTAATTCAATCCCTAAGGTTTTCTTACTTCCTCGAGGGAGAAATTCTTTAGGATCCACTTTCCTATGAGCTTTGAGAGGATCATAAGAGAGAAAGAAAAAGATATTGAGTTTTGTGTGTGAGGAAGATCGTGTAGAGATTGTCCTTGTATGGTGAGGATTGGGTGCATTGTAGAGAGCATCTGCTTGGTTGTAAGTTTTTTACTTACTTGCACTTGTTTTCCTTCAATATCATCAGTGAACTTTTCCCAGTTTTTCCAGCCCATGTCTTGTAGGTAAATTTCTTTCAAGCTCCTGTGATGTAAGGATGGGATATTTCTCATTATTTTCACCATATGTTTTCCCCATAAACATTATTTATGTGATTGAATTATGGATGTTGATGTGTTTTCTTTCATGCTTTCCGTTTACTCCTGATCAAACAATTAGGATGTTAAAATTTCTTCTGATTTAGAACTTCTAACTATATCTTTGTGGAACAAGTATGTTAACACATGATAGCTTGGTAGAATAGATATATTGCTATTAAGAAACAACAACCTAAATAGGGGATCTGAGGAGTTCTGAGAAATGCTGCATGGTTAAGACCCTCTTAACTATAATATAGTTTTCAACTCTTCTTATGATCTAACATAGCTTAAGGAGTCAACTATCACATAGAGATACTCATAGGAAAAACAGCGAGAAAATACCATACCTGAGTCACAGGAGCATGAGCCTCATTCCCTTTGAAGGAATCAAGTTGCTCATTGCTTTCTATAGTTCTTTCAGTTATTGCTTGCTCCATTTTATGTGCCTTAGGATTGTAGAACTTTGAACCTTTACTCTTGGATCACTTCAACTAGATTCAATATTTTAGCGAACTAGAACTTCTTCTACTATACGATTTTGACAAGTTTCCTTGTAAAATCGATAAATGAACTCATAGCACATATATTACTAGATCGACCTATATACTTGCATGATTGACTGACTTACTCAATAACAATTTTAGACATAAAAATTTTAGTGTCGTTAAAGGGGAAGCGAGTTTAAATTTCCCGACTTTAGAAGAATTTTAGTTAAAACACTTAGTTTAGGTTTGAACTATTTCTAATTTTGAAAAATATAAATATAAAAAAAAAACTGTGTATCTTTATTTATGTTCATGTGATTGCATATTCCATAGTTAACTATTGTGTTATCCATATGTTTTTTTCTTTCCTATTTGCCTAATTTTTTTCATATTTCCTACTTTAGAATATGGTCACCCTCTTTACACTGTTGTAATATAAATTTATAGAATTTTCTTACAAAATTTTCATGCTTTACTTCCCTTTTATAATGATTTTATACTTGTTTTTCAACAAAGCGTGATGATCAATTGTGTGAATAAATAGTCCCTCTCATACTGAGTTGAATTATTATCACGACACGATCATCAGTAGAGTAAAACTAACTCGTCTCGCAACAGACTAATCCCAACTGATGTTTCCTATTAATGGATGAACAATCCAACACTTGGTGAATTCTGCTTCACAATGATATGAAGAGCTGAAATAAAGGATTAAAAAGCAATGTCGTTATGAACGCTTGGCTACGATAAACCAGTTATCCCTGTAGTATCTTTTTTGACACCTCACCTTTTTTAACATAAAAGGACAGATAGGACACGCTTTCATGATTCGTATTCATGGTGGAAATCAGAATCAAACAAGTTTTCCACACAAGATTTATGTTCTAATTGAGCTCATCATAAGGTGCGTATATTTTCTTTTAACAGATGTGTCATCACAGCCAAACTCCACACATGACAATGTCTTCCACCCAAATCAATCTATTGTGGCCAGATTTAAAAGCCAAAAGGAGAGGCCCGAGTCTGTCTCTGTCTCACATAATAAGTAAAATAATATTAAAAAGTAATCCACCAGCTCCCACTTATCATACACCTCTTAAGTCAATTTTACAAAGCCAGATTAGAGTCAAGCTCAACAATGTCCTCTTTCCCCATTAATCTTACACTGAATAAAGATATCTTTGTAACAGAATGTGATAACAGCATTTTGAAATAGAGTCTAACAATCAAGGAATAAATTAGCCATTAGATAGAACTAATATAGAACAATTCTTTTATACGAGAATGAATTATTTTACCTGTTTAGAAGCAATAAAATTGTCAAACTCAAAATTAAACGGTTTATAAAAATATTATAATGTATTTTTTTCGTTAATTTTTTTTAAAAAGGTATATAAATTTTAAATTAAAAATACATTTTTTTTCCGTTAAATGTTATGAACTTGTAATTTTAAGTATAAATCTTAAAAAAGTTATATATATTTTATTTGATATCAAAATTTAAAAAGTGAAATAAAATTGAAAATTGAAAATTGAAAATTGAAAATTGAATGGGTTTGTTCAAGATAAGTGGAAGCTGTAAAGCAGGCCCCACCCAAATCTTTCATATCACTCAAAAATATCTCTAATTTGACATTTAAAAAGTGAAATAAAATTGAAAATTGAAAATTTTAAACTGGAGGAGTTTTTATTTTTTACTGTCTTCAAATGGTAAATGTCCTTCCATTCCTTGCTCCACATAAAATCAGCAGATGTAGAACCGGCTCCAAAGCTCCATTTTCAAATTAATATCGGAGTCGCTGTAGCACAGCAACTGATCTCGCTAACAAATCAGTTCTCCTGCAAAACTACTGTACATTCAGCTGTCTGGCCAGTTTATGCTTCCAATTGGATCAACACTCAAATGCCAATCTCCTTCAGCTAACTCATCAAAAAACTGGTCCCAATTCCAGCTAGAGTAACCCAAGAAAAACCAGTAGTCTTCGCCGGATCGGTCTCCAGACTTGATCCCATCAATCACCATGCTTGTGATCATTGGATTGCCAAAATAAATGCCATGAATGACCTTTGTATATCCCTCTGTAGGACTCCTGGCCAAACTGACCAGAGGTAGACCTTGAACTCTAACAGGTCCTCCATAAAAGATAGGGGCCTGCTTTACAGCTTCCATATCATTGTCCATATTCTCAAAAACATTCCACCTGATGGGTTTGTTCAAGATGATGCCTTGTAAAGCTCGGCCTTCGTCGACGAGCGTAACAAGAATAGTGGAGTTATCGAAAGGAATGGCATCTCGAAGCTTTTCAGTTGCGGATAGAATAGATCCTGGAACTATGTGATGTGCTTTGTCGTGGAGGCTGTTCGGTGCAGGTGATTCAGCCGATGGTTGGTTTGTTCCTCCTATGTCGTGGAGTCTGCTATTATCAAACAAGGAAGAATCCATCTTACTGATTGGAAATGGAGATGCATTATGAGGCATTGATTTTCTCTTGTTATTGTTCAATGAATTCTTCCACAAATAACCTGGAGCATTGCAGAGAGTTTTAGAACGAAGCAGAGTGTAATTATTTGGGAGAAAACAGAGAAGTAAGCCCGGTTCCATTATTACAGCCTAAATGCAGTTACTACCTGGAAGTCGCTGTTTAGAGGGATAAGGATTCAATGCAGTTACACTTGGAGTTTTCTCATCTTAGATCGTACTTGGAAGGTCGCGACTGAATCAACTATGATTTTTAAAGACCGATCTTATTAGTGCAATAAAGCTAGGAGATAATTAATTTCTATTCCTTCAATGTACTTGTTGAGTGCTACAAATATTATAGCGGTGGAGTGTGAGATTAATATCTTAAAGTTACATGAATATCCAACACGTAAAGATAAAAGAAGAGTTGAAATATGAGACATCGGAATTTTTATAGAAAAAATCCTAAAAAGGAGAACAATCAGGTATAGTCCAATCAGAGTAGTTCACTATATAATTGTAGAGTATACCAAGTTCCAACCCCTATTTGTATGGAGCTAATTCTTGGTGAGAAGATTAATATGATCTCATCAACAATCTTTATTAGTGTAGTACGACTAGGTATAATTAGTTTTATTCTTTCAATATAATTGTTAAGTGCTAAAAAATCATAAAAGTAGAGTCGGAAATTTATATATTAAAGTTGCACGAAGGTCCAACATGTATAATTAAAAGAAGACAAAAGAAAGGATATTAGAATTTTTAAGTGAAAAATCTAAAAAAAGAGAAGAACAAACGAGTCTGCCCAGTTAGAGTAATTCACTATATAATTATGGAGAATCCCAAATCCCAACCCCTGCTTGTACGAAGTTATTGCTTGGTGAGAAAATTATTACGATCTCATCAATGAGCTTTATTAGTGCAAGATAGCTAGAAATTAATTAGTTTTCATTCCTTCAATATACTTTGTTTAGTGTTAAAAAAATTGTAGCAATATAGTGAGATTATATATATTAACGTTACGCGAAGGTCCAAAATATATAGATGAAATAATAGTTGAAAGAGAAACATCGGAATTTTTATGTGAAAAATCCAAAAAGAAAAAAAAAATTTTCTTAAGGCCAAACCCTAATCAGAATAATTCACTATATAATTGAAGATAATCTCAAGTTCCATTCTCTGTTTATATGGATAGAACAAGGAATTATTTAGTTTTTATTCCTTCAATATATTTGTTACAAGTTACAGTGATATATTAATAAATTAATGTTGCATGAAGATCCAACACGTATAGATGAAATAAGAGATAAAAGAGGAAATATCATAATTTCTACATGAAAAATAATAAAAAGAAAAAAAACCTATTGGGTTTAGCCTAATTAGAATAATTCACTATATAATTGTGGAGAATCACAAGTCCCAACTCCCGTTTGTATGGAGCTATTGCTTGGTGAGTAATTAATATGATCTCATCAACAATCTTTATTAGTGCAGTACAACTATGAATTAATTAGACCGTGCTTGAGATCACTTTTTTTTATTCTGTTTTGTTTTTGTTTTTATTGTCTTTTTATTTTCTATTTTTAGAAAACACGTTTGTTACTGTTATAATTTATCAATTTTTAAAAATAAAAAGAATTAAATATATTTGATTGGGTATTTTTTTTTTTTTAAGAAAAAACTGCAAGAGGATCGCACAGGCCCTAATCTCATACGTGACGCCTCTCTCAGTTTTGCCCAAAACCTCGCCTAGGCTCCCTCTACACCAGCGACGACACCACTGACGAGCCACCCACTGGCAACCAGAGATCCCTCGTGTGCCTACTGCTCTCAGTCACAATGCCCTTAGCCTCTCCCCCACTCTTACGATCGAAACCATGGCACTTCGCCTCTCTGCTACAAAACCCCATCACCCCGCCCCTTCGTGCCGTCAGCAACCCACGCCGGACTTCCTTCCGTTCTCGCCATTCTCCCGCTCGCACGGCTCCCTCTTGGCACGCTCCACTCCTTCGTGCCAACCGGTAGACCGAAGGAGAAGAAAAAGCAGTCGCCACTGTTGCGGAAGCGAGACAGGAGGGAAGAAATTGTTTTCGAAGTAAATAAAAACACTTTCCGTATTTTGGGTGTTTTAAAAACATCTTTGTTTCAGTTAAAATTAAAATTAAGAAATAAGAGAAAAAATAGAAAAAAAATATAACTTTTCTGTTTGTTTTTTGTTTTTTGTTTTCAAAAACAAAAAATATAAAACAAAAATTAATCCTAAACAGCCCATTAGTTTTTATTCCTTCAATATACCTGTTGAGTGCTAGAAAAATTATGACGGTATAGAGAAAGAAAGATCGTACCGTTATATGAACATCCAACATGTATAGATAAAGAAAGAGTTGAAAGATGGGACATCATAATTTTTAGGTGAAAATCCCTAAAAAGAGAAAAAACCATTGGGCCTAGCCCCATTAGAGTAATTCACTATATAATGGTGGACAATCCTAAGTACCACTCTGTTTGTATGGAGCTATTGCATGGAGAGCAAATTAATACAATCTCATCAACAATTTTTATTAGAAAATTTCAACTAGAAATTAATTGATTTTATTCCTTCTATATGCTTGTTATGTGCTAGAAAAATTGTGGTTGTACAGTGACACTAATATCTTAACGTTGCATGAAGGTCCAACATATATAGATAAAAGAAAAGCTGAAAATAGAGACATCAAAATTTTTACATGAAAATAACCTAAGAAGAGAAAAAAACCATCACTCCTAGCACTGTCAACAATCTTTATAATAACTCAAGAGAATCCCAAATCCCAACCCCCATTTGTATGGATCTATTGCTTGGTAAGCAGATAAATAGATCTCATCAACAATCTTTATTAGTGCAACACAACAAGGAATTAATTAGCTTGTATTCATTCAATATAATTTTTTAGCGCTAGAAAGATTGTGGTGGTAGAGAGAGATTAATATCTTAACGTTGCACGAAAATCCAACACGTATAAGTATAAAAAAGGTATCATTAAAACTTTTATGTGAAAAGACTAAAAAGATAGAAAACCATCAATCCAAGCCCAATATGAGTAATTCATTATATATTTCAAGTTATAAAATTTCACTTTTTCTTTAATTGAAAAAGGCAAGGTTACAACACCTCTTTGTCACTATTGTTATAATAAAAATTATGAAATGTAAATACTATAGGGGTGATGTTTAAGCAATAAATGCCTGAAGATAATAATTAGGCTACAACAACAATAATTAGGTTATAACATTCGCCAGTTGTCATTAGCTTCTAGCTCTCTGGCACGAACAACTCCCTAATGCAGGTAGTTGAACCCCACGCGCGGGAAGAAGTCGCGAAGGCGGGATCGCGATTTAGTAGCCTGCTTCCCTTTGCTGATCATTTTCATATGAGAAGCTTCTAACGGTTATTCTCTGGATTTTTCTTGCCTTCCCACTGCTTCCTTTTGCGTGGGAGTTTCTTTCTTTATTTCTTTTCTTTTCTCCCTCAATGAGACTCTACAAATTGTTGTTCTCTGATTGTAGGAGCAGTTTTGGTGTGAGTTGCTTTTAGATTTCATTATGGCATTGTTCTCCCTGTCTTAGGGCTGTATCCAAAGTGGTGTTGGTGTTCCGACTGTATCCTACAACGCAGTGGTCATGTATCTTCCTCTATCCTCCTCTCAACCCCTTCTCCTTGCCATCCACTAGGTGTCGGACATCCCCATACCATCCCAGCTGTCCCACCGCCCCTTCTCCCACATTGTCATGTTGTCCAACCATACCATTATGCCTCCCAACAGCATGCAGCATACTCCCCCCCAACCTGCTGCTAGCCTTATTGTCCAGCCCTCCCAACCGCCACTTACATCCTACCGGGTTCCTTACAGGAGCTTCCCTTACTGCCCAACACACCTCGCCATCACCGAACTCCCCTCAACCCCCTTCCTTGTCGCCTTACCTACCACCCCACTCGCCCAAACCCCCAAACCAACCACCAACCACACTTCCAACATATCTGACAGCCCTCAACCCTTCTCTTTTCCCCTTACCACTTCACCGACGCCACCATTGGGCCTAGCCGGAGATTGATTTGTTGTTATACTCCCATTTTCGTTCGTATCTGATCGTAACCCTATTTCAATATTAATAAAAGTTGATTTTTTTTCCTTTGATTTTTTTAACTAGTTTCGATATCATTTGGTATCAGAGCTAGCCCAACCTAATCCACCTCTATCAAATTTTGCTAATTCCCAACCCTAGCCATGTCATCACCAAGAGACAACGAACTCAACCCGGGAAGAGAATCAACAAGAAATCATCATCTGCAACGAAGACTAGCAGAGTTGGATGACATAACCAGGACCCAAATATGGAGAGTTGAAGGGGAGAAAAAAATGACGATATGAATCTCTTCCATGGGGAGACATTCAACGATAAAGAAGGCAGGCTACATCGTTTCAGGATCCAGTATTAGAGGAGGCCTAGAGGGGGAAATATGAATCTCTCTTAGAGGGGGAATTCCCGAGAAGAAATACCAGCGGGAGAACACAGAGACTACGAAATCAATGTTTATTAACCTGAGTTTGAAGGAGGCAAGGATCCGGATGAATTCCTTGAGTTACCGCATACCGTTGAAAAGTAATTTGAGCATAAGGAGGTACCGGAGGATAGGCGGGTCAAGCTAGCCACCATTAAGCTAAAGAAGAGCGCTTCCCTATGGTGGGAAAATTTGAGTGAGAAGATCACTAAATCGAAGAAGATGAAGAAAGCAATGCAGAAAAAATATTTTCCCCCCCACTATCGCCACAATATGTTTTTGAAACTCCACAACTTGCAGCAGAGAGATCATTATGTGGAAGAGTTCACAGCCTAATTCGATCACTTACAGCTAAAGTACAAACTGATAGAGTCGAAAGAGCATACAGTAGCCAAATATCTTGGGGGACTGAAGCCTACCTTTAGCAATATGATGTAACTGCAGCCGTACTAGACATTAGGAGATGTCCAGACACCAGCCTTGAACGTAGAGGGACAACAAAAGCAAAGTAGGTAGCAATCATCCTTTAGGCAACAACCTTTAGGCAAGCAGCCACCTACAGTTACCACAACTGACAAGGGCACGCCGAAAAAGACTATTAAGCCCAGACACGAGAATGAAAGTCTGAATCACAGCGAGAAGTAGGAGAAAGGTAGTGCCTCCAACGCTGTAATGGTCAGGAAATGTTTCAAATGCCACGGTTAAGACCATGCAACTGCAGCCGTACTAGACACTAGGAGATGTCCAAACACCAGCCTTGAAGGTAGAGGGACAACAGAAGCAAAGTAGGTAACAATCATCCTTTAGGCAAAAACCTTTAGGCAAGCAGCCACCTGCAGTTATCACAACCAACAAGGGCACGCCGAAAGAGACTAGTAAGCCCAGACACTAGAATGAAAGTCTGAATCACAGTGAGAAGAAGTATGAGAAAGGTAGTGCCTCTAACGCTGTATTGGTCAGGAAATGTTTCACATGCCACGGTTAAGACCACATTGCCTCCAGCTGTCCCACGAACAGAGTAGTCTCACATACTGATCAAAGCATCGTCGAAGAGATTAGCGATGAAAAAGCTGAGAAAAAGGGTGATGTTTATTAGCTCCCCCAAGATGAAGGAAAGGAGCTCTTGATTCGATGAATCCTGCAGAATGAGGACACTATGGATTCACAGTGGTCACCACAACATGTTCCACACCCGCGGCACAGTGAATGGAAAAGTATGCAGCCTAATCATCGACAATAGAAGCATCAAGAACGTGGCATTGACACAGATGGTCGAGAGATTGAGACTTACGATTCAGAGGTATTCCCAGCTGTATTCACTGACGTGGCTGAAGAAGAAGAATCGGGCCAACATCAATCAAAGATACTTTGTAGAGTTTTTGATCGGAGGTCAACTGTAGGATCAGGTTTGGTGTAATGTGATCCTATGGATGCCTACCACCTTATGTTAGGATGATCGTGGCAGTTTGACCGAAGAACTAAGCAAGATGGATTCAAGAACATGTATTCCTTCACCAAGGATGGGAAGCACATCATCCTACTTCCCTCGGCAGAGCCCGAGATCACAGGAGCCTTTAACATCAAAGCAGTGTCAGTGGGACCAGTTTTAGTGATGACATCAGATGAGAGGACCGAGACACCCGTTCTAGATACAGGACATATACGATTGAGGGTATGTCAGGTCGGCACCGTACCATCGGCACGACCGGCATGAAAGAAGGGTTAGATTACTCTCACTGCACGCCCGATTGAACCGATCGTGGGTTAAATTGGGAAGACTCGGCAGTATAGGCGTGGTCCACAGCGCCAAAAGGACAGATCAACATGAGCATTTACTCGCAAGTTGTGGAAGATCCTTAGATACTTCGAAAATAGTGCAGTCGCCAATGGGATCCAAGGGTAGTGGCTGACGACGAATCGGAAGCTTCGATTTATGAATTTAAAGCTCCCCCAACCCTAGGAGACTGATGTGGGGCGCAGTTATCGACCTATGAATTCAAAGCTCCCTAACCCCGGGAGACTGATGCAGGGCACTAACTGCGCCCCTATAACGGGGCGCAGAACCGCGAGGAGGGGGACAACCCACAAACCATTGCAAGAACACGATAAGAAGCAGGATGGAGTCGCAATAGCAACAGTAAGATCGCGAAGGCGGGATCACGATACAACAATCTGCATCCCTTCCTTTGGTGATCTTCTTCACATGAGTAGTTTTTAATGGTTGTTCTCTGGATTTTTCTTGCCTCCCCACTCCTTTCATTTGTGTGGAAGTTTCCTTCTTTATTTCTTTCATTTTCTTCATCAATGAGAGTCCATAAATTGTTGTTCTCTAATTGTAGGGGCAATTTTGGTGTGAGGTGCTTTCAGATTCATTTCTGGAACTGTTCTCGCTATTCAGAGTTGTATCCGAGGAGGTGGTGGCGTTCCGGCTGTATCCTACTCTGAGATGGTGATGTATCTTTCTCTATCCTCCTCCCTACACCTTCTCCTTCCCGTCCATTAGCCGTCGGCCATCCTCATACCATCCCGACTATCTTGCCACTCCTTTTTCGCCATTGTCTTGTTATCCAATCTTTCTGCTTCGCCTCCCAACACCCTATTCCCCTCCACCTGCTAGCAGCCTTACTGTCCAGCCCCTCCTTCGTTCTACAAGGTGCCTCATAACAACATCCCTTGCTGCCCGACACACCTCGCCATCACCCAACACCCCTCACCACCCTTCCTTGTCGCCTTACATATCATCCCACTCGCCCAAACTCCCAAACCAACCACTAATCACCCTTCCAGCATATCTGACAACCCTCTACCCTTCCCTTTTCCCCTTACCACTTCACTGAAGCCACTTCCACCCTGAGATCTTTTCTTCCAGTCCTAGCCGAAGATTGGTTTGTTGTTGTATTTCCCCTTTCCGTTTGAGTAGTGTTGTAACCCTATTTCAATATTAATAAAAAAATTTTTGTTTGCGCTGATTTTCAAATTAGTTATGGCATCACCTCATGAGTATAGATTTAGTTTTAGCTCGCACATTCCTCCTAAATGTGAATAATTGAGACCTATTTATATGTTTTGAAAAACGCATTTTGGTAAATTTATCCTAAAACACTCTATGGATGGTAAGTATTGATTCATTCGATTATAGGCCATTCATTCAACATCTAAGTGTCTTAATAACCTCAATTTAAATGATTTTGGGATCGACATATTGACCTACTAGAGTTGATCGATTTGATTATAAACATATCAATGTAAGAGATTATTTGACCTTCCAATTAATGCTCAAAAGCTTCCAAATACATTTTAGCTACTCGATCAGAGATTTTTTAGAATCGAATTGAAGCACTTTGGGTGGTGCTAGATTTATATTGTGAAGATATTTAATTTGATAATAAATTTGCTGAAATTGGAGCATAGATTATCACTAATTAGACACTTAAAAGTTTTGATTCAAAATGCATCAAATTTGTGCTAGATCATGTGAAATTTTTGGTGATACATCAATATGGCCCCCTATTTTCCAAGAATGATGCTTGTATCGTCCAAAAATATATACCAAGTCCTTGAAAATATTTAAAGCTCAAATTATAATTTCATAATAATACAAGTTTAGGAATCTTCTTGGACATCAATGCTAACCTTCTCTCAGGATCGTAAACCAAGTAAATTATTTGAATTATAATTTTGAATATTTTAAAGTTTATACATTTATTATAGCAAAAATTTTTGAAAATTTTAAATTGCTCAAAATTGATTATAGAGGCTCTGTTGGGGTACATATATATCAATTTTGAGTTGTGAATGTTGATAAATTGCGGAAAAAGGTAGGCCACACAACTATCGTTACTGGCGGCGGCATATGGACACACATGGGTGTACATAAGTGCACAGGTGCACAGGTAAGCACGCCAATAGATGCACAAACACAAAGTTGCTTGTGTAGAATGGGCGAGCATGACTGCACATGCATTTCGATCGTAGTTGCGTAAATATGCATGCACATCTGGAGTTGTGTGAGATCAATGCTCACGTGTGTAGTGGCACCCATGCAAACTCATCCACATGTGGGAGGGACATGCCCGCTTGTGAAGGGATGTGCCCGCTCACAAATGGACACACCTATCACAAAGAGTCGCGCCCACTTGTTCACATGAGCAAGTGCTCGCGCGCAAAACAGGCACCCATCATCGTGAAAGCAATTGCGACAATGTCTAGTCTTTTCAACATCATATTAATATCCACATGCAATTGTCTGATTGTGATTTACTGGCTATTTTTGTTTGATTAGTATCTTTAGATTGTTATTGTCAGATTATCATCTTAAAGTTGTTATTGTCTCATTATCTTTAGACTCCAATGCTCCTCAAGCAAGATCACATAATTGTCATGTACTAAAGAATTTAGACATTATTGATGAATAAGTATCATCATATTTTAGTCTCGATGTTGAAAGAATCCCGAATAATTGTTATACAAGAAAATAGTTCTAAGAAATCCCATAAAGCATTAGAGACTGATAAAGTCATACCAACAATTACTACTAATATTCTGATTCTTTTCCAGAAGAAATTTTATTTTTTAAATGACATGTTAATTATGCACCCTAAAATCATCTCATCAAGCCTTTTCTACATCACTTGAATAATTTATAATTTATGAAATGAGTTTACGCGCATTTCTTCGATATTCTTAGGTCTTGAACTAGTGGTTATTTTTATCAGCATGTAAGATTTTTTTCTCAAATTTTGTCAAGTTATGACAATCATCATTGAATTGCTTGACTTAAGAGAGCATGGTATGATACTGACACGGTAGATTTTGGAAAGAATAGTCATATTTATATATAATATTTAAAGCCATATAACTTATAAAAGCAAATTGCTGCACCTTTGAACGAGAAAACTATTCCTGACACGGGAGATTTTGAAAAGAATAGTCATATTTTTCTAATAGTTTTTTTATGAAAAAGGAATGAGATATTCATGACAAATGAAACAAAAAAAATAAATGAGCTTCCTATTCCTCATTTCACAAAGATATAAATTGAGAATTTTTACTATTCAAAATATTGAAGATTTTAAATAAAAAATATATTATCTCAATAAATATGCGAATGAAAAATCCTTGTTCAAGATTGACTTTCTATTCATGCAAGACCTTATGATGTGATATTGAAATAGTAGGATAAGAAAAAAGATCTGATAAAATTCCCAAATTTTTATTCAAATAACTTTAATCAGAATATTATGAGGTAAAATTTTCCCTTCAAAGCAGAATAGCACGAATTAAGTTTTTTGATATTATCGGCTGACACTAAAGGTCACAAAGATTTTTCTTGAAAAAGTCTCTTAATCATTCATTTATCAAAAATAAATGTTCCGATAAAATGTTAAACCATACATATACAGGGTTCCAACAAGTTGATCAATAAGTCATATTTAATTTTAATTTAATTTACTTGATTTTTACTTATCTAATACATACATAAGTATTTTAGATGTAAGAAAATAGATATTGACCTCAGGTTACATATCGTCTTGAAATGGTGTAATACAATACTTGTAAAAATCAAATAATTTTAAGGCAAATATAAATTAATGTATAATGTTAAAGTTAAGGATGTAAGAGCATTTGGAAAGCTGATAGAAATGTAAGGTCAAATTATCCATTATAACGACGTAAAAATGATAAACTTGAGATGAACTAGCAGATGCAGATGACGATCTTAATTATAATGCAAAAGTTTGGAAAATTTAAAAAAAAACTATCGTTTCTTGTAAATGAGAACAAGAGATTACAAACTCAAATATTTGAAAAAGCAAGTGATAAAATTGGAGCCAGATTGACTAAAAAGTTCAAAAAATATGAAGCATTCATAAGCATAATTCAAACCTTGTTAAAAAAACTCATTATCAGCATTTAAGTGCATTAATGACCTTACAATTAAAGGGACTTGAATTCAGATTCATTGGACTTGGATTCCTATCGTCCAATCACTTAACTTGACAATAAGCAGGCCAAATTTAAAGATCGTTTGATTTCCAATTAATGCACAAATGCTTCCAATTACACTGCAAATAGTTGATCAGGGCTTTTTTGAACGTGGATCTAATCACTTTTGTGTCAGATGGTATTGCTGAGATGTTTACTTTGACTATAAATTTGCTGAACTCGGAGCTCAAATGATCTAAATTTACTCTCAAAATTATCATTCAAAATACATCAAGATTAGTGTCAAATCATGTGGATTTTTTGGTGATATTCCAACAGCCCCTTATTTTTGGACTCGACTTTGTTTCAATCAAAAATATATATTTTGTCCTTGAAAAAATCAAAATTATAATTTTATAAATTTTATCAGGCATGATAACTTCTTTGACATCAATATGGACCTCTCATTAAGGCCAGTCGCAAATCAAATAAATTTTCCCAAATCATAATTTTAGATATTTCTAAATGTTGCACGTTGATCGGAAAAAAAAAAATTATTGAAATTTTCAAAGTACTCAAAATTGATTATAAGCTTCTACTGAGGAACAAATATATCAAAATTGAGTTCTAAATGTCAATAAATTACGGAAGAAATACATTCGGGCCAAGGTAGGTGTCGGCCGCATTTTTTAAAGATATAAAATTAATGATTTAGTTTAATATAAATGTATATGATTTTTTGAAAGTAGTATTTTTATTTTGAAAAATAAGATCGCCTGGATCTCATTTGTACAATAGTTTGCATAATCGTGTCTGATGCCACAAATGATGCACCTTCTCGAAAGATTAATGTATCATGCGACGGTAGACCCAATCATACGAACTAAGGAACTCATGACATTCGTTTGCTCTACGAACCTTTATGTGTGACCGACAAGTTCTCCTACCTAATAGAAAGACTAGGTAGGGTTTATTTTACTTGGGTTCCAAGTTTTCTATGAGGGCAAGCCCCTATAGTTAATTATATCACTTGGGAAAACTCTCGATAATGATCGGAGGTACTAGTCTTCAAGAATTTTAAGGTTTAGGTTTTCACGGTAGGACAGGAAAAATCAAGTGGGAATGACTCAATATGGAACACTTGTTTTCAGGAGTCCAAAGGAAGGAGGAGATGGTGGATGTCACTGATCCGAGGTAAACCTCGGTAACTTCCCAGACTATCTTATGGTGTGGCTACATTTTGGAGATAATGTTAATTAAGTGTTTAATCCTATCAATTTTATTATTTGGGACTTACACTTGCATAACACCCGATTATGGAAATAGCCAGCAGAGATAGAAGGGTTTACGTCGTACCGTACGACAACCTTAGAACCTAAGACGAGTTAGCCCTTCGGGTATGTTCCTCCTTTTGATTGGGCTAATGCTTCCCTTGTTGTTCAACCATCTGTTTAATGTCTTTTTCCGATATCGTGTTCTAAGTTGAACCACTATTTTCATCTGCAATGTGAATGATTTCTGGCTGGTCCGCCTCTAAATGTGCTGTCCTGGGTGACTGAGGCTTGTTCTGTAATGCGGTCATGGCGGCCATCATTTCCTCTATTATCTTTTCCATTTGCCTGATTTATTCATCTCTTTGTTGAACAACCTGTCGCCACTCATCAGTGGTGTTCTCCCCAGCGGAGTCGCCAGAAATTGTCAGTCACATTTTTGAAAGATATAAAATTAATGATTTAGTTTAATATAAAAGATATATGATTTTTTAAAGTAGTTTTGGAAGTAGTGTTTTTTTTTATTTTGAAAAATGAGACTGCCGGAATCTCATTTGTCCAGTAGTTTGCATAATTGTGTCCGATGCCGCAAATGATACACCTTCTCGAAAGATTATTGTATCCTGCGACGGTAGACCCAATCATACGAACTAAGGGACTCGTGACATCCGTTTGGTCTGCGAACATTTATGTGTGACCGACAAGTTCCCCCACCTAATAGGACTATGTAGGGTTTATTTTAACTGAGTTTCAAGTTCCCTATAAGAGCAAACCCTTATAGTTAATTATATCTCGAATGTCCGAAGTCATTTGGGAAATCTCTCGATAATGATCGAAGGTACAAGTCTTCGAGAATTTCAAGGTTTAAATTTTCACGGTAGTACTGGGAAAATTAAGTGGGAATGACTCAATATGGAACACTTATTTTTAGGAGTCCAAAAGAAGGAGAAGGTAGGGATGTCACTGATCGGAGGTAAATCCCGGTGACTTCCCAGACTATCATATGGTGTGGCTATATTTTGGAGACGATGTTAATTAAGTGTTTAATCCTGTAAATTTTATTATTTGGGACTTACACTTGTGATTATGCAAATAACCCGCAGAGATATGAGGGTTTACGTCATACCGTACGACAACCTCGAAAGCTAAGATGAGTTAGGACTTACGCTGCGCAACATGATTGCACAGAAGCCTAAAGAGAGTGTGAGGTCTTACATCGTGTTGGGCGATTCGCCTCGAAGTCCTATAGGTTATTATTTATATTAGGAACGAGATTGCTGAAGGTTTTCTTGTGGCTCGATCCGGACTTCTCGTCATGTTGTCGTAGTTGTTCGCTTCCTCGTCATGCTGCCCATCATGTATGCTCCTAGCTCCTCGTTGTAGCGTGTTTGTTTAAGAAGTGACAATTGGGGGTGAGAGAAGTGTCATGTCATAGAAGGTTGAAAATTGAGGCGTCTTAGTGTCTTATTTAAAACAAATGTTTAAATTGATTATGGTGACACCTTAGCAGATCCCACTGTTCCTCGTTCCTAAGACCACTACTTTCATCGGATTCACTTAGTCCAAATGAATTTACTAAACCCAACTAAATGAGTTCCATACTTTCATTTAGACCGTGAGAAATCTCGTTCGCAACACGTAGGTTACCTCTTCCGATGGATTACTGATCATCCGAGAGAAGTTTTAATTTAGTTGAAGTTGCACGTTTTGTTTTTTTTATATTAAATTTTGAGTTGTCTTATATTTTGATTGTTGTGGAGGTGGATTTAGTTTTGTTGTAGTTTTGGCTATCCTAAAAGTCCTGGTTCTGTTTTGACATGCAAGTGGTGCAAGAAAGTAAATGCAGGTAAGTAAATTGCACATAAATAAATTGCAAAAAAAATAAATGCATACCTGGTAAATCTGTTACTGCTACCGGACTGGTGTCATGCATGAAGATAAGCAGGCACGACTAAGGGTCTCATATGCACATCAAACAACTAGCAAGCCTACACGGTGGTGCTACAACCCCCTACGGCTAGGGGCAGCAATTAGCAAGCCTATACGGCGATCGTACAACCTTCTACGACTCGGGGCAGCAACTAGCAAGCGTGTACGGCGATCCTAGGACCTCCTACAACTCAGGGTAGCAACTAGCAAGCCTGTACGGCGATCCTACGACCTCCTACGGCTCGGGGCAGAAACTAGCAAACCTATACGCCGATCCTACAACCTCCTACGGCTAGGGGTAGCAACTAGCAAACGTATATTTCGATCCTACGATCTTCTACGGCTCGGAACAGTAGCTAGCAAGCTTGCATGGCACCTAAATGCCCAGGGCAGCCACCTCGCAGCCCAAAAAGCACACCTATGGCTGTAACAGCACTCCTAAAGCTCCGACAGCGCTCCTACAAAATTTCCAAATGCTGGACAACACCCCTATGACCCCTAGACAACACAAACTGCCCTCCTATGGCCTCTATACAGCAGAAACAGCCCTCCTATGGCCTCTATACAGCACAAACAGCCCTCCTATGGCCTCTAAACAGCACTTCCAATGCTAGACAGCACTCCTATGATTTCTAAACATCCTAAATAGCAGCTCTAAGCGCTGAGCAACACTCCTATGGCTTCTAGACGTTCCAAACAGCAGTTCTATGGTCTCCAAAAATTTCAAACAAAAATCATATGGCTTCCTAAGCTTCCAACAACAATCATATTGCTTCCCAAACATTCCTAACAACAATCATATGGCTTCCTAAGCTTCCAACAATAATCATATATGGCTTCCAAACGTTCCAAACAGTAATTCTAAGCACTGGACAACATTCATATGGTTTCTAAACCTCCTAAACAGCAGCTCTAAGCGTTGGGCAACACTCCTATGGCTCATCTAAGCTTTCACCAACAACCTTACACCTCCAAATGGCACTCTACATCGCTCTATGGCGTCCTACAACAATCTGCAGCGATTGGCAACTCTGCAAAGCATTTTCAAGTCGTAAACAGTAGCTTTCAACACAAAACAATACTTATTCGATATTAAATAACATTTATTTGATACTAAACAGTGTTTTAAAGCAATGAACGGCCTTTATTAATGAAAACCGAGTCATTTAGCAAGAAAATCAGGCAACTTATTCATGCATAGAAAAAGTGGCATGTATGTAAAAATTGAAACTAAGGTATTAGATATGCAAATACATGGCAGTTGAGCTTAGCCACTGCATTACTTCCAACCTGTACTGAGTTTATCATGATTCTATCATTGATATTTCAGAAGAACCGAACAAGAACATATAAGCTTATGATGTTTAAACAAATTTCTCAAATATTCAAAGAAAATAGCCCGTGCAATTTTACTTGGATA
Organism: Papilionanthe hookeriana x Papilionanthe teres; assembly: GCA_022702705.1. Taxonomy (NCBI): domain Eukaryota; kingdom Viridiplantae; phylum Streptophyta; class Magnoliopsida; order Asparagales; family Orchidaceae; genus Papilionanthe; species Papilionanthe hookeriana x Papilionanthe teres. The sequence continues at coordinate 90,833,864 of CM040425.1, forward strand.
AGAAATAAACATTTATATATCCCAAACAATAATCAGAAAAGAAGAGCTAAGCTTTATCATGGATCCAGAAATAAATCAATGAGTCATTCAATCTTGCATCAAATAATCCACACCTCGGAGACAAACACCCACATCAAATAATTCAATCTTGCTAGATAGCTGGTTGCCGGGAGAGGAATGAGTGGGCGAGGCAAGCAGGAGAGCCGAATTCTTTATGCGTGAAGGAGAGGTCTTCGGTACAAAGGCGGGAGAGGCGAGGAAGGAGTGCGGGATTTAGAGGCGTCAAGCGGGAGCGGGAGAGAGCAGGTGAGAGAGGGGGCTTCGGGTCGAGCAGAGGAGGAAGGAGCTACTGGATCGAGAGGCGTCAAGCGAAGGGCTTCGGTGCCGGGAGGAGTTGGGACGAGTGGCGCACGCGAGGGGGAGAGCGGGGGTCGGCTTCGGTCTCTAAGAGGGAGGGCGAGAGGCGCATGCGAGAGGGAGAGCGGGGTCGGCTTCGGTCTCTAAGAGGGAGGGGCGAGCGGGCTCGACGGCTCCGAGCAGTGAGGGGTAGCGGGATCGAGCGTAGGGAAGAAGGCGAGCCGGGGCCTTCGAGTCGTGCGCAGGGAAGGAGGCTAGCGGGGAAGCAGGCAAGCGGCTTAAGTTTGCAAAGGGGATGAGATTCGAACGCTGGGAGCAGGGGTCGGCTTCGGTTTGCAGAGCGAAGCGGGAGAGGAAGACAGTGCCATTGGGCTGGCAGGAGCTAATTTATAGCCGCGCTTTCAAAAATGTCCGTTACAAGGCATTAGGCGGGCTATTAATTAGCTTCCATCTGTGGGCAATTTTATTAGGTAAATATTAACCTCTAATCAAATCTAATTAAGGTAGATTAGGCGGTTAAATTCGAAATTCGAATTTTAAAACTTGAAACAGATAGGCTCGTGTTCAGCCCGTGTCGAGCTCGAATTGAACCCGAACTGAGCCCGAACTCGTGCTCCGCGTGAAACGTGAATTGATTTTTTTGTTAACTGCTCGCGCGTGAAACCATAGCAATATGGGTGTCCTTTCTTGCTAAAGTTAACGTTCCGGACGCATTTGTGTGATATGTTTCGTCATTTAGGGTCGTCCGGACGAGTTCGCCGACGGTCGACCCGACTCAAGCCAAAATCGTGCATGGTTCAGTCAATGTGCGAATTGTGGTGTCTGCAAGTGCTCAAGGCAATAAGGGTTCCCCTAGGGGCTCCTATTCATATAGGAACTCAATTTTGAGCTTCACATGTCGGTCCTAATCAACTTAGCGGAATGCCGAGGATTTGAGACCGTCCATGCGAGATTCAAAGGAGTAAAGAAATGTCTAGAATTTTCTAAGCAATGTGGGTCCCAATTCTAGTCCTCTAAGAGAGTCAGACAGGGGAAGCCTAAAGCTAGACCCTAGGCACTAGAGAGAGAAATAAAGACCTCATCCAGAAATGAGGTTAACAGTAGGTTAGGCAACTATCATTATTGGATATGGCGTGTGCACATGCATATGGGCGCACATAAGCACGAGTGCAAGCACATCAGTAGGTGCATAAAAACAAAAGGGAATAGAAGCACCAACAATTGTGCATGCCTGAGTGCCTACAGCTGCACGCATTTACGATCGCAACTGTATGCGTATGTGTGCACGTGCAAGGTCATGTAAGGTTAACACAAGCATAACTACTTGTCCGAATGTGGGAGGAACATACCTGCTCGTGAAGAGACATTCCTATTCATGAAGGTCGTGTCAACCTATGGGCGTGTGCTAGTATGGGCACGTAGCACCGCGAAAGCAATTGTTGCAGTGTCCAATTTTTTAACTATAAATATTCCTTTGAGGAGAGGGGTAATTCACTCAACTTCTTCCTATTAAACTTTAAATCTTATCTTAAAAGAATTATCAAATTATTATCTGCAAGTGGTTGTTGTAGGACTATGATTTATAAGTTGTCATTGTCTGAATATTATCTTCAAATAGTTGTTATCCAATTATCATGTTCTGGTTTTAATTGTGTAATTATTTTTTTCTTGAACACGAGTATTTTGTACTGAAAATTTTAAAATTATTTGTGAGCAAGTATCATTCATCTGAAGTCACAATTTCAAAAGGGTCCCAACTAATTCTTATATTAGAAGATGGTTCTTGGAAACCTCATAAAACATGAGGAACATATGATATCATGTCAACAAAAATTGATGTCATTTTGATTCTTTAAAAAAAATTATTTTTCATGGGCATGTTGGTTATGAATTGTTGACCTCATTTTCGGTGAGGTCTTTTCTTCCTCTTATTACTTAGGATCTAACCATAGAGCTTCTCCTTGACTATCCTAGAAGACTAGAGATAGAACCCACCACATAGAAATTTAAACCACCACTAGCTCTTTTTGAACCTTATGTAGATTGTCATAAACCTCCAACGCTTTGAAGGTTAAGACCAACATATGAGGATTCAAAGATGAGTTCCTACAGGACTGTCAGGCATTAGGGTTAGCCCTGAGTGGTGTGGTCTTGGTCAGTCCTGCACATACAATCACTTGAACCGGTCCCCAAGCTCTTAGCCCTTGGCTAGGGCAGGCAGAACCAACACATGGAGGATCCAAAATGGGCTCTCCCCTTGGTCTCATGACTCAAACAAAGGGTAATCTTATGATTAACATCTTCAATAACTCCCAATTCCACCAAAACCCCAACTTTGGCCTTTTTCCCCTAATTTTCCCAAAATTGCTCACATTCCCATATTCCCTTCAAAAATCATATCAAACTATCCCAAACCCTTTGGTTTGACCAAAATGCCCAATTTTTCTCAAAATTTCTAAAATACCCCCAACTTTGCCAAATTAACAAAATACCCCTCATACCCAAAATTTCACCAGAATCTCCAAATTCACACTAAACCTTACCCAAATTAATTTGAACCACCCAATATCTCCAATTGCATTTAAATACACCAAATCAATTTGAACCACCCAATATCTCCAATTGCATTTAAATACACAAAAATTTGCCAAAAGTCACAAATTGCCCCTAAAAGCCGAAATTCCCCAAATCAAGCACAATTTCCATCAAATTCATTTCAATTTTCCCCCAATTTCAAACACAAATTGTTCATTAGCCTATCCAACCCCAATCTACACCAATTTGAAGGCAAATTGAACCAACCCCCAAACCCTAATTTCAATTTTGAACTAAAATCCCCAATTTGACCACACCTCCAAATTTCATCAAGTTGAACTCCAAAACAAATCCAATTCCCTCAACTTTGAATTCTAAACTCTTCATAACACTCCCCTAAACTAATTTGAACCTTCAATTGGTCTAGACCCAAGCTCAAACTTAGCCTAAATCCAACCCAAATCAAATTCCCCAAAATTGACCCTAAACCAAATTTTCCTTAAATCAAGCCTTTCAATCAATTAATTTGCCCCAATTTCGCTTCCTAAACTCTTCATAACATCCCTCTAGACCAACTCGACCCTTCAATTGATTTCTAAACCAAGCCTAAGCCAAGCCCAACTCTAACTTTTGGCCCAAACCCTAACTCTTGAACTTAAGATCCAAATAAACTTAAGCCATTGAAATTAACCAAGCTTAATCCTCCTCTCCTGCTTTGATTAGCCCCTTTGGATGCTAATCAAATCACCAAAGACCCAATTTTGGAGTCATGGACCAAGGGTCCCTTGAATTAAGCAAGCCCATCACCCTAATTTGGATAAACCCTCTACCCCATGCAACCAGCTATCTAGCTCCAAGGAAATTACAATTAAAGCTTCCCTGACCTTCCCTGAACCAGCTAGCCACCTCCCCTGGCCTGGCCAGCCGGCCTAGTCGCCGGAGAACCCAAAACCGAGAAGGTCACCCAAGCTTTGAACCTAAAATTGAGCCCATCCAATGTGGCAACCTCCAATTGGCCACGGGCGCAGCTTAGTCCTCCCCCTCAGCTAATCGAGACCTGCCAATCAGAGCCTGAGGGCTCCCCTTTGGCCATGGCTATAAATTGATCCCTCCATGGCCAAATTCAATGAGTGGACTAACCTTGGCGAAGCCCTGCCAAAATTACTCCAAACTAAAATTACAGCCTCCCTGAGCTCATCACAATCAAATTACAACCATTTCCCACACTGCCCGAGACAAAGTTGGGGGTATTTTAAGAATTTTGTCAAATTTAACAAATTAACATTTAGGCTAAACTAAACGGGTTTGGGATAGTTTGAGAAAACTTATTTTGGGTATTTTATCAAATTTAACAAATTAACAAAGTTGATATTATTTAATATTCATAATTTTTATTATCAATCGATACTATGAAGGCACCATTTGTCTTGCCTACTTCGAAGGAGAAATTTCAACCTTTTTATAATCGTAAAAAACCTTTAAATAAGATTTTTATTTCCTACTCAAATTTTTCTTTGTTCTTATATTTCAACATAACCATAAGAGATCTTCTTGTATGAAAGAAAAGTCAATCATAAACAAAAAATATCGATTCACATATTTATCGAGATAATGTACCTCATATTAAATAACATCAACATTTTGAATATTAAGATTCGCAATATATCTTCTTTAATGACCAAAAAGGAATTTGCAGCTCCTTCAATTTTCCCTATTTTCATAAAGACCCCATTTATTTTATATAAAGAAAAATTTATTAAACCAATCATTCATAAAAACTCTCGTCTGAAGATCTAACCAGTTGCCTTTACAAGTTATAAAACCTTAAATATATCATAAAAATTTCATTATTTTTGTCAAAATCTTCAATTTTTATATCGCACCATGCTCTCTAAATAAAACAATTACTTCAATAACAATTGTCAAATTCTGACATAAAAATAGAGAAAGACAATTCCCTTATGCTGATAAACTAGTTAACAGTTTAGTAGCTAGTGGAAATTGAAGACACAGACGTAAACTCATTTCATAAATTATAAGTTATCCAAGAAGTAAAGAACAAATTGGATCAGATTAGTTAAGAGATAGAACAATTATATCATTTGAAAAATAATTTTTTTTCGAATAAGAATTTGATTATCACCAATATTTTTTGACTTGACAACATCAATTCATAATGCTTTATGATATTTTCCATACAACAATCGGTCGGGACTCTTTCGACATTGAGATTTTAAATAAAGGATATTTCATCACAAATAATATCCAAATTCCTCCATATATGATAGTCATATGCTCTTCTTGGAGGAGCACTATTAGAATATTCACAAAAATTGAGTGAGAAATTAATATATTAATATAGCAAGAAGATTCAGTAAAAAAACATAAAAAAAGAGTTGAAAGAAGAGGCGTCATAATATTTACACAGAAAGCCCATAAAGAAAAAAAAAATTGAGAGGCACAATCAAAATAATCCAATATATATTTAAAGTTACAAAGTTTTACACCCCCCCCCCTCCCCCCACGCGCGCCTTTAATTAGAGAAAACATTGTTACAATACTTGTTTATCTCTTTATTGTTATAACAATAATCATGACATGACAAACTAATTAAGAAATACTTGTTAGACAATAATAACTTGAAGATGGTACTTGGGCTACAACAATCATAATCGGGTTTTAACAATCAGACTTAGGCTACAACAGTTAGAGTTAAACTACTACAATTGTATTAAGGTTACAACGGCCATTGGTGGTCGTCGACGATTACTAAAGGTCATTGGCATCTAGCTCTCTTCACGAGTATGAAGACAAGTTCTCAACTTACTACTCTATCTTAAATATGAATAATGGAGACATATTTATAATTTTTTAGAATTGTGTTATGGTAAATTTAGTTAAAATTTCAACACATTATTAGATAACTTATGTTAATTCCTTCGATCGTAGGCCACAAAATTAAATGACCTTGAGCTTATTGGATTCCTCTAACTGAGCTACTCAAATTGACTAGAACCATGTCAACTTCAAAGATCATTTGATCTTTCAATTAATGCTCAAATTCTTCCAATTACACTATAGGTGTTTATTTGGAACATATTTGAATTTGGATAGAATCATTTTTGGTGTCGTTGGATTTGTATTGTCAATAAATTCAGTTTGACTATAAATTTATTGAAATTGGAGCTCAAATGATCTCAAATCTGACCCTTGAAGTTATCATTCATAATGCATCAATATTTGTGTCTGATCTAGTGGATTTATTTGGTGATATATCACTACTGAATTAGAGTTAAACTACAACAATTGTATGAAGGTTACAACGGCCATTGGTGGTCGTCGACGATTACTAAAGGTTATTGGCATCTAGCTCTCTTCACGAGTATGAAGACAAGTTCTCAACTTACTACTCTATCTTAAATATGAATAATGGAGACATATTTATAATTTTTTAGAATTGTGTTATGGTAAATTTAGTTAAAATTTCAACACATTATTAGATAACTTATGTTAATTCCTTCGATCGTAGGCCACAAAATTAAATGACCTTGAGCTTATTGGATTCCTCTAACTGAGCTACTCAAATTGACTAGAACCATGTCAACTTCAAAGATCATTTGATCTTTCAATTAATGCTCAAATTCTTCCAATTACACTATAGGTGTTTATTTGGAACATATTTGAATTTGGATAGAATCATTTTTGGTGTCGTTGGATTTGTATTGTCAATAAATTCAGTTTGACTATAAATTTATTGAAATTGGAGCTCAAATGATCTCAAATCTGACCCTTGAAGTTATCATTCATAATGCATCAATATTTGTGTCTGATCTAGTGGATTTATTTGGTGATATATCACTACTGAATTTGATTTTCAAAATATTGGAACGCACAACTATTCTTTAAGGAGGAGGCACATGCCTTAAAATAAGAGAACGGAGGACAGCAAGATTTACTTGCCTTCCACAACAGAACCTCCACAGCAACAACCACTAAGTCAATATATTAGCATAATTTTAAAATAGATTTTTTCATGCTTAATGAATATAAGCCAGGACTATCCAAATCAAGTAATTAATAAACACTAGAATTAGCATCACAAGCACATTGGGAGCAAAAACCATATAAAAATGCAGAGAGATGAAAATAGATTAGAAAGAAGAAACTAAAATACCTTTATACTTTTTTAAATTCTCTGAATTTCTTCCTTGATATACTAAAAATTTGATGATGTTAACCACCGACATATCACCTTCATAACGAATACCAGTTTTGTTTTGAGCCGGATATAGTATAAGTTCTGGGTAAAGCTCATTCTGCATAAATCATAGAACAAACAACAATGAAAAGTATATAATGAATCCTAGTTGTGAACTTGAACTAATCATATGTGCTGAAATTAATGAATCAATTGAAGAATGCAAGGAATTAACAAAGAAAAAAAAATAAAAAATAAAAAATCTCTAAAGAGAAATTTGAGATAAATTTTATTAAATCACGATTTCTGAATTCATAAATTCATAGAAAGTACATTGAAAGAAGGTGAACTTACGCCAACATTTTGATGAATTTGTGAATGATGAATGCCTAAAAAAAACCTAGAGTTTAAAACTACACCCATATGATCAAATTAAAAAGTGCATTAAATATTAAACTTAACCTTCCAAATCGTTTAGCAAATTTCATTTAAAGAGATTGTTTGTTCATATAAGCATATCCAGGGGTGGTTTTCATGTTTTATAATTTTTTTTATTATCCTCAAAGAATCTGTCATGAATCTATATTAATCTCCCTTAGTATGCATATTGGTACTTCAACCTTTCTTTTCTTATATCATACTAGTAATTTACACCATTGCATGATCATGATATTCAAAAAAAATTAAATGCAAGAAAGACAATAACAACAACAACAACAACAAAACCTTAATCCCACTAAGTGGAGTCGGCTAATGAATCCTTTTTCTCCATTGCATCCCATTTTGTATCATTTTCATTTAATTCTAATAAATTAAGATCATTTTTTATACAATAAGCCCAAGTCTTCTTAGGTCTACCTCTGTCTCACATCTACTCTCCTAATCGGACCATCAGATGGTCCACGCTTAATGTGACCAAACCAACTTAGACGGCTTTCTCTAATTTTTTCCGTCACTGGAGCCACACCAACCCTATCACGAATATATTCATTTCGCATTTTGTCTCCAAGTGTAAAGCCACTTATCCAACTAATCATTCTCATCTCGGCAACAGTTAACTTAGTATTATGCTTCTCTTTTAAAGGCCAACATTCAGCATCATAGAGCATTGCAGGTCTCACTACCATCTTATAAAATTTTTCTTTCAGTCTAAGCGATACTTTTCTATCACACAAAAGGCCCGAGGCATTCCTCCACTTCAACCAACCAACTTGAATTCTACTATTAAAATCACCATCTATATCACAATTGCTTTAAACAATAGACCCAAGATATCTAAATCGTTCACACTTTTTAATAATTTGATCACCCAAAGTTACACTTCTGTCACTAGAGCTACTACTACTAAAATTGCATTCCATGTATTCAGTTTTAGTTCTACACAAACGAAGGCCATTAGACTCCAAAGTAGACCACCATAATTTAAATTTTTCCTGGGCTTTGTCTCTCGTCTTATCCAAGAGAAGGATATCATCAGCAAAAAGCGTACACCAAGGTACATCCTCCTGTAAATGTCCAGTAAGACCATCCATAACTAAAGCAAAAAGATGTGGGCTTAAAGTTGATCCCTGATGTAATCCAACAGAAATAAGAAATAATTGGTCAATCCTACTTCAATTCGAATACAAGTAACAGCTCTAGCATACATATCTTTAATGACTTCAATATTCAAGTCATATCAACACCTTTCTTCTCAAGAACTCTCCAAAGGATATCACATGGAACCTTATCATAAGCTTTTTCTAAATAAATAAAAATCGACTGTAGATCCTCCTTATTATCTCTGAACTCCATCAAACCTCTCAATAAATGTATAACTTCCATAGTAACCTGCCCGACAAAAATCCAAATTGATTATGAGAAATCTTAGTAATACGACTTAACCTATTGTTGACCTCACTTTCGTCGAGGTTTAATTTCTTCCTTAGGATTTAGGCTCTAGCCTTAGGGCCTCTCCTTTGACCATCTTACGATCTCAGCAATGGGACCCATCTCATATTAGAAATTTTGAAACCACTTCGTTACTTTTTTTGGAGTCCCGCACGTAATTCTGTACCTCTAGCACATAGAAAGTTGGAGTTGACGTAAGAAACTCAAAGGGAGTCCCCATAAGACCACCGGATCTTAGAGCAGCCTCGTGCACATTTTTGCACCACCACGGGCACAATTTCCTTGAGTTGCGGCCTCAACGCCTTTAAATACTCCGCAACGGATCGAAGCTAAGGTCAGAATGCCAGGGCGATCGACATCAAATCAAAATTTCGGACAGGACAAAATTTGATGCACTTTCGGTCTGACTGTCGACGAAGTTGCCTGAATGACTCTGGATCACAAAATTGACTGCGCTGATGCGTCCGGAATATCGAATTTGCTAAGGAAACATATTTTGCCAGAGTTCCAAGTTCGAAGAAGCGATGCAAAATTCGACGCGTTTTGAATAAATTATATATTAATTTATACTTTATCACTTAATTCCTCCCCTCCTCCCTAATTAAACCCAAAACCCTTTTATTCTCTCCATCCCCGCACTCGTCTCGCTCGTCCCGCGCCCCTCTCCCCTTTCTCCCGCGAGACCGTGTGCTCTTGCCCTAGCCCTGGTTCGAGTGAGCTCTTAAGCCTCGCAATGTCCCGTTCCGTACGTACTACAACTCCTCACGCAAGAGGAGGTGACGTTGCATGAGCTCTGCCTGAGCTCTTTCTTCTCAATGCCTTGGACTTTCTTCTTCGGTGCTTGGGGGACTGCGACATCTGCCCCTTTGGCATGAATGGGGAAGCTTCTCTCCTTCCCAAGCCTTCTTTCTTCTTCTCCTCTCGATTCTCTCCCTGGTGTGTGTTGTCTTGTGATGGCATGGCTTGTCCATGGTTACTGTTGGCATCGGGTGAGTATTTGGGTGAGCTTGGATGAATATGAGTGAATGTGGCTTGGTTCTTCTCATCTCTTCTTACTATTTAAGCCCCATTTTGGGAAGTTCTTAGGGTTGAATTTTCTTTTAGTTGCCTGGAGATAGAGAATTGTGGTTTTTTCTTCTTTCTCCTCTTCCCTCCTACTCTCTACTTAATCTTCTCTGTGTGAGTGGGAAGTGTGGAGGCCTCGTCTCTTCCTCTTGAGTTCACTAAGCCTCGTGCTATTTGGTTTTGGGTTGTTTCCTCGCGGCCTCCCTGCTGGTTACTCGGTTTTGGGTGCTTGGTTGCTTGTGGTACCACTAAGGTATAAACTTCTCCTCCTCTTTGTTCTTGCGGTTTAGAGCCCTTGATTGGTAATATTTCATGCATGTTTTGGCCTATTTAGGCTAGAGGCCTGTTAAGCTTGTTCCCCTTTCCTTTTCAAAAAGGAGCCATATGTGAATGCTTATTAAGTCCTCTAGTTTTCTTTTGTTGCAATTTGAAAAATGGCATCAAACTTGCGTATGGCTTCGAGATTAGAGTTGGGTAGAGAGATTGAATGGCATGCTAGGCTTTCTCTACTTATGCTTCTCTAGGTTTGGTATGCTTTATTTGGAAAACTTGGCATGCTCTACTTCATGTTACAAAAGCATCCCTAAGTTTAGTGTGTTTTGCTTGAAGCTATGGGGCTTTACTCCTTTATGGGGTCTATGCATGTATGAGTGGCATTTCTTTCCTCATTCTTACCCTCTTTAATGCGTGTTCTGATGTACGATGGAATACAGTGCGTTGTTTGGTCTATGGCATGTGTCAAGCCTGTTTTGCTTTTGAGAAATAAAAAGAAAGAGTTAAGAGAAAGGGGAAAATGTGAGAAAGAAAGAAAAGTAGAGAAGGTGGAGAGGAGGATGAGAGGGAAAGTCTCACACTAACATCATCCTTAAGCATCATTAAAATCTCATGACTACTTAGTTGTGCTCTACTTTTGTCATTTCAAGTTGAGGCATGTTGAGCATGTGTAAGGATGTGTTAAAGCTTTCATATTGGCATGATGTAAATGTTATTTGGGGGTCCTTTTACCTTCATACTTGCTCTCTCTACTATTTCAATTTGCCTCCCATCTATTTCATTGTCTTGCTATTACAAATTAGGAGAGTTATATTGTTTGGAAAGTATGCAAGATGGAGAAAATTTAGTATGTTAGCTTAGGGCTCCATGATGCTTGGTTTGGTCTTACCCGGCTCGGTTTTGCTGCCTCTATGGCCGCCCCTATGCATGCTTAAATATGGCTCGGTTTTCTCTGTTTTAATGGCCTTATGGATTCTCCCTTTTGCATCATGTGGGAGCTCGGTTTCTCTGTTTTAAGTGCCCCTATGGCTGCCCTTTGCACTCTTCATATAGGGCTTGGTTTTACTGTTTGGATGTTCTTATGGCTGCCCCTGTGTTCAGTCTATGTTATTGTAAGCCTTTTGCCCACCTACTAGGCTCGATTTTTTGCACTTGTGGTGACCCTGTTTTGTACACTGCTTGGTCTTGGTTTTGAAACTTGTGCAGCTTCTGTCCTCGCCTGTTATAGGCTCGATTTCGCCTTTATGGGGGCTCGATTTCTGTCTTTCTTTTTTGATGCCCCTGTTCTCAGCTTGTTAGGGGCTCAGTTTTAGCTCAAGTTGGCACCTGTTTCAGGCCTGTTGTAGGCTCGGGTTTTGGTCTTGTGTGGTCCCGATTTTATGTTATGTTGGCCCCGGTTCTGTGGCATGTTGGGCTCGATTATGGGGCTTACGTATCTTAGTCATGGGCTTCAAGTGTTTTGGTTCTTGGGTAGCTTTGAGTTGATGGCTTTAGGAGTCTTTGGACGCAACTTTTGGAGCCTTCTGGTTTGGTGTGATATATATTATACATGGGAGTTTCCCCACTGAGTTGTGTGTAACCACTCGAGTCATGTCTTCAGGGTGTCATGGGGGAGTACGAGCTTGCTACTTCAGGTGGTGAAAGGTGCTTCCTTTAGGAGCTTTAGTGTGTTTTTCTAAGGCATGTGGAGTGATTAGGACTTAGGTTTTGTAGGGCTATTGGGGTCTTACCTTTGATAGGTTCTAGTTAAGTTTGTCAGGATAGGAGTCATCGGGGTTTTGGGAGTGTTAGTTTCTTGTGGTTTTGAGGGACGACTCACCTCCTTTTTGTCGTTCTTTTAAGTGAATTGTCTCCTCCTTTCTCGCTTATTGGCCGAGTCTTTTGCGCATATGTACGAGGCATAAGTGTGCACGTATAACTTTTTGCTATATGTAGACCATCAAACAAGGCTATAAGTAGGATGGTTCGGGGTTAGGTACACAAGTGATAAAAGAACCACCTAGGCAAATGTGTGAAGTCTGAGCACGATCCCGACTCAGTGACTCTACGAGGATGAGGGATCGGCAGTACCACATCTCTAACACTTAGTAAAGGGCTACACATCACCTCTACAGGTAGTTGGAAGTTTTCGCCTGCTAATATGATTGATCCATCCACTTTTAAAATATCAAAATCTCTTTCCAACGAACGATAAAACAAAATTTCTTTTCAAAGAAAAAAATGAAAATGAAATGAAATTTTTTCGAAACATTTTACAGAAAAGAAAAATTCACGGGTCAATCGTGTGAACCAGGTTAGGAGTTTCCTCCTCCTGTAGCAGTAGACTGGGAACCTTTTACTTAGTGTTGGATCACACAGGCATAGTGATTCATTAGGGTCTTAAAGTCTTGATTTTGACAACAGGATTCTGATTCTAAGTACTCCCCACCATCATGCTTACTGTCCTTTCAGGCTTTTAGCCCGTACTTCGTAGCTTTCCTTAAATTTCCATGGACTGCTTTTGATTTCTTTCTTTTTGAGTTTTCTACGGTTTATTTTGATTTTCTTCCGAGTTTTTCGCGGATTTCTCTCCATATTTTCTCGCTTTTTAGCTTATCGCGCGCTGTTTTGGGTTTTACCTTTCACAGATAACTCGAGATATTGGACCTCTTTTCTTTACTTGCTACTACTTTTTTATGTTGCTAATCTTTTCTTTACAGGAAAAATAATAAGAAATAGCAGAGTGTTCAGGTAATTAAAGTTTACAGCGTTTTTGCACCTTTACTGTTACTACTACTGTTTTAATTTTTACTGTAGCATACTCCTGCTTACTGCTTCCACTGTTTTACTTTTTACTGTAGCATACTCTTGTTTATCTGCTACTACAGTTTTACTTTTTACTGTAATATATTCCTATCTCCTGCTACTATTGTTCTACTTTTACTGTATTATACTATTGTTACCTGTTTTACATTGCAAATTACCACTACTGCTCCTGTTTACTATAGCATGTTATCATGTTTACAGTACCATACACTCATGTTTACTGTAGCATACACCCATGTTTACTGTAAAACACACATCTAAAAAAAATAAAATAAAACACTGACTCAACAATTACATGTCTCCCTTAAACTTTAAATTTTAAACTTTGAAATTCAACACTACTACAACATGGAGTATGGAGCAAAACTTCAAGGCAGCACGGCCATCTTCAACAGCAAAGTTTGTCTACATCAGCAAAACCTTCCCTTAGTCTAAATAACAAACCATAGGACTTCAAGATAGTTTGCCTAGTGCGACATAAATCCTCACATGTTTTTTAAGACTTTGCACAACCATGTTGTGCAATATAAGCCCTAACTCACCTTAGGAATCCGATGACGTCGTCCGTCATTACGTAAATCCTACTATCTTCTAGGTTATTTGCATAATCAGATATTATGCAAATGTAATTCCTACAATTAATCGGCAGGATTGAAATCTAAATAAATTGATTTCATAAATTTAAAACCTAATAATATGATAGTCTGGGATGTCACCGAGGTTCTTCTCGAGATCCGTGACATCCCCCACTTTTCTTTGATTTCAGAAATAGATGTTCCACCTTGTGTCTTTCCCAATTGGCATTTCTTTTTACCACACTACTTTGAAAACCCTACACTTTGAATTCATGAAGATGGATACTTCTGATCTAAATCGAGAGTTCTCTCAGGTGACTTCGGTTATTTGAGGGATAATTGACTATAAGGGCCCTATAAGGAGCTTTAAGAACTCAAGTAATATAAACCCTATTTAATTCTTTTGTAATAAATAGGGGAACTTGTCGGTCAATACAAAAGGTTCGCAAACCAGAACGGATGTCATAAATTCTGTAATTTATTTGCTCGAGTTGTATCATAAAGTAGTGTGTTTATTCCTCGGGATAGACGCATTGCTTGCGATATTGTGCTCGTTCATTCAAACTACTAAATGAATGAGATTCGACCATTCTCATTTTTCAAATTTAAAATATCATTTTCAAATCAATATATTTTTTTTTCCTTAAATCCAAGCCATATTTTATACATTACCTATATAATATCTCTTTAAAATTTCAAACATTCAACGGCCGACAATTTTGGCGACTCCGTTGGGGAATTGCTCTACTCTCCATTATGATCAGAATGTTTCTATCTTCATACATCGATAATATGTCTATGTTCCTCATGGTCCAGGTTGTCATTCTTCCATTAGCATGCTTCGCTCATTTCTTTCTTGGGCAAGCACGGTCAACTCTTTCGATTCCAGAACCATCTGTTTGATCGTCCCCAAACAGAGTAGTTCAGGAGCCTTTAGGGTTTTCTTTTTGAGTGGGGTTGGACTCCAATAGGTGTGTTGGTGTGCGAAGTGTGTTGTGAATTCAATCCCGAATTGGGGCCTGAACTTTACTTTTACTCTGTGCCTCTCGAGTTTGGTTAGCTATCGGCAAATCAAACAAAGTTTCTACTCTTTCGCCTCCAGCTTAAAAATTTGAAATTAAAACAAAAACCGTTAATAAAAATATCAAGATAAAACAAAGAAGAATAAAAAATAAATAATTGCCCAGTTCACAAGATAACCTTTGTTGATTTTAGTATCTTTTTACTGAAATTACAAAGTGTAGGCCGCAACTAATCTTTGGAACTTTTTTCAACTGACAGTTGGAATGACGTCGCCTTAGTTGATTTTCTTTTTCGATGGGAATCTGCCCCGTGACAAAGTTGTGCTCCACTAGGGAGCAATGATAAAGTCTGGCACCGGCTTCGATGAGATCGAAGTCTTACTCGGGAAAGCACCATATGTAATCATGAAGGCCGCTCCACCAGAAATCGCCGAACCTGCCGCCGAATATGATTTGAATGGAGAGACTGATTTTCCCACAATTAAGAGGCCTACTAGGAATACTCCTGCTAAAGCCGGTTGTCCTCTCGTCTGTGAAATCTGTTGTCCACATGCCAAAGAGAGTCATTACTGCTACCGCCGCCAGGTTTGCAATCACTGCACCGATTGTTCCGTCTGCAATGGGAAAATAAATTTTGTTTGAGGGTTCTGTAGATATGTTTGCCCCTGAACCGTCAGTGTTCGAAGTTGGTTCCAGTTCTCAGAACGTGTTGTTGACCAAGTCACAGAGGAAAAACCGCAACAGAAGAATTTTGAAGGCTGCGAAAGCCAAAACTGCAGAATTGACCTCCGTCGAGCTAACCTCTCAGCCGGAAGAAAATGAAGAGCTTGAAACCTCTCCTCTCCTCAAAAGGAGTAGGTTTCATCCGCTGTCTGCTTCTATCGGGGAAGAAAGCCTTCATAGGATTGCTACTGCGTTACCGCCACCTTGTATTCCCGTTAGGTTCCGATTGGGGAACCGTGTTTCTACCGTTGTCACCGTTTCAGATGTCGCTACAACTGTTCAGAGACCCACCGATTGCAAATCAGTCAAGTCTCGTTTGGGTCCCAGAGTGTTACCTGCAGTGAATTATGAAGAACCTCCAAGAAAAAGTAATGGGAAGAGACCACTCCCTATTGTATCTGGTTCGCACTTTAGGGAGCACACTCCCTTCAGACGCGTCGATGTCACTACCGAGACACCCAGTCTCAAAGCATCAACGTCGAGAAAGAAAGTGTGAATGCCTAGGGTCGTTGAACCGATACTTTTGGAAGGGTCGGGGGAGCGTTCTTTTGAAAGGGAACATAAGTCCGATACTCCGATCGCCGCCGTTGCAGCTGCTCCAGAACTTGTTACAGAAAGAGAAGATCTTCAAGGGGTGTCATCTGACCTCAAAATAGTTAAAGGGAAAGAAGTCGATGATAAACTAGAAAGACTCAGAGCTGAAATCATCGAGCTGGCAATGAAACGAGAGGTAGGTTTCGATGATAAAGATTATGATGTGTCAGACTACATGGACGGGGAATTCGATGGAATCAACGTCGTTGAAATCCGAGTTACGTCGTCTGCACGCGATGCTCCTTCTGTTGACGAGAACACCGTGGATGAGTAGTAGAGGGCCTCCCAGCAAAAAGATGAGTCTATTAGTCGCCTCGAGAAGAAGATCGAAGATATGATGGTCATCATGGTTGCAGCGCAGGGACAGTCACACTCACAACAGGTAGCATCCCCGGAGATGAACCAACCGGAAACCGTTCATATTACCGATGAAAGAAGGGAGGTCGCTTCTGCCAATCGAGATGAACGGTCAAAGAAAGATTCAAGTCAGAACATGGTGCTAGAAAAAGATATCAACCAACTGGCCGAGTAGCAGGTAAAGGAAGCCTTAGACCAATCGAAAGGGGGCGCATCAGTTTCAAAAGGAAGAGCTTACCCGAAGGAGTTCGATGTCGTCTCATATCCTAAGCTTTTGTACCACGGACCTTTAAGACTTTCGATGGAACCGGCTACCCCCGTCAGCACGTTGCACACTTCCGAGCAAGCTGCTGCAACGCGGAGGGTAGTGAGGCATTACTTTTCCGCCAATTCGTAAGCAGTATTTCAGGGATCGCATTTGATTGGTATGAGGAATTGCCTAACGGTTCTATCAAGACATTTACAGAATTGAAAAATTTGTTTGTGAAGAGGTTTGTCGGGGTACATCACCACATTACTATTGGAGATTTGATGGTGGAACGTCAGAAACTTACAGAGACTTTGGTGGAGTATATTCTACGTTGGAGAAATTTAAGCATGAAGTGCGAACCCCAATTGCAAGAACAACATGCAATTGAAGTCTTACTCAAGAGCATTCATGGGCCGATAGCTTTCATGCTTAAAGGACTCACCATCAAGTCATTTGAAAAGTTACTCAGTAAAGCCAACAACCTACAGGAGAAGATTAAGCAAACACAATCTCTGGAAAAGACTGAAAAGCTAGAGCAGCAAAAGTGTTCGAGAAGAAGTCCGGGACAGTGGTGACGGTGGATAGAGTAAGCAGCCCATACAAATTCGGGCCGAGCCAGTTCAGCGACGTGTCCAACAAAGCATGACCAGCAGTACAGCCAGCCTAGTCAACAGTCATTCCAACAGAGGCCTTATGGAGCAGATAGACGACAGGGTCTGACGATAAATTCCCAGTTTAACAAGGTATATTCCTTTAGGGATGACGCAATGGCAAAGATGTTCAGAAATTTGATCAAGAAGTCAGAATTTAGATTGTCTGAGCCGAAGAAACCAGAAGAGGTCGATAAGAAAGATCAACCTAACTAGTGCCTGTATCACTGATTACTTGGCCAAACCACAGAAAACTGCTTCAGCTTCAAGGATTGGCTCGAAAGAAATTATAAAGAAGGGAGTATAGCCATTCCGAAAGAATATTTGAAAGAACCTGAAAGAGGGTCTGTAAATGTGATTTCGGCCGAACCAATCTCTCCAATTGACATGTGTACTGGCAAAGGTGGATGGAGTACAATCTGGAACGAGCTCAAGAGAGTCCTGGATCAGATCCGGTCCGCTTCAAGGAAAGCTGCTGCCCAGAGTCTACCGCCAGCTCAGTCTAAGATGGAGATTTAACCAAGGAGATCACCGAGGCGGGAGATGAAGAAGGCAATTGCGAGTGAAATTAAGGATAATACTGCTAGGGGTAGGATAGGGGTTGCTCCTGTTAGATTAGTTGTCTCGGATTCCGCAGTGAAATCCCTCGAACCCCTGACTTTGTACGACTATCTCGACGCCCCTCTAGGGCATTCTGAATTTAATGATTTTGATTCTGGTTAAGTTTTGGTTGTCTCTACTGATGACGTAACTGACCATAACCAATTTAACCCCGATTTCGATTCTCAAAACGATCCTCAAATCATACAAATTTCGATGAACATGTCGATAAAGGTGAAGAAGATGTCAACAACACTGGCTACGATAGTTTAGGAAGTGACGAACCAATTTTCGAATGTAAAGGAACGCCAGTTACCATCAATTTGGACTTTTCTGATTCAAAGTCAACGCCAGAGGAGTCAGCTACAATGCCAGAGGAGATAACAGAGGTATATTTAAAAAGAGGGAAAGTGTTACCCCAAGGAACGGCTCCAATGGAAAAAGGAAAACAAGTAGTCATCCAAGAGGAGCCACCCCCAGCAATAGAAGAGACGCGTGCCCAAGAGAAAACTAGATACTCAAACAAAGTGGATTACTACGTACTAGTTCATCTTAGGAAGTTGACGGCCAAACTAAGCATTTACGACGCTCTGATCCTGTCAAAGGAGATGAGAGAGTCTCTGATCAAAGCTCTACTTGATCCGGAAATTTGCTTAGCTCAGTTGGCTAGCACATCCTCGGATGAAGTTTGTTCGTTGAAGGAACAGCTTGGGGTGACTTTCACCAACGAGGATTTACTGTTTGGTACTACCGACCATAACCGCCCTCTCTACATTTCAGGCAACATCAACAGGTTCGTGCTCTACAGACATTAGCATACTTGGACATCGATGCTCAGGAGCTCCCGGCAGATAAGATGATGTTAAAAGGATACAACCAAAAGGGAGATAGGGCCCTGGATCGATAACGCTATTAATGAAGGTTGGTGATTTAGTAAAAGCCGCAAAATTCTATATCATCGACGCGGAAACTTCGATCAAAGCCCTGCTTGGCCGACCTTGGATTCACGAACATAATATGGTTTCGTCATCACTACACCAGTGTATCAAATACTGTAAAGACGGACAAGAGCATTGCATAAAAGGAGATTTACAACCATTTTCAATACACGAAATAGTCATCCACAAAGATGTCGCCTATTACGCTCCTCCAAAGAAGACCGTTTCGTCCAGAGACATCATGATAAGCAAGGTTGAAGATTCCAAAGGGTCGCAGGAGCAAGACCGGTTAACTTCGATTAAACGATCTCCCACTACTCCTTTGCAGCGAGATGGTGGAGGTTCTTTTCGCCCATGCATCCGAGATCAAGGCCGGGGGGACATGGACGAGGAAGAAGTAACAACATTGTTGAACAAAAGAAACCGACTATCAGCATAGATGTGGAAGAAAACTATGAGGAAGAAGAGTCCGTTAAAGATGCAATGACAGTAAACCAAAAGAAGTCGTTCAAGATCTCCTTAGAAGATAAAGAAGAAAGTGAGTATGAGTCAATATACGATCGGATCAACCACTATGTTCAATTCATAACCCTAACCCCGATCTACCCTCATAAGATCGGGATTTTTGAGGTTAAGGAAGTCCATAGTGCGGGCATGAAACCGATCGAGTTCCACCGTGCTTCTCCTCCTTCTAGTTTGGATGTCTATGTAAATTTGGATAAAAATGTTTCAAATGTATTAATGGAATTACCATTTGTTTACTACTCTCCTTATATTCAAAAGTTGGTTCTGCAAGGTTGTGTGCCGAAACAAATGACGAGGACAAATTACACCTTTTTGAGAAGCTATGGAACACTAAGGGTTGAACTTTCAACTCAAAGAAAGGTGTCGGGTTTGGTAAGATAAGACCAGTCGATGATTCGGAATTTTGCATGGTTGTTACTAGCAAGACAAAAGAGGATTACCAGGATATTCATAAAGAGTTTGAAGATCCTCCGATAGATGATGCTCCGCCCGAGTTTGAAGAAGAAATCAAATCAACAATCGATGAATCCTATTTTTTTTTAGTTGAAGAAGACTTAGGCACCATACGCGTTTCATCAAAAAAGTAAAAATTACAAAACCGGGAAAGAGGTCTTATCTAACACACCCATACAACTCACGCAAAAACTAAGAATTTAAGGTCCTCTTTCCGAAAAAAAGACAAAAAACAACACACACGACACACACAGACAACCTAAACAAACAAAACAAAACTAGACAAAACTATGAAAGATCCAAGGAGGCAAGCTCCAAAAGAGCATCCAGAACCATAGAAGCAATCTGAACACTAGAAAGAGATAAACCAAACTTCGTACCTCAATGCGCAATCTCATTACCTTCCCGCTCGACATGCGACCATTCGAAATGCAAATTCGAGAAAGTAAACGAATCTTCTTCAAAGAAAGAGATCGACTCCAACGATGACCCTCCCGCAAATAAACGCACTTCCAAAGCACAAGACAACCGCCTCAATTTCAACATAACGCCAACCAAACCTCTAAGTCAACCTCAGACCGAAAATCACAAAGATCCGTTTCGCAAAGAATAGAGACCTGAAACAAACTTCTACCGCAAACCAATATAAGATACAACCCAAAGTGTCACGACAAACACCACCCACACCTGAAGCAGTGATCAGTCCAACTCCCATCAAGCATATATCTTTATAAAAGGAACAATGCAGCTTAGCCCACTTAACAAGAATAAGAGTGATGCGAAGAAATGTTAAAAGGAATATTCAAAGCTTCCAAAGACTTTAAGCAAGAAAACAAAGTCGATCCTTTTAGGAAGAACCAAACTTAAACACTCGTACAAGTAACCCAAAACCAACTTAACAAAGAGACAAAGACTCAGAGCCGTAGCATTGAACTTTATGTCATTCCTGAAATCCAAATGAACCACAATATTATCACAGGAATACAAGGAAAAACCCGCTACCAAACTTACGCCAATCGACCTAATAAATCATCAATAAGTAGTAATGACTCAAAGAGGACCAATTGATATTCAAAGCAGCTATACACCTCGTCCAAATCTCAATAGCAAAATGACAAGTAATAAAGAGATGAGGAATAGATTCCTCAAAAGCTTTACAACAAATACAGAACGAGGCCAACTTTAAACCTTTTAA
Organism: Papilionanthe hookeriana x Papilionanthe teres; assembly: GCA_022702705.1. Lineage (NCBI taxonomy): Eukaryota > Viridiplantae > Streptophyta > Magnoliopsida > Asparagales > Orchidaceae > Papilionanthe > Papilionanthe hookeriana x Papilionanthe teres. The sequence continues at coordinate 90,854,869 of CM040425.1, forward strand.
GCTTCAAAATGTCGTCAGTAGGAAGAATAGAGTGATAGAGTCGCCAAATAAAAAAAGACATAGAAGGTTTAATCCAAGGGTTCCACGCCCATTTAAGATTAAAACCCTGATAAGTAGCAAAGGAATTAGCAAAACGCTTAGCCAAAGACTCACCCAAATTGCCCTTAACCATAGGTTTATCCAGCCTATCAAGAAAAATCGGATAGCAGAAATATAAGCAACATCAATAGGATTAACCATACAATTAAGTCTAGGTAAGCACCACCTATTCTCATACCAAAGATCTTTCACTTTTAAACGAACATCATTAGGACCCCCGTAAAAAGAAGCAAGAAGCCCTTTCCCCATCCAATCATCATACCAAAAATAGCATTCACCATGCCCAATATCCCAAAAAACGAGATCATTAGTAGCATGAGATGCGTTAAGCATCATCTTCCAAACGAAAGAGTCACTCTTCTTAACAGAAACAAAAAAAAGGATGAACATTAGAACAATACTTAGAATGCATAAAATCAGCCCAAAGAGAATTTTTAAGACGGAACCTGTACCAAAGCTTCATATGACGGATATTAATGGAATCCGAAAGTCTCCTGAAACCTAAACCACCGTAATCGCCTGGCTTACAAAGCTTCTCCCAACACTTCCAATGCAACTTCGTATGATTTTTTCCTTCCCAAAGGAATTTATTGAAAAAAAGCTCAAGCTGCTTACATAAAATCTTAGGCATGCCCATAACTTGTAAACAATAAAGAGGCAGTGAAGTGAGAATGCTCTTAAGAAGTGTAACACGACCTCCAAAAGAAAGAAAACTATTTTTCCAAGGAAGAAGTTGTCGTTTGATTTTATCAACAAGCTCATGAAAAAGCGCCTTACGAGGTTTACCCTTAGAAAGATTAAAACCCAAATAGTGAATTGGCAAACAAGAGTGCACAAAACCAGTTAAAGCAGTAATCCACCGCTTATTAGTATGAGAAACCCGCTTAGCACAATAGAAAGAACACATAGAAGTACTAAAAACTAAGCCAGAATTAGCTTGAAATTTCAAAACCAACTCCCAAATCCTCTTAATTGACCCTTTCTAAGCATTAGAAAAAATGATTAAATCATCAGCAAACAAAGATGATTAATCAATAAACCTCTATGAGCATAATGCATGGAGGGATACTTAATAAACAAACCATTTAAGCACCTTGAAAGATAATCAAAAGCAATGATAAAAATATAAGGGGTCAAGGGATCACCCTGCTTAAGCCCTTTAGAAGAAGAAAAGAAACCATACTGATTATCATTAATATGCAGGGAGTAGAAGTTATCATTGAGAATACTGTAGACAAGCTTACAAAAACCATCACTGAAACCAATAGCCTTAAAGATGAACATAATAAAGTCCCATCTTAAAGTATCAAAGGCTTTACGAATGTCCATTTTAAAAAGGATATTACCCCCTCTACTTTTCATATCCATATCTAAAAGAAGCTCTTGGACAATCAATGCATTGTCACAAATGTTTCTACCTTTAAGAAAAGCAGTCTGATTAGGACTAAGAATATCAGAAAGCACAGGCTGAAGTCTAGCAACAAGAATTTTAGAAATAAGCTTGGACAAAACAGTATTAATATTGATAGGACGAAAAGCATCCCAGCTCGAAGCATTAGATTTTCTAGGTAACAATACAATGTTAGAGGATTTGAAATAACGGGTAAATTAATTCTTATTTAATTCTTTTGTATTAAATAAAGAAACTTGTCGGTCAACACAAAAGGTTCGCAAACCAGAATGGATATCATAAATTTTGTAGTTTATTTGATCGAGTCGTATCATCAAGTAGTGTGTCTATTCCTCAGGATAGACGCATCGCTTGCGATATTGTGCTCGTTCATTCAAACTACTAAATAAATGAGATTCTTCCATTTTCATTTTTCAAGTTTAAAATATTATTTTCAAATTAATATATACATATTTTTTAAATCCAAGCCATATTTTATACATTGCATATACAATATCTTTTTAAAATTTCAAACAACTTTCAACGACCAACACCTATGTTCAATTATCTTCCCATAATTTTAAAGCATGACACATAAACTTAATTCCTCTATAATTAGTACACTCATGTGCATCCACTGTATTCTTAAAAATGGGGACCAAAATACTCTTCCTCCACTCCTCACACATCTCTAGTTTTTAAAATAATATTAAAGAGTTTAGTAAGCCAAGAAACTCTCAAATCTCCTAAATATTTCCACACTTCATATCAGGTCCTACAGACTTTCCACCCTTGATTTTCTTTAAAGCCTCCTTAACATCTTTTTACTAATATGATGGTAAAAATGAAATATTTTATTAAGATTAACGATTATTGATCACTAAGGTCGATCGTATTTCAGAAACTTCATTAAAAAGTACATCAAAATAACTCACCCACCTATGTTGAATTTTATTTCTAAGAAAAACACTTTTTAATTTTCATCTTTAGTACATTTTACTTGAGTTAGATATTTACTTTTCTTTTCTCTTTGTTTGGCTAGTTTATACATATATTTTTCACCATCTTTAGCGTCTAATCTATTATAAAGATCACTAAAAGCAGAATTTTTAGCGTCACATGTTGTAGGCCGTTTGATATTTTTCTCAGTTCTCCAAGCGTTTAAATTTAATCTTATATTTTAGTGTCTAATCTTTTCTTGCACATTATTATTTCACTACCAACTATTTTTATTTCTATAAATTTTTTCTTTTGATTTATCAAGTACATCTTCTGTCACTTGTTTGATAGTGTTTGTTACTTTATCCCAAATAGCACTTCTTCTTCTTAAACATCCCAAATTTTGAAATGTTAGAAAAACAATCATATAAAATCATACAAAATTAAATACTAAAAGAATAAATATATAAATCAAACAACATATTATGAACACTAATAAATTGAAATTCTAGGAAATTCAGTATTAATTAGGAAGTTTAATATTAATCCAATCTTAAATATACTGGCCAAATTTATTTTATGAACCTGCTACTAATGCCCCAAACTTTTCTCTTTCCAAATTTACTTCCACTACTATATCAAACCATACTACACCACTTCTTCCAGAAGCATCTTATAAGACGAGATTATGACCACTACTCAACTACAAATAATTTATATTAGAGGTATCTCTAAGAAATAATATCATAAAAATCAAACATCGTATGATGAACAGTCATTAAGTGAAATCTAGGAAGTTCTAGTATTACTCAAATCTTAAACATACTTATTAAATTTATTTTATGAAACGCTACTAATGCCTAAGATTTTTGCTTTCCAAAATTTACTTCCAATAATTTATCGAACCATACCATGCATCCTGCTCCAGCAACATCTTATTGAGATTGTGACCACTGCTGATAATGGATATATTAGAATACTAGAATATTAATATACAATTTTTTGTTTTAATTACTTTGATTTTCTTTTATTTGCTTTCCTTTTTTCCCTTTATTTTGATTATATTTATTTCCTTATTAGTAGATCCTATAATGGGTATTTATACCACTCTTTGCATCAATAAAACTTACCTTGGGTTTTATTCTAACATGGTATCAGAGCAATGGCTCTAAATTAGCTGTCGGGCTCTCCTTACAGCCAGCTAGGTCTGCTTTCAGCCACCTCTGCAGCCCTGCCCAGGTTCCTACTGCTTTCCCTAATCCTGCCTCCTAGATCCAATCTCCAGAATCTCGACTCCAGGAGGCTAGTTTCCCGCCTCTAAAGAAGGTCTCCAGGCAGCCAGGTTCCCGTCACCAACACTTGTTCTTTCCGTGATGGGTTCCATAACTTGATCTTTTGGTGACCCCAAGTGGAATCATTGCAAGTAGTGTCACAAAGTTCAGTTTCAGTTAAAGGTCCCATAAATTTTGTTCCTTTGGTGACCCAAAGTGGAATCTTACCAGCAGTAGGAACCTTTCGATGTCTCAACAATCTAACATCTCGTTTGGCTCAATTGGAATAACAATGAACTCCTTTAGCACAGAGTCGTCATCAGAAGGTGTTCTTGATTCCACCGAAGGATCAGTTCCAACCCCCGTTCGTCCAATAAGGAATACTGTATGAACTTTTTTATCACAACTCAATAAACTAAGCGACGGTAACTTTCTCCAATGTCACAATCTGTATCTTTGTTCATCAAATGGCGTGAAAAACTCGGTCATCTCACCAGTATGATTCTTGAACCTCCAAAGATTGACCAAACATATGGAGCTTGAGAAGTGCAGAATTTCATGATCATGTCGTGCTTGGTCATCTCTATGGAGATTTTAATTGGCCAATCATATATGTTCCTTCCGCCAGTGCCTCTAGAAGGTGGTCCGTGATACATACTAGTGCAAAACAAGGATCCAAGACTGTGACCCAGTACATTAATGATCTAGTTGCATTATGGATGGAATGTGGCTATGTTAAGACTACACTTGGGAATCTCCGACCGACCTATCTTTTTTCCAGAAAAATGACCGCATGTTTCAATTTCTAGCAGGCCTCAACAAAGACCTTGACGAAGTCAAGGGTTGTATCCTTAGTCAGGATCCTCTTCCTTCTACTCGCACAGCTTTTGTTGAGGCTAGTCGCGAAGAGAGCCAAAGACATGTCATGCTTGGTACTTTCACTCAGTATGTCGAAGAATCCACTTTAATATTTGATAGTGCTCAACCCCGAGCTTGTTACCCCACTAGTGATATCTGTCACAAACTCAACCACACTCGTGATAAGTGTAGAAGCTCCACGGAAAACCTGCATCCAAATCTTCAGTCAAATCTTCTACTGCTAAGGGTCTTGTTGCGGAATCTGAATCCAACTCGATAAAATCGGCCTCTACCCAGAGCAATCCGTAATCTTCCAATTCTCATAGTCAAATGGAGCACTTAATCAAACTGCTTGAATCCAGTCCACTCTCTTCTAACCCGTCGACCTCCCACATTCGTCTAGGTACCAAGTCTATGACACTTTCTTTTGCTCCTTTTAGTCCATGGATCATTAATTCAGGTGCCACAAACCACATGACTGAAAGCTTTCAAGCCTTCTCGACATACTATCCTTGCTCAGGGAAAGATACTAATAAAATTATCGACGGATCACAAAGTTCCATTGCTGGTAACAACAAGTTGTTTTAGCAAGAGTTCTAACTCTGAAATCTATGTTATATGTATCACTGTTGAAGTGTAGCATATTATCTATCAGTAAGTTGGCTGTGTTGCTCATTTTTCTTTTGATGTCTATGTATTTCAGGATCATCATTCGAGGATAATGATTAGAACAGCAAAGAGAGTAGGCAGCTACTTCTTCCAAAATAAAAGCACGGAGAATGAGGACACTCCAAACACTAGTTGTGGTTTATCCCAATCCAATAAATATCCTATAATGTTGTTACACTGTCATTTGGATCATCCTAGTTTCCAGTACCTAAAATAATTGTATCTGTTGATGTTTGCTAATAAAAAATCCTTCAAATTTTAAATATGAAACTTGGCAGTTAGCTAAACATCATCATGTTTCTTATCCACCGCACAATTACACACATTCCGCCCATTTCTCTCTTATTCATAGTGGTTTATGGGCACCCTCTCGAACTCCTAACTACACCAATAAACGGTGGTTCATTACTATAATTGATGACTACTCGGATGATGTAGGTTTATATTTTAAAAGATAAATCTAAAGTTATTGTTACTTCCAAAAACTTCCACATGTTTATTTTGATCCTATTCAAAACTCCTATTCAAGTCCTTCGGACTGACAATGGTCGTGAATTTTTTAACTCTATATTAGGATAATTCTTGGAAAGTAAGGGCATCATCCATCATAATTTGCGTACCCTTTAGCCAACTTGAGATCGTAGTTCCCTAACAATCCGGTCTTCTTTATTTTAGGTCTTAAAATTTTTTGGTGCACAACCTTTGCTTGAAACACAGCCTCAACTGGAAGTAAAATTAATCTCAAATCCATAAAATGTGTTTTCCTCAAATACTCTGCTACTCAAAAAGAGTATCGTTGTCTGACCCTACCACAAATAAGGTTTATGTGAGTGTTGATGTTTCCATTTTAAAAGTCTTCCTTACTTTCCTAACTCGCCCTCCAACAAATCTATACTTGGGACATTGTTGATCTTCCTCAGGGCAAGAAATCAATGGGATGCCGATGAATCTTAAACATCAAGTTTAAATCCAATGGATCCTTTAAATGCAAAAAAGCACAATTAGTAGTCAAAGGGTATTCACAGACCTACAAAGTTGACTATGATGAGACATTTGCTCCAGTTGCTAAACTAAACACCATCTTGATCCTCTTACCCCTTGCAATGAATCTGGATTGGCCCTTATTCCAACATGATGTCAATGATGCATTCCTGAATGACGATCATTCAAAGGAGATATACATGGCTCTTTCTCTAGGCTTTGACTTCACTGCCTCCCAAGTGCTAGTATGTAGACTGCGAAAATTCTTCTATAGATTGAAACAATCACCATGGGCATGGTTCAGAAAATTTGCAAAGGTGGTGGTGGGCCATGTATTCACTCAGACTCAATTTGACCACACTCATTTCTTTCGGCATTCCTCCAGCGACCGAGTAGTTATCCTTATCGTCTATGTTGCAATATTGTTCTCACAGATAATGATCTACCATCATTGGAGACTCTAAAAGACACTCTTGTCGCTTCCTTTGAAATGAAGGACCTGGGATCTCTCCACTACTTCTTAGACATGAAAGCTGCTCAGCCATCAGTATTTAGTCGTCTCAGCAGAAATATGTGATTGACTTGTTGACATAGAACAAACTTCTCCTGTGCAAACCAATGACTGTCCCGATGGATCGCAATGAAAAACTTCTTAATGTTCCAAATATAATTCTTTTAAGCAAGACTCGCTACCAACGTCTTGTGGGGAAACTCATTTACATTGCCCGTACAAGTCTCGACATAATGTCACGCGGTTGGGATAGTCAATTCATGCATGACCCCTATGAGCACCATCTCCAAGATGTCCACTAGATTCTCAGGCTCAAGTTTTAACATCAAGTTTAAATCCGATAGATCCTTTAAATGCAAAAAGGCACAATTGGTAGTCAAAGGGTATTCACAGACCTACAGAGTTGACTATGATGAGACATTTGCTCCAGTTGCTAAATTAAACACCATTCTGATCCTCTTACCCCTTGCAGTGAATCTGGATTGGCCCTTATTCCAACATGATGTCAATGATGCATTCCTAAATACGATCATTCAAAGGAGGAATACATGGCTCTTTCTCTAAGCTTTGACTTCACTGCCTCCCACGTGCTAGTATGTAGAGTGCGAAAATCTCTCTATAGATTTAAGCAATCAGCACGGACATGGTTCAAGAAATTCTCAAAGGCGGTGGTTGGCCATGTATTCACTCAAGCTTAATTGGACCACACTCTCTTCTTTCGGCATTCCTCCAGCGACCGAGTAGTTATCCTCATCGTCTATGTTGACAATATTGTTCGCACAGGTAATGATCTACCAACATTAGAGTCTCTAAAAGACATTCTTGCCGCTTCCTTTGAAATGAAGGACCTGGGATCTATCCACTACTTCTTAGGCATGAGTCTTATTTAGTCGTCTCAGCGGAAATATGTGATTAACTTGTTGACATAGAACAAACTTCTCCTGTGCAAACCAATGACTATCCTAATGGATCACAATGAAAAACTTCTTAATGTTCCAAATATAGTTTTTTAAGTAAGACTCGCCACTGTCTTGTGGGGAAACTCATTTACATTGCCAGTACATGTCTTGACATAATGCCACGCGGTTGAGACAGTCAATTCATGCATGACCCCTATGAGCACCACCTCCAGGCTGTCCACTAGATTCTCCATTATTTAAAAGGCACGCCAGGCTCAAGTTTATTTTTTTTCCCGCCACGCCTCTCGTTCTATTGCAGTTTACATAGACGCAGATTTGGTTGGGTCCGTCCATGATCGGCGATCTAACTCGGGATATTGCTCTTTTGTGTGGCGAAACATGGTCACATGGAAAAGCAAGAAACAATCTATAGTTGTTCGAAGCAGTGCGGAAGCCAAATTTCGGTTTGTGTCCCTAGGAATTTGTGAAGCTCTTTGGTTATACATCATGCTCTACAAACTACGTATGACAGTCTCTGCTCTCATATAGTTGTTCTATGATAACAAGGCTGTCACTAGCATTGCTCACAACCCGGTCCAGCATGATCGTACCAAGCATATTGAGATTGACTGTCACTTCATTAGGGAAAGACTCGAGTCCGGAGAAATTTGTGTTTCGTTTGTGTCATCGAGTAACCAGCTAGCATATATTCTTGCAAAGAAGCTTCCTCGACCACAGTTCGATTATTTCAAATCTAAGTTGAACATGACTGACATCTATGTTTCAACTTGAGGGATAGTATTAGAATATTAAAATATTAATATGCATATTTCTATTTTAATTACTATGATTTGCTTTAATTTGCTTTCCTTTTTCCCTTTTATTCTGATTTTATTTCTTCCCTTACTAGTAGATTCAGTAATGGGTATTTATATCCCTCATTGCATCAATAAAACTTTCCTTAGGTTCTATTCTAACAAATGTTATCTTATGCATTGACGAATAAACTTAAAAGTGATGATTCAATGTTTAAAAAAAAAAATTTGTTATACTAGATTTGATAGATGCATACCAAATGCTCAATTTAATTTACTATAAACAAATCAGGTTGAATCTAAAAAGTGCATAACTGACGAGAATTAAACGTTGAGCCATTTGAATTATTTCTTTAAAAGATATTTTTCCACATAAGCATGCCATATCAAAGTGGTTCACTTAATTTAAATTTTCTTTATCCGTATATACTATAAAAATTATTCATAGCATATTGTAAGTATCCCATAGAATGTAAAATAATCTCTTTTTTTATCTATTTTATATCATATTGTTATTTTTCTGAATGCAGGCTTTACATAAATAAATTCATAAAAGACTGATTGTTAGCAATTCCAAATCTATTATTAATATGAAAAGGAGATGTGAAATTTAAACCAGAAGGTAAAGTAATGATATCACCAAATCTTGAAAGGTTTCATATAAGAAGCCTTTAAGAAAATAAATATTAGAAAAGTGGAATCACATAAAAGCATAAAACATAATATCATGAATGCCTATATGAAAATCCTAGTAAGTTTTGGAATTAGTTCAGCTTTCAATTTATTTGATTTGACATTATTTTATTACCCAGAAAACAATGTTTTGCCTTTTTTCTATCTCCATCTCCATGTTTGAGTTGTGAATTCAAACCCAATACTTCGTTAGATTGTGATGCACCTTGTGTACTAGAAGCTATCTTACTTTTTGACATTGTGTCCACTACCAACGGTGGATATGAGAAATATTATATGCATTGACATTATAACCTAGTTGCAATGATTCAAGAATTACTTTATAAATGCAAAATAATTAAGCCTAAGTTTTTTAAACCAAAATCAAATGTTCAGTTCACCATAATTAATATTTTGAGGGAAACATATCATGTACACTGCAACGGGCATTTTGATCTGAACAAATTATTACTTGGTTTGCTTTACGTTGTAGTTTTCTAACTTTTGCTTTAGTTCGTTGAATATATGCCTATTATTATTCCACGTAGAGAATAGATTGCGTTTTTTTCAATAGTTTTAAAGTTCATGTCCAGTTAATGGTGTTATGTGTCGAGTCTCTTATTAACTTCTGGATTTCCCTGTAGTTAGAAGTCAGACCTGTTGACTTGCAACTAAGTCACTATAGTTTTGCGCTGATTGTGGTTCCTACTGTAGTTCATGGCACTGATTTGGGAAGAGAGATAAGAGTTTTTGTTCTTTTATATATAGGAAACAAGATTAATTACCACTCAATGATGTGTAAAACATGAAGGAATAACAAAAATTTATTAAAATGTAAAGAACTAGAAATAAAATATACTGACAAGAACACGAAAAAAAATGACAGGGGCCGCATTAAAAACATCTAACTTAGAGCCGTTGCATACAGAATCTGAAGCTCCTACTGTGCTAAAAAAGCTAACATCAAAGGCAACAGGAAAAGGGTAGGGATTACCAAGGCAATTCGTCCTGTGAAAAATTATGCAGTTATGGGTCTGCGGTCAAGAAAATAAGTGTGGGAACAAAACCTTCTCTATTATGTGATGTGGAAGGTTGACTTCAGAAATCAAACTTGGGATTAATTGTTTCAGGGTTAAGAACCTTTCTACCGCGCCAGGTAAATTAATTTCTGAATAATATGTATAATTCATTTTAATTGTTATGCAAAGAAAGCATAATTAAATAACCTAAGCAGGGGTAAAATAAATTAAATAATGTAATTCACATTGCTGAAGACGCATAAGCATAGAATTAAACACAATTCTTTTACCGTGAAATGTTACGCAAACCAAACAAGCCTCGAGTTTAACATGCCACAAAATAAATTACAATGCAGGGAAAAGATGCAAGTGATAATAGATGAACACTCGAAAATATAAAATAAAAAAGGACTCAGCCATGCATCATTAAATATTTAAATAGCAACGATATTATTATATTGCATACATATACTATTACATTAATATTATGAATAATTCATTTGACAGTGGATTACAGAAGAAGATAATCATATTCTCTCTATCATAAAAAGTAATATCAATTTTAATTCATACATAAATTTACTAAACTAAAATATGAATGCAAAATGTTTAAATTTTAGTTTTTAATACTCTAAATCAAAACCAAAAATATCAAAACTAAAGAAACAAAAACTTATGTAACAATGAATCCAAACCGAATTTGAAACTAAATTTAAAAACTTAAAGCTATATATGATGAAGATAACCTCATCAAAGCAGTAAATACCAGTACACCACGATTTCTAAAACAAGTCATTCATCGTTTTCAAGGATCCTTTACCCCGAATAGTTACTTCAAGCATGCCTCTTAATTAACAGAGTATGTTTAGAACAAAAGGTAACATCCGAATGATAATAAATCGATAAATACATACATACATGCACACAAATATCGAAATCATTTTATATATATCCAATCAAATTAGCAATATATATAACATAAGAATGGAGACATTTTATATATATCCATACAAAATACCGTCAAAAAATCTGATGAATGCTTCAAGTTAACTTAGAACTTCATCCTCAAATTAACAAATAAGAAATTATAGAACGCGTACCCTGCCCGCAGGCTTCAGGAAGGAACCACAATCATTTTGTGCGCAGTCCATCAAGAAAACATAGGGTAAGCTATATTCAACCAAATCAGCTCTGTTATCTGGTATACAGTTAAAAATAATGAATTCATCATAGAAACAGGTCTAAACAGTTCTGCTAATAAGGAACAGTTCAAAGATAACAAAACACTTGTGTGCCCACAAAACTCAATAAAACCTTTCAAGTATAAGCAAATGTGTATTACATGTGCATGGTCATCTATGCATGTGCCCAAGGGGTGCTTCTGAAGTTATGATACCTTATGAATTCTGTATTCATAAAAGCTCAAGTTGGGAAAAAAATATAAAATGGGGCAAGAAAAAAAAAGTGCACAAAAATATAACGGAAATTGCATTAATTGATATTTCCTGCATTCTAAGAATTTCAAACAAATATGAAGGTAGAAGCTTCAAACTCGCACGAGTTGTCTTAGTTGAAGCAAAGTAAAAGTTTGGCATTTCCCTCTCTGAAGTTAAGTTTTAACATTTTATTGATGTAAAGCCAGTCCAGAATTAGCTTGCTGATGAAGCAAAAAAATGTTTTTAGTAGATAGGAATAATAACGATTATGTGGAGATAAATGACAAGTAAGATACTTTCATTGTTATTTTTTAATTTCTCATTTTCTTTTCATGGAAACTCAATTTCTACATGCAGCATTTACAACTTGGCAGGCAGCGAGCATAAGTGGTCCTTTGCATTGGCTGGGGTTGATGTTTCTATCACGGGCATTTGACTATCCTAGTGTCTTGGACTTATGATCAAAATTATGGTGCTAGAAAAATGAATATTAGTAGAAGTCCAGAAATAGAAATTCTCAGGAGGGCTTCAGATATGATCCAGTTAAATAATCAAGATCACACAAACTCCCCTGAATTCAATTGTATAAGGAATGTTCTGAAGATATACTTAGAAATTCACATAGGTTTTATGCCAATTATTGTCTCAGATAATGTGGAAATGTAAAATACTATGTTATCATCCTATTTTTCATGACTGTCGTTCAATAAATAATTTTGGCTAAGCTTCATCAAGTTTAAGAATGCTCTATAAAAGATAGTTAAACTTCTAGACTTAACGGCAACAATTTTTTTTAAAGCACAATAACCAAAGAATCAAGTAAGAATGTATCAAAAATAAAGATATGGATATTGTTTAAGAATGAAGACACAAAGATGATAATTTCAACAAACATATTACCAAGCTTTTAGAAAGAACTTTTTGCTGGAGAAAAAAATTAAGAGATTATCAATCACACTATAGATTAATCCAAAGATGGTTGAGTTAGCTTAAAAATGATACATCTGGTAAAGCTTCATGATCATATGAGCTATCTATTGAGATATGGAGTGAAAAAGACACTAAAATAACATGTTATGACCATGAAATCTTGAAAGTAAGAGAATAAAACCTTTAGCTATAATATTTAAGAATAAATTGGTGTTGAGGGAATTGAGCATTTGTAGTAAAATGACAAACTTGTAAAAGAACCTTATTGAATAAAATTGAGGAGAAATATATGGATATAGAAGTTGTTTGTTTGCCTGCATTACCACTGTAATGCAAACAAAATACACTACATTTTAAAATTAAGCATTTGATTAGGAGGTTGTTTGGTAAACTGAAAAGTGAATGCGGTGTAAAGAAATTTTGTGTATTATGCATACAATGTATTTGAAATACTGAGACGTTGTTTGGTTGTTTGTAAAGTAAGTGCAGGAAGATTTTTCTTTTTGTTTGGTTAATGCGTGCAGAATAAAATTAAATCAGTGTATTCTAAGTGCAGGGAATTTTTTTTTATGTTTGGATAATGCATGCAGAGTAAAATAAAATCAATGTATTCTGAATAGTAAAAAGTTGTTTAGTTGTCTGTAAATGAAATGATATTACTTCCCCTGGTTAATCGTTATACATTATATAGTTTTTATAAACTTGCATATTTAATGTTTAAGTACTAATAATTATTTATATAATCTTTCAAAATAAAATTAAATTGAAAAATATGCATGATAAATTCTGAATAATAAAAAGTTGTTTAGTTGTTTGTAAATGAAATGATATTACTTCCCCTGGTTACCCGTTATATATTATATAGTTTTTATAAACTTGCATATTTAACATTTAAGTACTCATAATTATTTATATAATCTATCAAAATAAAATTAAATTGAAAAATATACATGATAAAATATATTTAATATGTTACAAATTAATAATAATAATTTTTTTATATAAAATTAAACCTAGAATGTCACATAAATAAATATAAAAAAATTTGGCATAATAGAGTGTCATATAAAAATTGTTAAATTAATTTATAAAGGTATATAAATCATATAAAACTTAATTTATTTGAAAATTGAAGTTTAGACTTTAGAGATGTAAATACTCAGAGCTTATATACCATTAGTTTAAGGGGATTAAAAAAAAAATGCTCTCTGATATGACGCACACAAGGAAAATAAAAGTGGAAGATTTGCATGCATACCACTCAATTCTTCTGTATTTCAAGGTCTAACACCTAAACTTCAAATTTTACATACATACCACCTTTACCTAGTATGAAAATGTGTATTTTACATGTTAAAAGTTAAAATAGTGGTATTTGTGATGTGATTTGAAAGATTTCGGCTGTATAAATGTAAAAAAGTAAAGTTTGTATGAAATATGTGAATATATAGGAATTGGGTGGTATGCATGTAAACGCCCCAATAAAAATCAGTGAAAAGTTAAGCCAACTGATAACAATCAATCAAGAGTATATCAAAACTCAAAAAAATACTATGTTCCCAAAATAGGAGAAAGTAATTGAGTCTTTGACAGCAAGAATAGCCTTAAAAAATACGTTGAATCAAAAGTACACCTTTTATTATCGCATAAAAACCCAATGCACAAATTAGAGGAACTTGAAAGAAGTAAATTTAAACCCATTATTCTTGATTTTGTTTGAACCAGCTCCTAGCAATTCTCATTCATATTTCATGAATCTACACAAACAAAAATTAACTCTTTAATCCTTCTCGAAGTCTCTTTGACAGATTAAAAAATATTTAAAATTCATTCAGGATTGCACTTGTTAAGAATCAAAAAGGGGCACTGAACTCAGTGTACTTATTTACGAATTTCCTCACAAATAATAATCTATCATAATTATGTTATGCTGCTTCAAACATACTGTCCATAACTACGAAAATACCAGGCCTAGCTAACATGAAAGCCTTGCATTGGAAGACACTTAACCTAGATGCAAATACTAGCATTATCGAATGTCAGCATATAAATTCTAATGTTTGAAAAACGAAGGGTTAATCTTACTTGGAGATGAAGTCAAAGGAGCATATACCAAGCAAAAGTACCATAATAAACTCCAAGTATTATTTGTTCATACAACGAAGAGGGACATCAGTCATCACTAATCACCAAATTAAGCTGAAATGGTGCTTCGAATAGTGATATTAAAACAAAATAATATGGAATAAAATAACTATAAACTCAACGCATAACTCCTGAAATTTATCCAACTCAAAAGGAAAATCAAGTGTCATCTCAGGAACAAGCTCATGAAATCAACTAGCAATCTCATCATTGCCACCAGGAGAAGCCCAGGCCCACATCTGCAACATATAAGCTCAAGTAATCAATTATATAATTTGCCACTTAAAAGCAGAAGTAGAATACATCCCAGTTCTTAATGTTCGAGAAACTGAAATCTGTTTTGCAACAGCCAACCTTATCTGACTATTTCAGCCATAATGTGATCATTTCTTAACAAAATTGAATGGTTCTAGTGGTGTTGAAAAACAAAATTGTCCACAGCTTATATGCTACCCACTTCATCCAAGTCCAAGCGGACACGCTATAATTTTAATGAACATTCGAGAAACTAATATCTGTTTTATAACTGCCAACCCTATCTCGTTATTTCAACCATATCGCAACCATTTCTTAACGAAATTGAATGATTTAGAAGGCTTAGAAAAGATGACAAAATTTTCTATAACTTCTATGTAATTCACTTTATCCAATTCCTAGAGAATATGCTACAGTTGTTTTCAACGTTCGAGAAACTGAAATCTGTTTTGCAACAGCTGACCCTATCTTACTATTTTAGCCATAACGGCGCCATTTCTTAATGGAATTTGATGATTTTACTGGCATTAGAAAGCTAACAAAGTTTTCTATAACCTTTATGTTATCCATCTCAACCAATTCCAAACGGATTTGCTAGAGCTTTTTCGAACGTTCGAGAAACTGAATCTATTTTGCAACAGCTGACCCTATCTCGTGATTTTAGCCACGACACCAGTTCTTAACGGAATTGGATGAAAATTTTATGTTATTCATTTTTATCCAATTCCAAGCTGATTTTGTGTTTAACACTGCCGTTGCCGGTCCCAAACCCGGATGTGAAAAGTGGAGGGTTGCGTTAGGTAGTCCACAGCCAGCGTAAAACTTGTCGAAAAAAGTCATGACATGAATCCTTTTGATCATTGTGTAAGTGCTAGGGCATCCCCTATAAGCGACGCGCTGTATGGCTTGAATACAGTGGAAAGTGTGCAAGGGACGCTACACCGGCGCCCAGATGTAGTGTCAAGTAAGCAAGGGTTCCCACATTATAGACGGATGCGGGTAAAGAAGTTATTAGTCAATGATACTAGTATTAGGATAGGATCTTGGAATATAGGTACTCTCAATGGAAAATAAATGGAATTGGTTGATATTATGATCCTTAGAAAGATAAATATCTTATGTATTCAAGAAACTAAATGGATTGGAGAAAAAGCTAAGGAGATTGATAACTTAGATTTTAAACTATGATATTCTGGTAAGAGTCGTACTAGAAATTGTGTAGGTGTAATTATAGATAAGAGTTTGAAAGATAATGTTGTTAAAATTAATAGAGTTGGAGATATAATTATAGCTCTTAAGATTATTACTGATACTAAGATTTTTAATATTAAAGTGCTTATGCTCCTCAAATTGGTTTAGATATAGGCTCTAAAGATAAATTCTAAAATAATTTAGAAGACTTAATACACTTGATAACCCTTGAAGAAAAAATTTTTATTGGAGCAGATTTAAATGGACATGTAGGTAGAGTGGTAGAATATTTCAGAAATATTCATAAGAATGCTATAGCTATGAGCGATTAATGAAGAAGGTAGAATCATTTTAGATTTTGCTTAACAGTATGATATGATTACTACTAATATTTTATTCAAGAAAGAGATGAAGCATCTTATTACTTATAAGAATGGATCTAATAAAACACAAATCGATTTTTTCTTATGAGAAGAAGTGATCGTCGAGATTGTAAGGATTTGTAAGGTCATTCCAAGTGAGGAATTAAGTACCAAACATCGTTTATTAGTTCTAGATTTTAAGATGAAGAGTCGATAAATAAAGAATACTATGATTCAACATCGTAGAATAAAATGGGGGCACCTAAAAGACACAAATAAAATTATTTTTATGAGTAAAATTCAAGATTTAAATATTTGGGATGTCCATTAAGACGCGAATGCTATGTGGGAAAAATTAACTAATACTATTAAACAAGTGGCTAAAGATGTACTTTGAAAATCAAAAGAAAAAGTTTCTATAAATAAAAATAGTTGGTGGTGGAATAATAATGTGCAAGAAAATATAAAATATAAGAAGTTATGTTATAAAAATTGGTTTAAATGCAAAGGCGTAGAGAACTTGGAAAAATATAAAACAGCCCGCAGGGAGTCTAAAAGAATAATCTGTGACGCTAAAAATTCTGCTTTTAGTGATCTTTATAACGTGTTAGATACTAAGGACGGTGAAAAATATATCTATAAACTAGCCAAACAAAGAGAAAATAAAAGTAAAGATTTAACTCAAGTAAAGTGTATTAAAGCATTTAAAATCAAAAGTATTTTTCTTAGAAAAAGATATTCAACATAGGTTGAGTTATTTTGATAAATTTTTTAATGAAGATGCTGAAAGTACGATCGACCTTAGTGATCTTAATATCGTTAATAACAATAAAACTTTTAATTTTTACCGTCACATTAGTAAAAAAGATGTTAATGAGGCTTTAAAGAAAACCAAGGGGGGAAGGCTGTAGGACCTGATGATATCCCTATTGAAGTGTGGAAATGTTTTGGTGATTTGGGGGTTTCCTGGCTTACTAAACTATTTAATATTATTTTAAAAACTAAAAAGATGCCTGAGGAGTGGAGAAAGAGCATTTTGGTCCCCATTTTTAAGAATAAAGGAGATGCACAAGAGTGTGCAAATTATAGAGGAATTAAATTGATGTGTCATACTTTAAATTATTGGAGAGGGTAATTGAACATAGTTTAAGACGTATTACGAAGGTTTCTCATAATCAATTTAGATTTACGCCGGGCAGGTCTACCATGGAACCTATACATTTATTGAGAGGTTTGATGGAGAAGTACGTAGATAATAAGGAGGATCTACATTCGATTTTTCGATTTAGAAAAAGCTTACGATAAGGTTCCTAGAGATGTTCTTTGGAGAGTCCTCGAGAAGAAAGGTGTTCATGTGACTTATATTCAAGTCATTAAAGATATGTATGCTGGAGTTGTTACATGTGTTCGAACCGAAGGAGGATCGACCAAATATTTTACTATTTCCGTTGGTTTACATCAAGGATCGGCTTTAAGCCCATGTCTTTTTGCTTTATTTATGGATGGTCTTACCGGGCATTTACAAGAGGATGTACCTTGGTGTATGCTTTTTGCCGATGATATCCTCCCGGTGGAAAAGACAAGAGAAAAAGTCCAAGCAAAAACTCGAATTATGGAGGTCTACATTGGAGTCTAAAGGTCTTCGTTCGAGTAGAACTAAAACTCGAATATATGGAATGTAATTTTAATAATAGTAGATCCAGTGACAGAAGTGTAAATTTGGGTGATCAAATTATTAAAAGGTTTGAACGATTTAGATATCTCGGGTCCATTGTTCAAAGCGATGGTGATATAGATGGGGATGTTAATAGTAGAATTCAGATTGGTTGGTTTAAGTGGAGGAATGCGTCCGGCCTTTTGTGTGATAGAAAAGTACGGCTTAGACTGAAAGGAAAATTTTATAAGATGGTGGTGAGACCTTCAATGCTCTATGGTGTTGAATGTTGGCCTTTAAAAGAGAAGCATAATGTTAAGTGTTGTCGAGATGAGAATGATTAGGTGAATGAGTGGCTTTACACTTAGAGACAAAATGTGAAATGAATATATCCATAATAGGGTTGGTGTTGCATTAGTGACGGATAAAATTAGAGAGAATCGCCTAAGATGGTTTGGTCACATTAAACGTCGACCACCTGATGATCCGATTAGGAGAGTAGATGTTTTAAATACAACTTATGTTAAGAAAGGCAGAGGTAGACCTAGGATAACTTGGGCTTATTGCATAAAAAATGATCTTAATTTAATAGAATTAAACGAAAATTTGACACTAAATAGGACGCAATGGAAAAAAAGGATTCATGTAGCCGACCCCACTTAGTGGGATTAAGGCTTTGTTGTTGTTGTTGTTGTTAGCTAACAAAATTTTCTAAAACTTCCATATTTTTCATTGTATCCATTTCCGAGCGAATATGTGTTGACCTCATTTTTTGTGAGGTCTTGATTTCTTTCTCCTCGAGCCTAAGATCTAGCCTTAGGACTTTCCTATTGACTATCCTATAGTACTAGAAATGGAACCC
This sequence comes from Papilionanthe hookeriana x Papilionanthe teres, assembly GCA_022702705.1. Lineage (NCBI taxonomy): Eukaryota > Viridiplantae > Streptophyta > Magnoliopsida > Asparagales > Orchidaceae > Papilionanthe > Papilionanthe hookeriana x Papilionanthe teres. The sequence goes on from CM040425.1 coordinate 90,873,827, forward strand.
ACTTTACATAGAACTTCAAACCACTTCTTGACTCAATTTTGCTAAAACCTCAAATGAGTGGTCCCAAGCACTCAACTCTTAGTTGCAAGGGCTAAGGACCAACATGTGGATGCCCCAAAGATAAGTTCTCAAAGAATTTAAAAGCCTTAGGGAAGCCCTTTATAGCTAGGTCATGTGCACATCCAAGTACCTCACACTACACATTCACATACATAATGCGCTCACGCACATGCGCGACACGCATAAATATCACAATTCACACCACCTACACTCACATACAGTTCAGAATTAATCAGAACTAAAATTAATTGTCAAAAAAGAATCAACCATGAGCCAAAATTCAAATAAAACTAAATTTGACACATTTTTTACCCGATTGTCGGCAAACTTATCTGGGTGACCCCGAATGACGAATCGGACCGTGCGAGAGCGTACGGAACATCAATTTTAGTTAGGAAAGACATTCATATTGCTATGATTTTGAGCGCGAGCAAACGACACGAAAATCAATGCGTATAAAGAATAAATTAAAAGAGACGGATTCAGACCCAGCCCGGCTTCAATTCGGTTTGAACACGGCCAAATTGTACCTTGTCGAGCTAATAATGTGATTCATACTTTGAAATTTCAAATTTCAAATTAACCGCTCAAACTCTCTTTAATTGAATTTAATAAAGCATTATCACATTCAAATCCTGCTCAGAGCATGAATGGAAACCAATTAATCTCACACCCAATATAGCATAATGTTCTTTCTGGAACGCCCGGCATACAAGATTTGGCTCCATCTTCCTCTCTTGGCGGTCCACTTCCTCGCAACCAAAAAAAAAAACCTTCACCTTACCTCTTCCTCTCCACCGAAGGCTCTCGACTCACATGCCCCTCTCCACCGAACTCCCTCACCTCTCAACCAAAACCCTCGCCTCTCCCTCTCGTTGGACTCTCTCACCGATCCGAACTCCCTTCTCTCTGCCATCGCACCTCTCTCGGCCGAACTCCTTCATCTCACGACACACCCCCTGGTAAGCGCTTGATGCCCTAAGGGATCTCCCCATTTCACGCATATCACTTCCTCTTATGTTCTCTATCAAATTCCCCTCACACTCGATCTCCATCAACACAAGGGATAAACAACAGAAGAAATTGAGGGTATAATTTACGATTTGCTAGTACAATTGGTTGCTCGTTCTTCTGATTTACCCTATTTTTACGCTCTTAAGTTTCTGCCTTGTCCATGTTTGCTTGCAACTATGCGACTGCCTTTCATTTCTATGGTGAAAGCACCAATTTTTTTTTATCGCAAATAACTCATTAGTGCTGCTCAGATAATATTACCTGTCTAGCTGATGGTGTTATGCTCAACTGCACTACATTGTCGTATGGATTAGGTTGTTCAAGCACTCTCCCATTTGAAACAGGATTGAAGACGTTTAGGAAATCTTTCTAAACCTGAATGTTGGGAATCAGAGGGATTGATGTGCTTATTTCATTTCTGGTTGGGTTTACTGCTGCAAGTTGTTTTGATTCAGCTTCATCTATTTCTAGTTTTGTGGTCCAACATGCAACTACTTTCATATACTGTCCATTGATTAATCTGAAAATTCATTATTCTCATTGGAAACATTGTTTGTTGTCCCCTTGTACCGGTTCGTCCTTCGCATTACCATGGCCACAGTTGGCTAGTTCCCTTTTAGGACTAGTTTATTTCTGGTTCATTTCCTCGGCTTTGTAGTGTGGCTCATTGCCTCAATTTTGAAATATATGCATGTATGTATGGGTTTTCTTATCTCAGGCTTCTCTGTTTATATCATCTAAAACCTTCCCATGTAAAATTATGAACATTTACATACATATTACTCATTGCCTGTCTATTTACACATTCAACACTTAAACTTCAATTTTTATACTCGCATTACATTATCATTTTTTTTTTTTTTTTTTTTGATGTAAAATAGTTAGGTGGTGTAAATGTAAAGGAAAATACTTGAATGTTAGATATGCAAGTATAAAAGAATTGAGTGATGTATATGCAAATCTTTCAAATAAAAGAAAAACTCAAGGAACTTGACATATACGGAAGGCTGCTACTGGTTCGCTTTGATTGCACAACCTTTTGATACCCTTATCAGGTTTTTTTGTTAGTCAACCTTTTCCCGATTATGGTGTTAGAAGGGTAGCCTTATACCAGTTAAAGCCTTAATTGGGGTTGATGACTTGTGAGCTTGAACTTGGGGGTCAGATTTGAAGAGAAATGGAGGATAATTTCTTATGGTTTGATAATGAAATTTGTTATCTTTGGGTCATACATCTTAATCAGATGCTTTTCTCATCCTGTAATGGTGAATTTACATATGCAGCACAATTCCTTGGGCAATTACACATCTAACACTATGGGCTTTAATCTCTTTGTGAATATATCACTTTACCTATGACTAAAGGACTGTAATGGTGATTTTTATTTGTTATGTCGTAGAAGATTTGGATGCTATAACTTGAGGTTTGGGTGTTAGATGTGTAAATATATAGGAATAATTGAATGGCGGGTATAAATATTGGTTTTTGGCCATACATAATTGCTGATTTGAAGGGGGATTTCGAGGCTACTCTTGCTCAATAGTTTCACTGTTTTAGGCACAATATGTTTACCGTTTTGGAGGGGGATTTGAGTGACGTTTTTTTGTCCCATATTTTAGCTGTTGTGGAAGAGATTGAAATGATGCTCTTGCCCCATGTTTCCTCTGTTTTGGGAGAGATTCAAATGTAGTTTTGGCCCCATATTTTAGCTGACTTAGGAGATGTGGGTGTTGTTTTGCCCCAATTTCTCCACTGCTTTGGAGGTGACTTGGGCACTGTTTGGTCACTGCTCTGGCACTGTTTGGGCACTGTTCGGGAATTGTTTGACTGTTATTTTTGAGTCATTTTGAGGTGCCGGTTTGAAGCAATTTATACACTATTTTAAGCCGTTTTTTTTTTTTGCTGATTCGAAGCAAATTATGCACTGTTTTTTAGTGTTTTTGTTGGTTGATTTGAAGCAATTTATGCACTGTTTTGTGGCATTTTTGATGACTGATTTGAAGCAATTTATGCACGGTATTGGAAAATGACTTGAGCACTCTTTGGGCACTGTTCGGGCACTGTTCGGGCATCATTCGGCTGCTTTTCGGGGGCTGTACGGGTGTTGTTTTTTAGTCATTTTGGGTGCCGGTTTGAGTCAATTTATTCACTGTGTTGGGCAGTGTTTGTTTAGGTGTTGTTCAAGTGCTGTTTTTTAGTCATCTTGGGAGCCGGCTTAGGTCAATTTACTCGCGTAGTAGAGACGATTTCGGCACTGTTTGGGTATTATATAGGTGTTGTTCGGGTGCTGGTCGAGTGTTGTTTTGGGTCATTTTGGATGTCAATTTGGGTCAATTTGTTCATTGTTTTGAGGTACATCTTAGGCGTTGTTTTAGCCCAGTTTTCCTTGTTATTTCGAGCTGATATAATTAATTTTTTTTTAAGATTCAAATATTTTTTCGGTCGGCTCACTTACGAGCTTACTCCTTTGCTTGGATGATTTTTAAAAGTGATTCGGGCTCTTCTCTTTTCCTATTGTTTTGCTTTAATTTTTTTTCTTGCTCGATGATGTGGTCCTACGTGCTTATACCGAGATATAAGTGTGTATAGTATAGAGATATATAGATCATCGAGTAGGTTGTAAGTTGGATGGTTCGGAGTTTAAAAGCGGTGATGAGAATGCTTATGTGCGCTAAGAGTGAGATACAAAGTGAGACATCAGAATAGTATCCCCTACCTTCAAAACCCTCGGAGGGAGGATAGGACCGATAATACTCTTCACCGACCTTCGGTAAAAAGTTGCCCCTTGCTTTCTTAGGTTGTCGGTAGTTCTGGCACGATCAAAGTGAGCAACTTGTGGACTAATTTACTTCTCCAACATATTTACATAGATACTACAAAAAAAAAACTTTTGCAGCACCACTACTTTTGATTGTTAAGTAAACTCTGCATGCTAAAATTAATGAAACTTTAATAAAATCTTATAAAAGTCCACTTGTTAATCACTTTAACTAAGGTCGAGGATTGCCCTCCTTAGATTATTTGGTTAGTAGCTTTTATCCAGGGCAGATTATGAAAGAACGTAGCCCATCTCTGAGCCTACCCCAAGCCTGAATTCTTACGGCCCAACTCGATCTTTTCGTATATATGTCACCTGCTCTTTTACCCATGCATATATATACACATGTCAACCGTGCTTGTTAAATTCTCTACAACACTTGCTTACTATTACCTGTGATACTAACCATTTTTGCACCAGTACTAAAGGCCCAGGAACGAAAGTCTAATTTGTTTTATTTTTAAAGCATTTTACCGTTCTTTTATTTTCGGAGTTATTTTCTACTTGTAAAACCCTAGGATAGAAGAACAGTAGAATGGTGGATATAAGGTACACTACGGTAGGCCATTGACTCATCAAAATGCATGTATACATACAAACCTTAAACCTGAAACTCGAAACCGTCGCGGCGAGGAAATTGGAGCAAGTTTTGTGGGCAGCACGACGACGATACACACAGATCACGATCAAAACAAAACATCGAACAGAGCTACTTCAGCTAAACCATTCATTAGCCCTAAATAATAACAATGCATAAGACTTCGAGTTAGTTCGTCTAGCACGACACAGATTCTCACTTTTTATCTTTAGGCTCCTGTGCAACCGTGTTGTGCAGTATAAGTCCTAACTTGCCCTAAGCTCTGAGGTTGTCATTCCGTATGACGTAAACCCTCATATTTTCGTAGGCTACTTGTATAATCAAGCGTTATGCAAGTGTAAGCCCTAAATAATAATTGACAGAATCGAAATATTAAATAAACATCATTTCTAAAACATAAAGTCAAACAGTATGATCGACTGGGAAGAGACTGAGGTTTTCCTCAGAGTCGTGACATCCCCCACCCCTCACTCCTCAGACCTCTCAAAATAACCGTTCACATTTTGGCTTTTCTTATTTCACTCTTCCTACAAGCAACGTTGAAAAGAAAACTTTGGAATCTTGAAGACAGAACCTCCAATCTAAATTGAGGGTTTTTTTAAGTGACTTTGATCATTTGAGATATAATTAACTATAGGGGCTTGCCCTTATAGGAAACTTGGAACCCAGGTAAAATAACTCTTATTTAATGTTTTATTAAATAGAAGAATTTATCGTTCACACAAAATATTTGTAGACTACACGTATGTCACAAATCTCTTAGTTTGCATGATTGAGCCCATCACCGAGGAATACGCTTATCTTTCAGAAAGGTGTATTATTCGAGGTATGGGACACGATTATGTAAACAATTAGACGAATGAGATCCAATCGGTATCATGTTTCAAAATTAAAAACACTATTTTCAAAATAAAAAATTATATATTTTTATATTAAATTAAACATTTTTCAAACAAAAAAAAAAGATGACCGACAATATGCTACAATTTTTACGAGCACATAAACTATGTGGCAACTCACATTTAACTCATCGAAAGGCCACAATGTGCAAATAAAACAATTTACCCATATTGCTACATCATTCAATGCAGTCAAAGCTACATTTGTATACTTCTAATTTCGGTGGTTATGACTATTACATGTTCATGCATATTATATATATATATACACTTGGGGGACTAAATTGGGTAAGTCGTTGACATAGTATGTATGCCAAGAAAAAAGTCTATTATAATTTAACTATCAAAAAAAGACTGATAATAGTATGACGATAATCTAAGAAACTAATTGAAATTCACCAATGAATTGCAAATCTGACAAAAATTTGTGAAAGATATATGTATCTAAATTTGTGAAAGATATCCATGTTTAGACGATCAGAAAAGAATTTACAACAATAGTGAAAGTGAATGGTCAAGATAATTTTGTGATCTTTGCATTAGTGAAAGGAAATATATGTTTGTTTTGGGAAGAGGATGCTTGTTTGTGTACATGAGAATCTTCAACTTTATGAAAGAGTAATGAAGATTTTATAGAAATTGGGACTGACAACCCGCCCACCAAATTAGCAAAATAGCAAGAAGTACTAACAAAAGGCGAACGAAACTTGAAATGATTGGGGCGACTAGGGTAGTAGGTGACAAAGGTGGATTAGAAGGGACCATCAAAATCATAAAACTCAAAAGCAAAGGAAACTTGAGATGATTGAAGCAACCAATGTTGTGGTGTAAAGGATGGAACTACCAAAACCCTTGAAACCACTAAATAGGCAGACCACGGAGCAAAATAAAGGAGTGATGAAGAGGGCTGAGAAGAGCCGCCGAAAAATAGATGAGGAGATAAGTAAAACAATTGGAACGAGAAAAACAGAACGACATTCATAGAGAAGAGAGTAGTTTGAAGAAGGAAAAAGATAGGTCAGTCACCGCTGCCTAGAAGGATCGACATCAAGCATATGTAGCACACACAGCTCGCAAATTCGTGAGCGGGATGCATGCAAGAGCATGTGCAAAAAACACTTTAGATGAGTGATGGATGCACGCAAAAAAAGTGCACATGAGCACACGCAAAGCGCCTCAATGGAATTCATATAGGGTTCGCACCTTTAGGTTTTTTTCTTTCTTTGTTTATTAGCACATCAAGGGGGTCTAAGAATTAGTAGTCTTTAAATAAAAAAGGTTTACATACCACTAAAAGAATATACAAATTCAAAATTAGTTTAAAAATCCATTTTAAAATGAAGCTCTCTTTTTACTTGTTAGAAATATTTCCAAAAAAAGAGACCTCTCATTGTGCTTAATACATAGTGTATAACAATAGCATGCTCAAATATAGCCTCTTAATTTTATTTCTAATTCATTTTATGGTCGGAATAAGACTAATTAAGATGATGGCACATATCTTCGTATGCTATCTAATACCATCGCAAGGCAACATGCTTCTTAATTTAGATTGCATACACTTTTGCAACACAAGTTTACCTCTACTGCAGGATGGCAGAATACTATAGAGCTAACAACATGCATGTGCAATTCACTTATGTGCAGATATGAATGAATTATGTTTTGTATGTACAGCAACAAAAACTCTCCGTGCAGACAGAAAATTTGCTAAAATGCTTACTACATTCATAACAATCATTATTGCAGCTTCAAAGTTTCAGCACCTTCCGCTTTCATAATTGTGCAAACTTGCCTCTAGCTAACTTCCTATCATATTGTATGCATTGTTTTAAATACTAACAGCAAAATTTACACTACGAAAAAGAATGTGATCAATGAACCAGCAGTTCCAGCGAACAAGAGAGAGAGAGAGAGAGAAAGAGACTCGTAGGTTTAACAACAGCTACTTGTATAAGTAAAAAATCAAGTATATACCTTCAAAGCACACTGGAGTGTTGATATCAGATTCACATTTCAATATATTCTTCAAGTTGTTGAAACATCGATATACTTCACGTACAAGTAGCTCCATCCTTTGGCAAAATCCACACCAAGAAGAACCAAAGAGAACTAAAACATCAGTATTCCAGGCAGCCCCAAAATTTTTCACTTGGGAAGTCCGAAATGCATTTCCAGTATCACAAACGTTAAAACCAAAAACCAGTTCACAGAATGTGCTAGTCGTCACTCGAGGTATGGCATCGACCTCATGGAAGTCCAAGTTCACAAATGGTGGTTGTGGAGCCTCCTTGGAACTCACTATAGAAGATGCTGATGGTTGATATGGAGAGAGACTTCCATTTAAATACTTCTCCACAAAATTAAACAGAGAATAGTAATCAATGTCTCTATCCTCAGAAAATACATAGTGTTGGTGCACAATTGGATCCAGTAAAACCAGAGAGGGAATATTTGAACTGCCAGTCAGTGAATTCAGCAATCGATATGCACCATCAATAAAGAAAAAGGAAAACTGAAAAGGTTGATGCTGAATTTGTTCCTCACTTGGCATACTCCTCACATTTTCCTCAACCTGAGCACCATCATTTCCACTGAAATCCTCAATAGGATTGAGAAGTGATGAGCTGCAACCAACAGCATCAACAGTATCTTTCTCCGTACATGTCCCTACAGAGGGCACTTCTTGCTCAACCACACAATTGCTATCATGATATCTTAATGATCGCATAAACTTTGGTTCGCAGATTTTATCATCTTCATTGACTAGGGAACTGAAATACTTACCAAAAGCATCCTTGGTCTCTTGAACTTGCACACCAAGTTCATTTGGGTTATGTTTTTCCTCTACCAGGCATTTCTGAATTTCATATTCAGAATCTCCAAGTGCAGGTTGTATACCATCATCTACTATAGGTACATCAATAGCAGCTAGTGAATCATCCAGTTTGTTTACAGAATCTTCTTTTGGTGGTTTATGAAGCTCAAAAGTTGGACTTCCTAGGCTTGTTACCAATTTCTTATTCATGTCACTCAATTGGTTGTATTCACTGTAAGATGGTGAAGAATCTATTACCTGGACTTCAAAATCATCAGACAATAGCTGGAAACCATTTTCCTTCGCTAGCAAACTTATTTTACTTTCTTTTTTTCTCTCGAGATTTTTCTTGTTAATAAAACCTAACAAAGCATCAAATACTGCACTACGCTGAGCAGAAGAACCGGTTCCATCTAACAAAATGCTTTGACCTTTGTTAATTACAATAGGCACATTATCCTTGGTTTTAACTAGCTTAGGGTCCAGAGAATCTTTCAAAAAATGAAGATTCAATGGGTCTAAAACAACAGGGCCCTGACTATCAGAAACAACTTTTACTGCGGGACTTCGAGGATAACCAAATTTTACACCCCTATTCATCGTGTAAGATGGCTGATAATGCTCCTTCAGCTTCCTCAGAACATCAAGCGCTAACTTACTCTTTTCGCTAATCACTAGCGAATCAGATAATCTATCAATAAAGAGAACAACTGAAGGTCTGTTTGATGGAAATGCAGGCTCATGTTTGGGGCTGTCAACATACAGCTGTAGCAAATAAGCATTAGCAAGAAACAAATTACTAAAAAAATATACCATACAACATATAATAATTGTGTAAAAGTGATCAAGCGAATTTGGACTTTTCATGCATAAATTTCACATTCAATACCACACAACTATAACAGCCTATACATTTGATTAACTACAATAAATTACAATTGCAAAGTGCTGGCACATATTTAGTTATTTATCAGCACCCCTAATATTTTTTTTAGTAAATGCATTGAACATAAAATAATAGTTCAAAGTGCAACTAACGATTGACCTTCCATTCGTGAGTACATACCATAAGGAATAAGAACAAGATAATGAAAAAGAAAAGGGAAAAAAAAAGTCTCACATTTTGTTCTGATTCATTTCAGACGGCATCAAACCTTTACACCTCTATTCTACTACCATATACCAGTACACTTAACCCGAGAAGCCCAATCAAGATAAAACTATAGTCTAATCAAGCATGAAGAGGTGCGCCTAAACAAATGAAAACAATATCTTAAGTCATAGCATCAACCATGGCTAGGCGCAGTGAAATTTAGAATTCAACTAACTCGGGAATATTCTAATAAGATATACTGCAAACATTAGCATAATACGTAATCAAATTAGATCAACCAACGCCGTATTAAGCAGGAGCTGCAACAAAAAGTATTGTATTCCCCATAATTACTTTAGAACGGCGATTGAAAAACATATTTGACAATGTTAAAAAAACCTACCTGCGTGACTGGAGAGTGATTCTCTTGCAAGGCCTTTTTGAGATCATCTCCTTCTTTCAGTGTGACTGAACAACTAGAGCATCCATTGAACTGAAGTGTGGCAAACCATGCTCCCATAGCGCTAACACCGACATAGGGTAGCAACGATCTTTCAGATATCAATCCAAATCTTATCATTTCAGGAGGCAGGAAAAACTCCCTTGCTACAACCATAAGCTTGGAAAAGAAATATTTAAATTGCTCAAACTCTTTTTCTGTACATGATAAATTTATATCTGCAGTTTCATATTCCATTTCCTCCCGAGCACTGCTGTTCATCCAGCTAAAGTCTCTAACCCAATGAGAATCAGCCATCCCATTTTCAACAGCACATGACAGTCCTTCGTTTTCCAAACCCTGCATGTTATCCAAAAAACTCAATATCAAAATTCTGCTGCCTCATGCATTCCTGTCTACGTTTGTTCCAAAAGCAGTCTCATTGTGAATTATTCCTTTCAAAAACAAGCAACCTTTTGGTTTATTTTCATGTCCAATGGCAATCTCCGATTCCCTTTTGCAAATAAGTTTGCACTACACACGTTATCTGCAGAGTGAGATTAATTCAATACATAAAAATGAGATTGTACAATCAAAATTTAACCCGGACGGCAGGCTAAAATATGTAATTGGGCCATTCGGATTCAGGTAAAACAGCCATTTATTAAAGGAAATAATTATCGTACATGAACATAAAAACAAAAACATAGTTTTGAGATATTGAGAATTCAGGTGCTAAACAAGCTGTGGCAAGAGAAAAGGTAAATGCTCCTCAACATATGAATATTACTATTAATCCGAAGATATTCAAGAAAATAAAATAACTTGTTTAGTCAAAATGCATAACAAAAGTAACTCTAAAAAATGCCCAAAATAATCAATTGAAAAAACTAGCAAATCATGGTGACGCAGGTGCCATCTATGTCCTCCCTAAGCAAAACACAAGAGAAGAAAACCGGTCCCTCCTGGCTCGGTTCAGGAACACCAGCCCTAAAGGGCTGGCCAGCACCCTTGTCCTTATTTACCATATTTAGGCTAATATTAGGGTTAGTTGGGTGTATTTAGTATAAATATGTTGCTAAACATCTAATTTGGGACTTTTGCTTGTGTTTCATGATATTTGGATATTGTTCTTTGTTTTCCTCTCTATCATGAGAGTTGTATGTCATGGACAAATTTCTCTCAAGTCACCCAAGTGGCCTTAGCACTCTCTTTAAGCACGGAGTCAATCCAACCCTCATAACGCTTGGACTAGAAACACAACAGAGCTTTCCAAGAAACGAATAAGGAGAGGTTGTTGAAAGAAAAAGGAAAGTTTACCAAAGAATAAGTTACACACTTGGTTGCTCGGGAACCTTAGGTGATTCCAAAGGAGTGGAAGAGGCCTCTATTTATAGTTCTCTCTCAAGACCTATGAAGCTTTCAAGATTACATTATAAAATTTTAGTTTCAAGATGGTTATACATAATTCCTTAAATACACATGATTCTAGAGCATTATAGATTACCGTAGAGTTTCTCTTAAAGCTTTCCCTTTCCAATATTCCCAAGAATGTGATTGAACCTTCTGAAGTCTCTTAGTCTGATCTTTTTCCTTTAGGGTCTTCTCTGGAATCTTTTTTTCCATGGTTTGAAGGGATATGGCTAACCCCTATTAAGGTAGCGGGGTGTGATTATCCATCCACGTAAGCTCGCAATGTCCTCATTTCGCCTTCCTCCCGATATTGTTGAATCTTTTCTTTGACTTCTCATAATGAGTCTACATGTTCCCAACTGGCTTCACTGTCAGGTAGTCAGCTTCACTTGATGAAGTACTCTTTATAGTATGGTACCCTCGTCGGTGGATCACCATATCTGCTAGTATTTCTTTCACCACTTTATCAAAGGAGGTGATTACATTCGTAGGTGTTCGCTTGAAAATCACTCTTGATGGATCTCCCATGTCTTCATTATAAAGCTTCAACATTGCTGGATCTCCCATGTCTTCATGAAATTAGATGTATCCTTAGTTTTCGTGGGAGGTTGAGTTCATGGAAGACTTTTCATAATTTCTTCATACCTCAAAAGGCCCTTTGTATTTTCGTACCAGTCTCATACTTACCTTTCAATAGTGTTTTTAATTGTTGTGGCTTGAGCTTTACAAGTATGAGGTCTCCTTCTTTGAACTCCACGTCTTCTTTTCTTGTCTGCCAACTTCTTCATCCTCCTTGCAGCCTTATGTAGTGTGACACAGGCTAACTTCATTTGCTTACTCCAAGACTTGATGAACTTGAAAGTTGGGTTCTTCCCTTCATAACCGGTTGTAAGGTACAGGGGAGTCATTGGTTGTTGTCCTATAATTTTCTAAAGAACACTTATTTGTGACTTCGCTTGTCTGGAAATTATAAAAAAATTATGTTAGATCAAACAATTTAGCCTAATTTTGTTGATTTGCACTTACATAGTGTCATAAGTATAAATCCAGGAGGGCACTAATCTCTCAGTCCGGCCATTGCTTTAAGGTGAAAACTTGCAAAGAATTTTAAGTTTGACATCAACATTTTCAATAGTTTGGTCCAAAACCTTTCAATGAAGCGAGGATCCCGCTCACTAATAATACTTTGTAGTATTCCTTATAGCTTTTACCACATTGCAAAGAAAGAGTCTTGCAGCCCCTTCTGATATACAATCGTTAGGAGTAGTAGTAAATATTGTATATTTGTTGAATATATACACCACGACCAGAATAGGCTAAAGATGAAGTCAACAAAGACGCTCTCCTAAGATCATCAAGAGATAGGTAGCCTTTCCAACAATCTTCCTTATTATTGGTAAATAATCTTGTCTTGTTGGCAAACGAGACAAATCCACACATATTCCTTTACTCCATCTTGCATCCCTAACCAATAATATTTAATTTCTAGAAGGAATAGTGTTCGTTTCATAGCTGGATATCCTGCCCAGAGGGAGTCATGACATTCTTTAAATAGCTCCAACCTTAATTTGCCGCATCTTGATACATCAATTTGATTGCCCTTAGTGTAAAGGACATCTTCATTTATATAGAACCGTTGAATTTTTCCATCCATTATCAAGGCAATAATACTTTGGGCTTGTGGATCAACTTTCAACTCATCCTTGATCTTACTTAATAAGGAACTGGAGACTTTTGATATCTTTGCGAGCTCTGTTTCTTAGCTTAGTGCACCTGCTACTATGTTGGCCTTCACTGTTTTCTCCTCTTAAGATGTAATCAAATTCTGCGAGAAAGTTACTAGAAAGTTCTGCCAACTTGCCTGCTTTGAAATTAGCTTCTTCTGTGTCTGAAAGTAGCTGGTAGCAGCATTATTGTCATGACCAAGAATTTTCAGCCAAGTAACTAGTGTCTTTATGTTGTATTGTAATATATGAAGATGGTGTAATAACTATATAAAATAAATATTTAATTAAAATAAAATAAAAGAAAATGAAATATATCAAAAAAAATGATCAAGTTTAAGTCAATTTGGAGGAAAAGAAACCGTCTCGACAATTTGTTTTTAATGAGTCGAGTGTCCTCGAAGAAAACTGAGAACGAACCAGATGAGAGAAGCAAGTGAGACAGAATAGACGATCAAATGCGAGAGTCAGAGGCGAGGGAGAAAGAAGAGGAAGAAGTGGTGACAGTATAAACCTTAATCTTGGTGCTCACAAGAGCCAAAGCCAAAGAGAAGGATCGATCGAGCTAAGGGAGTGAATATGCACGAAGCAAAACAAGGAGATGTCGTCGAGAGAGAGGAATGAGTGTCGTAAGCCTTGCAAATGCAACACGGACAGTAGTGTGGTCGAGAACATTCATGTGGGGGAAAAACAATCAAATTGTCGATCCTGAAGAAGAGAGCAAGAATTGGGTGGCTAATGGGTCTCGCGTATTGTGGAGTTCGAACTAAGCGGAAATGTTTAAGACAACTTAAGGTTTGTCTTAGTAAGATTTCTTTGTTTTAATGGAAATATAATTAAATGTTAACATATATTTTATGCTAATTAAAATATTAAATTAGAAGTAGGAGGGTAATCAAATTTGGTGAAGAAAGAAGAAAGTTTACGATATTAGTAAGGTGAGTGTTTAATTAAAAATTTATTTATAGTCAATTAAATTATTAATAAATAAGTATTAATATAAATTTTGTTGTAATTTAAGCCAGAAAGTAAAAGAAGAAAGGTATTTGAATTGCAAATCAAGTATAGTAGGACATATCAAGCAGGTTAGTTTTTTTTTCTATTCAAGCTAAGGTAATCTTTAAATATGATTGAAGTTATATGTAGTAAGTGATATTTTAAAAATTAATTTCAGGAATCTAACTTAAGACAAGTTAAAGAATTTGAAGGGATTAATTTATAATGTGAGTAATTATATTTTTAAATTTGAGTAAATTTCATAGTTTCTAAATATATGCTTGATTTTATTTATCATATAGTTCAATTAGATTTAAATTACAATAGATTTTTCATATTGTTAGACACGAAAAATATGTATGATAAATAATTGTACATAAGAGTAAGTATGCATGTTAAACTGTTGTAAAAATAGTTGCATATTAGTTTTTTTTTTTCCTAAAAGAAACATCAGCTTGTTACATGACATTTAGAAGTATGCATGTAAACAATACTACATAAAATAGTTACATGATAATTTACCTATGAAATTATATTATTGCATTTCATTTTTATTCTAATAAAAGTTCATTTATTCATTAGTAGTTGAATGAAAGTGTCTCATAAGAAAGCATGTATCTTATGAAGAATAAAATAATGTATATATAAATGCTTGTATGTGCAGGCTAAGAGAAGTTCACCCCCTTGTGGTATAGAGAATACGTCAATGTAACAGCGCAAGTAGACATTATCCTACCACCCCAAATAATTGTTAGGTTTAAATCACTAACTGCTCTGTCGACCAAAAAATATCAGTCAGGGACGAGTAGATCCCTTTTCACATCAGACAATAGAATAATTTAGAGCACAGTCTGATATGCTAACGAAAAAATATCGGTTAGGGGTGTTTTAGGTTATGTTTTGATGGTGCTCATAATACAAATGTGAAAGTAAGAGTATAAAATAAAATTAAAATTAAAGATTAAATCTTAAAAGCAAAGTTACAGTTGTTACAAATCAGATGTTTAGATTATCACCATAGAATAAATGTCATGAATACATATATTATATTATTATATGATTTTTGTAATGAAATATGAAAGATCAGTATATATTATCTTCTTTTTCTTGGGTTATTACAGTTTAGAAGTGTAATTGTTCTATTGGATTATCTTATATATCACACTACGTTATTTAATATTTTTTTAGGCTTAATCTTTTAAATAAGATAAATATTAGAAGAGAATGTCTATAGAAGGCGAGGAAGGTAACTTTTTTATTTGGTTAATTAAATTATTTTCTTTAGTGGCTCCTTCGATAAATATTTGAATATTAGACTGTTATGATAGAATTAGAATAGTATTAAATTTAATTTTACAGTACAATTGATTGTTCCTGCCTTAGTTAATTATAAGCCCTAGGCAGGATAGTGCCATGTCGTCATCTCCTTTTCAACTGCAACAAAGCTCTCTCATTAAGCTTCCAACTTTCATAAGCAATTAGATATCCATCTTGTGTGAGCACTCCCTCTATAGTGAAGTCGGAGGCATCTATGTGTAATTCATATATCATCGTGTGGTTAAGAAGGCTAAGTACAAGCTCTTGACTGATTGCATTCTTAAAATTTTCAAATGTTTATTGGCATTTGTCATTCCATTCTCATGCTTTATGCTTCTTGAGTGGATCTATTAGTGAAGAGTCCTTGCAAAGTAGCTTTTTATGAATTGTCGATTGTCGACTCCGAAAAGGATTTTAGCTCATGTAATTTAATGGGAGGCTTCCAATCTTGTTGGCTATGATCTTGTTTTCTTCGATCATGAGCTTGTCATCCTGTATCTTATGCCTCGAGCATATCACTTCATGTTTGGCAAGGAAGTATTACTTTTTCTTGATGTATAGCTTATTTTCTTTTATTACTGTCGGCGTTGTTTTGGGTGTGAAGTGCCCGTAAGAACCTGTCGGTCGCCGGAATCGAAATCTCGTCGCCCGCTTCTAAGCGATCCTTCAAGAAGCGAAGTGAATCAACCGATCTCATATTTTTCATAGCTTTAAATGAAATAGCTATACACTTCGTTCACGTATTTATCCCGAAGATAAACACAAGTTTTGAGGTGAGGCTGATCAAATAAACTAAGAATATACGACGTCCGTTTGTGCTCGCGAAATCATTTTATTTCGTCGACAAATTCTCCTATTTAATACGAAGAATTAAATATGGCTTATTTTAAGTCTGGTTCGAATGCTTCCTATAAGCGCAGTTCTCATAGCTAATTACATCTTAAATGACCGAAGTCACTTAAGAAACTCTCGATAAAAATCAAGAATATTATCTTCAGGAGATCAAAAGGAAAGGACTTTTCAACGTAATCTGACAAAGAGGTGTGAAAGTGACTCAGCTCAAATCAAACATTTTATCAGAATCCAAAGGAGGAAGAACCAGTGGATGTCAAAGATCCAGAGAGAACCTCATGACTTCCTAAGTCTATCATACGATTTCGGCTGATTTGTGAGATATTATTTAAGTTGTTTCATCCCGCCAATTTTATTTAATTAAGCGCTTATATTTGTGCTGAAACGATCATACGAATCAAATGAAGATGCGAGGATTTGAGGTCGTAACAAACGACAACCTCTGAATCCTAAAGCGAGTTGGCATTATATCAGACAAAGAGAACTATACAAGCGGCTCAAGAAAGGCTGAGGATCTATGTCGCGCATGCCGAACAACCTCGAAATCCTATTAATCATTGTTTAATCACTAAGAATTGGCTATTGTTGTAGACGTGCTTTATTGGTTAAGATGTGCCGTGTCGCCCATCGCTACTTCCAAGCTTCTCATCGCAAGAGGTTAAGTTTTCTAGGCGCAAGTCAAAATGTTCAATCAGAATGTACTCATTGTCGAGCTTCACCTAAACATCCTATGCAAAGATGTTTAAAGGCTAGATAACAGTATACATAGGATATAAAGACAGGAAAAACAATAAAGCATGCAAGAGAAGACAAGACAACGTGCTAAGTTATGAAAGACATGCAGGAGTAGTATGCAAAAGAATGACTAAACAAGATAAACATGCAAGAAGATAAGTACGCAAAAGTAACATGCCGTAAACGTAAACAAACCCGTATACCCCAAGATCCGTAGCCTTCTTACGTGTAGAATGGCAGGAGCGTGTCACGTAAAAACCAAGCAAAAGAAAAAAAGGTCGTCGAAAAGCTCGAGAAAAATAAAATGACCGACTCACAACATGTAAAGTTCCCGAGAAAAGAAATAAGAAAAGTCATCAAAACTCCGGAAAATCCTAAAAAGAGACCACGAGTGCTCTATCAAAAATCAAACGAAAAACCCGAAGAAAACCGCAAGCACTCGGCTCGGGCAGCTCGAACCTGCGTAAGTATCGTCGAGCGGTCGTCGAGCGCTACTTGGCCACCCGAGTGCATAGAGCCCGCCACTCAACTAGTGGGTGTCCAACTAAACCCGACTCGTGAGAGAGTGCCTCAACTCAAAACCGATAATCAACAAGTTCGACAACCGCATTTTATAATATAGCTTTTAAATTTATATTTTAAAGCATGCACATGAGTTTCGCATACAAAAGAGAAGTTTTATCAATTTCCAATCAGAAGTGGAAAGATATATATATATATATTTTGTTTTGAAACGTAATATTATATTTTTATCGATTTGGAAAATCACGATTATCCACGAGTCAATCAATTCGTCGGCGAAGGATCACTAACAATCCTAAGCAGTGCACGGTGCCCCGTCGCTTAGAAGGTTGAACGATACCGTCATCCTACTGCTCACTGTGGCCCTGAGCTAGTCCCGATGTCGTAGGACGGGATATCATTCTACTCTATCACCGGCGTGCCTTTCGCATCATCGCCGTCATTGCCCCAAAACAAAACAAAACAAAACCGACTCCGAGCGAAGCGGGAACACGTGTAAATCAATAAGGAGGGGAGAAGAGGAGATTAACCTGCCTCCATACCCGGAAAGACTAAAACGGGAGGAAGGTTAATCCACTCACTCCTAAAACATGTAACAACAGAACGCTGAAAGCATGGCCCGAGGTCCTTGAATCAGTCCTGAAGACGTCATTTTCTCACTCGGGCACAGCTGGATCGCCCCGAAACGGGCATCCTTTTGCATTCAGATAAGACTAAACCAAAAGCAATGACCTTCAAGAATCGTTTAAAACTTCGCAAATCAAACGAGAAGGAAAAGTGACTCGGAGAAAACCGACTAAAGCCCTAGACTCGTACTAAAATTCAAACTCTTCCGATCCTCAATTAATTCCTTATCATTCGGAACACAATTCTTCCCACTACGTAACCACTCTCGTACTCTAGAGTTAAGCTCATAACAGCGGGAGAATCACCAAATTTTCAATACATAAGACAGTGAGTGTACAAGCTCCCATGCCATCTCAGGTTAACTCCAAACTCACCAAGCAAGGAACTCACCAAACATTTAGGCTCAAATAAGGGCTTCACCAAACACCACCGAGCTAAGCCGCCAAGTGAAACAAGTCTAAACCAAGTGTACAAGTAATACCACAATTCTCATGTGCTTAAAGTCCCAAGCACAACTCAATTCCCCCATCAAATAAAAAAAGGAGAAGGCCTTAATGAGGTTCGACTAAGCCAAGCACAGAGCTCAAACCCGAGCTCAAAGAAGCCACACCAAATTCAAAACTCAGCCTTCAACACACCTCACCAAACTCCAACAACAAAGGCTTACCCGAGCTACCAAACTCCGACTCCAAGACTCGACTAATCACTCTCCATAGAAGCAGCCACCACCCCATATAAAAGCCAAACCCGAGCCACTACAACTAGGAAAACAGTACCAGCATTCAATCCAAAACGAACTCAACATAAAAGGAAACAAGGTCCAGCAGTATGCAAACCGTACCCGAGCCACTATAAGGTGGAAAACGAGCCTGCAGTAATGCACCACAACCATCCATATATAAAACCGAAAACCGAAGTGCCAATAGGATCAAAACCGAACCAAGACAAAGGTTAAAACCGAGCCAGAGCAAAGGCAAAGCGAGCCCAAGACAAGCTTAGGATTTAATCCCAAGGCAAACGTAAGACAAAGGCTCATCACAAAATAAAGTCCAACTAGCATACAACTCAAAATCAGAAAGAACACCAAAGGAACCAAAAACCAAGCCTCAACAGAGGTTAAAAACGTATCCAAACTTCCAAAGCCACAAAGCAATTTCGATGCAAAGCCAGAGCAAAGGTATACTAAAGAAAAGAAGATAACAATCAAACCGTATCCATATGGAACTAGAACCCGAGCCGAAGCAAAGGCAAAACAAGCCCAGCACTCAATTCCAACATAAACCCAAAGAAGCTCAAACCATAGGAAAAGCCAAAACCGAGCCAAGTATGGGGTCAAAACAAACCCAAAGACAAAGCTAGAACAAAAGCTCCTCAAAAAAAAAACGAAACCCAATCAACATATAGCCCAAAACCAAGCTAAATATAAAGCTAAAAGAACGAATTTCGAAAGCAAGAGAATAAGGACAAAGAAATCGTTTATCCAGATTAGGCTCACGGGTATGAGCAGAGAGTGTAGAACACACAAGAAGAGCAGGAAATCAAACTCTAAGCCGACAGCACCTCCTCCTCACAATGGTTTTCGGGCTCCAACCCTAGACCATCCTGAAATGGGATTTAAATAGGGGGGAAAAGGGGAAGAGGAGTGCCGCAGCCTATCTAAGGAGTCGAGAGAAGCTGGCCAGACACGGGAGAATGGGGAGGACTATCGCACAGAGCAACAGGGACGGGACGCTTGCGTGCGTAGAGCACGCCAGGATCTCTCGCAGACGGGATAAGGGATGGGGGAAAACATGCGCGGCTCGAGGAACCAACGGCTACAACAGGAGGAAGGCACCGAGCGCGGGAGAGGAGTCGTAGAGAACTCCCACAGGACCCGAGCACGGGAGATGGGCGAACCGAGCGGGTCGAGTGAGGGAGAGTAGAGTTTAGGGCTTATATTTTTTATTTAAAGGATTTATAATTAATTTATCTGAAAATACGCCCCGAATCCTAACTCTCGCACCCGACGGGCTATCGTCGCAAACTTAACGTCGATTTTAAGCGAAATCGACGTTCCGACGCATCGGCAGCAGCTCGTTTCGTCGTCCGAGGTTGTTCTGGCAACTTCGTCGACGGCCGCGTCAAAATCGCGTCAAAATTTAGTATCGTCGCAAAATTTTCGACTCGAGCTCGATCGATTAGTAATAAGTGCATGTGTGTAGGCGTGCACGAGACTATCCTAATGTTCGGAGGTCCCATAGTGACTCAATTCGAACTCCCGACGTCAATTTCGACCGCACATAGCACTAGCGGTACGGAATCTCGTACGTGATTTCAAAGAAGTAACGAAGTGGCTTCCGTACACTCTAAGACGAGGTGGGTCCCATCGCTAGGAATCTAGGATCGTCGGGGAAGCTCCTGAGGCTAGAATCCTAAATCTAGGAGGAATACTAAACCTCGACAAAAAGTGAGGTCAACAATCACCTTGAACACTTTTTAGAGGTGCTTTATATGCTTTCGAAGCGTCTTACCATACACCACTATATCATCCAAGCAAACGACCATAAATTGATTCATGCATGATTGAAACAATTTGTTCATCGAGGTGCGAAATGTGGCGGGGGCATTGATTAACCCAAAAGCATAATCACGAATTTAGAAGATCCATATCTTGTCACAAAGGTTGTCTTCGATTCATCCCCTTCCACTATCCTCACCAGATAATAACTGACCGAACATCCAACTTTGAGTACATTGCATTCCCCAATCAATCAAAGAGATTGACGATAAAGGGAATCATATATTTCTTCTACACAATGACTTTGTTTAGAGCCCAATAGTCTATGCGCATGCGCAGTGAACCATCTTTCTTTTAAATAAAAAAAAGGTTGGAACACCAAATGAGGCTTTAGATGGTTGAATGAATCCTTCCTCCACTCTCATTTATTTGTTTACAAAGCTTTGAAGGTGTCATTCAGTAGGCTACCATGGCTGGCAGCTTAGTCCCTGGTTTGAACTCAATCAAATTGTATATCACCCTTCTAGATGGTCTCCTTTGGTAACTCTGCAGGTGAGACATCTTTAAACTCCTCAAGCAAGACCCATACTTTCCTTAGCATGTCTTCATGGGCTTTGATTATTCATCAACTATGTCATGAAGAATGGCTAAGTAGCTTTCCTCATCCCTACATATGCCCTTCTTAAATTGCATGCTCGATAGCGTCTTAGTTTCTTGTTTGTTGGTCCATCTTATTGGTATTAGGCAAGCTTAATTATCTTCCATAATGCATATGCTATTAGAGAAGAAATTATATCTCTATGAAAACTTTAAAATCCCCCATTAGGATGACAGAGAGGTCTTTACTCCTTGGGCTATCCCATAAAGTGGTCTTGTTGTTGAATTGACTGCTTTGATGGAACCTCTTCTCTACTTGTTTGCAGTTCTATTATATGTGCTTCTTGAATAGAGATGAAATTATGAGAAGCACCTGTGTCCACCATGGCTTTAGTAATCTTCCAATCTTTTACCATCTCCACAAAAAATTACTCTTTTGCTTGGGATTTTAGAGAAGATTGCGTCACATTCAGCAGTCACAATCCCTACTTGTGCTATCTCTCATTTCTTCTCCATGCTACTTGCTAGAAGCAAATTGAAGACTTTCATCTAAGAAAAATCTCTTCTCCAATGAGATCCTCCGCAAAAGACTTTCATTTCTTCTCCATGAATCACATTCATTCGACCACTATCATCAAACTGTTATCATCTAACCATTGCCAAGTCTACTGTCGTCAGACTGACCCCATTGACTATATTGTCATTGAAATATCTCTCAAATATGATCTCTCAACCTCTATCACCCAACTATAGTTTCTCGACTTCTGTCGCCCAACAACAGTGGCTTTACAATAGTCGTCTGTCTAAAACTTTATGATCTCTATCTTCAGGCTACGAACCCTAAACTTCTATCACCTAACTATGACTACCAGACATTTGATGACCAGATACAGTTGTTTGATTATAGTTTCCTAGCCTTCTTTGCCAGACTACGGTATCCAAACTCTTGTTGCTTGATTACAATGCCCAAACTAAAATCTTTTAATAGCATTCACCAATCTACAACTTCCTAACCTCTATCACCAGACTATGATCCCTCAATTTCTATTGTCCAACAAATGTTGCCCGACATTTAACACCCAGCTACAGCCACTTTATAGCAACTTCCTTACCACTGCTATCAAACAACAATCCCCCGACTTACGTCGACCGACTATAAATGTCTGACTTCCATTATCCAACAATAATCACTCGACCACGATCACTCATTTACGACTGCAATCACTCATTTATAGTCTTCTAATCATTGCCCCTCAATGTGGCCATCTGGCCCCTGACACACGTCAACCTAACCCCGGAAACCTTCAACAACATCACCAAACATCATAAAATATCAATGCACAAGATTGTTGATATGGTAAAACTATGTCATTCGCGCCAAGATAACAGCCAATTTTTACGTCTCATGACTACTTTTCTCAAAGAAGGACGATAGAGCATTCTTCAAATCTTCTTTTGAAGATAACTTCACAACCTTCAAGCTTCTCCGACTTATATCATACAGCTCGTTTTTCACGATTTATGATTATAACAATTTCTCGGTGCCTACCCTAAGTATGGGAAAAGAAGTCCTTTGTAACCTATAACACATACTAGTGGAATCAAAAATTTATAATAATTATAATTTTTGAGGTGATATGAAAATTTTGAGCATTATAAATTAAAGTATAGATATTAAATATGTAAGTTAAAGATTTGTGTGGTATGTATGTAAATCTCCTAGCATATATCTCATTGAATTTTGATCTATTTTTCATTCAAAATATTTCATCCAATCAGCCGAACATCTCCTTCATCATTTCATGTCAGGCCACACGATTTTTTCTTTTCTGGGTTTTCCTCATAAACACTTAGGGTCCGTTTGCGGAAAGATGATACTTATTCAATAATCGCAGATAGTTAGCATTAATCCCGATAAATTCGTTGATCGACAACTTATCCGAATAAGATGACTCACTGTCATAGGTTATGCATTGTTTGAAAAAACTCGATTTACAATCGTTTCTAAATAAACGACTATTTTGCTTCCCGTATAAGAAAGCGCTTGCATAATAATCGTCATAAGAAATCTGAGTTTATTTGAACAATAATCAAATCAGATTGATATTACCATTTAAATTTGATTGAATAGGGTTTAAATAGTATTAAATTTTAATTCTAACAATGCGAGACCAATATCGACTTCTATGAATCAAGTCTAACTCTTTTTTTAAACCAAATTAGAACTTTAAGCTAACCATCTGTCAAACTTTTGTATTTCTATAAATTTTTTTCACAATCACCACTTATTAAGGAATCGTGTT
Organism: Papilionanthe hookeriana x Papilionanthe teres; assembly: GCA_022702705.1. Classification (NCBI taxonomy): domain Eukaryota; kingdom Viridiplantae; phylum Streptophyta; class Magnoliopsida; order Asparagales; family Orchidaceae; genus Papilionanthe; species Papilionanthe hookeriana x Papilionanthe teres. The sequence goes on from CM040425.1 coordinate 90,897,149, forward strand.
AAATAAATTTCAATAACAATTAAGCACCAATCCAAACCTTTTGTTGAAACTTTCTAACTACTATTGTGATCTTATTACTCTAATATAAGAAGAAATCTCGCAACTAGAGAGAGATAAATGTCAGAATATATATATATATATGGATGAGAAGGAATTTATAGAGATACAAATGATAAAATAAATAAAAATAAGTGTCTGTTAGGAATTGGCAGGGAATAATCGCAGCCTCTGCTATTTCAATCCTCATTCAATCCACTTAACGACCAAAAGGAGAAAGAAGTTGCGGCTATTATGCGAAGGAGAGAAAGGAAGAAGAAAAGGTCGAAGGAGGAAGAAGAAAGCTTCCAACGCTCTCATGGAGAGATTGGAGAAAGAAATCTTCAATGTCGAGCACATTCTGCAAGAAGGAAGCGGCGAGTGTTAGAGAGTCAAATCGAGACCGAAGAGGAATAATGGTGTTTGTGTCGTCTTCGCATACAAAGGAGGGAGAGGCGGCTTTGGCACTATAAAGCCACGCGACAGAAACTGCTAAGAAGAAGAAGAGGATCATGGTACCATGCGTGCAGTTAGGGCTTTCGATCCCGCTTTTCCTCCATTCGCCTGTTTTGCAGTGTTTTGCCAACAAAGGAGTCGATCGAGGGAGAAGACGAACAGAAGGGCACGGGAGGAAAAGCGGGATCGAAAATGCGGGCCGTGAGGTCAATCCCGTGGCCGGGTCTATTAAACGACGCCAAACACCGTTTTCAGAAAAACATCCTGAAAGCAGAAAACAAATGCCCAAGCAGCAATTTGAAAACGCCAAACGCACCAAATAAGCTGCGCCAAACGGATCCATAGTGTCTCCTCCTTCAACTCTTCCTTTATCTATGTGTTGGATTTTCATATCATAAAAGAACATTAATCTCTCGGTCTACCATCATAAATTTTCTTGCACACAATAACTATGATATGAGATTAACTATATTATGCAATTTTCTTTGAAAAACTAATAGCCATGTTACCATCAATCTTTTTTTTTTATTATTCTTCTACATTAATGTTAACTATATAGATCTTTTTGTAGCATCCCTTATCATCTATTGTACATGCCCAAACCATATAGTCTACTTACATTATATAATCTTCAGCATGTTCTAGTCCTATAATATCGTTACTATAATAATTTCTCACGCTATTCTTCTATTTGAATCACAGATGCATTTTAACGCTCTCACCTATAGTATAATATAGTTAGAAACATACAAATAATAACATTAAATGTTAATTATCAATGCATGGTTTGTATAGAATAGATTCACACATTGAAGTTGGCATATAGCATCATCAATTACAAAAAGGCTTAAGACGATTGCATCATTAATGATAAATAAATTTCAAAAGATATTGAAAGTAGAAAGTATCAGTTGAGAAAACAAACCATTCTCTGCGTAATTCATCTGGGTAGAAATAAGGTTCTTAATACTTTTCTTATGCAACAGTTTGCTTGACCATCCACATAACTCAATTAGAATAACTGATTTATCTGTTGATTTCAAAAAAATTTCAAGTTCTTTCTGAGTGTACAGGTGCTTCAAAGGAACCTCTTCAGATTTAAGTGACATAAAATAATTTACTGACAGCAAGATCTTTTCAGCAGCAAACCTCCCATGGTACTTGTATGAAGTGGACTGGTGATAATAATACAATGTTATCTCATCAGCAGCTCCAAGCACATCTGCTAGCATCTTCTGAGAATTTTTATAAACAACCATTAACCTTAAATTGCCTAGTTTTCCCCGTTGATTAGCAACCAATTTTCCCAGCTGCTTCATCAATGATATTGCCTCACCAGACCCTAGGAATAAATAAGCTTTATTAGTAATCCTGATGAATAACAGCTGAACCATATACAAAAATAGTGTAAACTATGAATTATTCTACGAGTAAGTGGTGTAAACTATGAAATCTTAGAGAAAGATGCTCCACATAATGCAGTGTGAGTGGTGTGTGTGTGTGTGTGTGTGTGAACTATGAGTTTACACGTGACAGCAGCATCTAAGCAAATAAATAAACGCTCTAAGGAAGGCTTTAGTTAATTTTTTTATTTCGTAATTTTCAAATTTTAGTTATTGGGACATGCTTATGAGAAAGGCCAATGAGAAGGGGTGTCCTCGTCATTTAAATCGATTCATAGTTTAGGTATCTAGCTGGTTGACTTTTAACAAGACTGTCAAATATTTGTAAGATGAGGGTTCATAGCCTAGGTATCTACGTGTTTTTGACTTTTTTTATTAGACTGACAAATATTTAGAAAGATGAGGGGATCATAGTCTAGGTATCTGCGTGGATGACTTTTTTATTAGACTGACAAATATTTGTAAGATGATGGTTCTGATGCAATTACAATTTGAAACCAGCGATCTTTTATTTTGTAACGTAGCAAATTTTGTTACTTATTTGAGGACCTATGTTGCTCGTGATTGGAATTCAAATATTACATATTCTTCAATTTCAAGAAGAATTATTTGTGGCTCGATTTCCACTATTAAGTATTGGGGCTTATCTATGTCTTTTACAGTTGCAATTTCACTAATTTCAACCTCATGATTTTGTGGCAGTGAATTTCGATTTGAAATTTTGACATATGCAATGGCATTCGAGGCAATTAAAGTCAATTTGTTTCAATATAATTTCTTGCTATATTTTCAATATTTATGTAAGTTAGATTTGCTATCTATTTGAATGTCATACGAGTATGTTAAACCTAATTTCAAAGGAATTCATCTCCATGTATCTATGTGTGGCTTCAATTTCTTTAGATAATTTTTTTTCTTAACTAATTTCTTTTAAATAGCCGCTGGTATTCTTGAGTTTGTTCAAACCTAACGTAGTTGGAATTATAATTGTGAGGAATTAATTGCAACTGATAGTTGGTTTTGTGTGGCTCAAATAACTATTTAAATTCTTTGAATTTATTAAATCATTGTATTGTTGTTTAAATTCTAATTCTCGTATTTATTGGTTTACAGCTAAATAAAATACTCTTTGATTAGTTGGTAATCGTTGATCTAGGAATCTTAATTCTCATTGGTTGATCTACATGTCTTGCATCTTTTTAATTGCATTAGTAAACCCACAAACCGTAACTATGATTTTCTTTTTAAAACCAAAATATTATAACAACAAAAACGATAGAAATAAATCAAAAACAATTAGCTGGAATTTCTAGGGAAAAAAAATATTAAATCATCAAGGAAAAAATAAAATGAAAGCCTAATGAACTAAACTAGATACTTAAAAACTACAAAGTTGCTCATTAGGATCTCATAGTTTTGAAGCCTGGCGATAATAGGAGAATGATGATAAAACATTTTAAATTCATTTATCGCCTAGTAAATAGAAATTGAAACATTCTATCTACTAATGAGCCAACAATGTGTGTACTCTCATCTAAAACATATGACTGAAACGTATCACAATAATCATTATAATCACAACTTTGATGGGTTGAGGATTTTTTGTTGGTTGTGAGTTTGGATCAATATAAAGTCAAGGAGGTGAAGAAATAGTTACTACTGCATTGCAGAAAAGAGTGCATCGAAGAAAGGAGTGCATGGCAGGAAGGAGCTGGATCCTCAATACTCAAAAGAAAAGCTGGTCTCACATTCTGATTGAAGACTTTATCAAATTGAAACACTTCGAGAACGGACGCATATTCGCTCTTGTTCTATCATAGTGCCTCTTGTGTTTGAATAATTGTTTTCTTTGATTCTAAATAAACCTTAAAACATTAAGAGAAACTACGATAAAAAATTTTGCAGGTAGAACAATAATATGAAATGCTTTCAGATTCTATTATTTGCCAACATCCATAAGTAGATGGCCCAATTCTTTTCTACGTCAAAACTAACATCCAAATCAACCAATACAAGGACCATCGGAAGTCTTGAAAAGCAAGCAATATAATTTGAAGATATGCCACAAACTACCTTTGTTAAAGGCATTAAGAGGAGCATTAGCAAGACAGACATTGGTTTTCCAAGAGAGTCATGAGTTTGAGAAGCTGATCACACAAGGCAACCCCAAATAAAAAAAATTCAGAATTTTCAAATATATAGTCAACACCTAAGTTGTCAATGTTGAGGGAGGTCCAATATGATAGAGATGAGAATATTTTGAGCAATTTAGGAAAAGCTATATTGAGTAATCTTGGTGTTGAATAAGAATTCAATTTAGTAATGTAACCGCGGACAGAGGACCAAACAAGAGAGGTGGACCGCGGCTTTGAAAATCTCCTTAGGCGCTTTGTAGGGAAAAAACATATGATTGTGGGATTTAGATCCTTCCTTAGGAGAAGAAGAAACTACCACAAGCGAGGCAGGATGACGCGGGAGCGATTCAAATTCCCGCTATCCCAAAACAACAGGATTTCCCTGTTCCGCGGAATTGAACATCCCCGCGATTGAGAGTTGAGCAAATCGCTGACTTCTCAATCGATTCGCGACGTCAGCAAAGAAAGCTTGCCTTTTAGGGCCGTCACGAGTCTTGGGGGCCCTTATTTCCTATTTTATATTTTCTTATTTCTTATTTCTTTATTTTTTATCTGTTTATTTTCATATTCCCAAATTATATTATTTTCTATTATGGCAATATTATACAGATTGTATTAGAGGTTTGGATTTTTCAATTTTCATGAATTTATAAATTTAAGAGACGTTTTTCTATGTTATGATATTTAGAGTGTATCATCTTCCTCTAGCAAGTGGTATATCTGTATCTTGATCATGAACAGGTGTTGGAACCTCCTCGCTGTCAGAAGGTCATTGATTCAAAGTTTTCTTCGTTGATTGTAATCGAGACAGCTGCCAACGACGTCAAATCTGCTATCCAACAACAGCTTTATCCTCGCAATCCCCACAAATTACCTTTTCCTTGCCACTACACAACTACATCCCTGCTAATCTGATTTTGAAATACTTTCTAGGAGTGGTAGAACAGCATAAGTGGATGAGTGTCTTTACACTTAGAGACAAAATGAGAAATGAATATACTCGTTAAAGGGATGGAGTACATCCAATGGCAAACAAGATTAGTGAGAGTCATCTTAGATTTTTTGGTCACATTAAACATCGACCCCTGATGACCCAATTAGGAGAGTAGATGTTTTAGATTTGACTTATCTTAAAGAAGGTAGAAATATACTTAAAAAAAACTTGGCCATGTTATATAAAAAATTATCTTAGTTTATTAGATATAAATGAAACTATGAATCTAAATAGGACACAATGAAAAAAAAGAATTAATGTAGCCGACCCCACACATTGGGATAAAGGCTTGTTGTTGTTGTTGTTGTAGAAATCACCAACATAGAAGCAGAAGTATGAAGAACTTGAATTACTTTTATGTGCATCTTTTGTTTGCTTCTACGGGAAAGCTGAAGATGTGTACAGTGAACATAGAAAGCAAATAACTTCCATTGGGAATAACAATATAGATTACATGAACTACAACATTTATTATCTAATAAAATGTTTAGATTAATGTGAATAACGGCAGAAGTAATGCTGTAGAAAATCAAAAACGTAGAAACCAGGCACTACTTTTAAGCGAAGAAGGCACTTTTCTACTTTAATATAGTATTTTAGCTTAATCTATTCTAAAACGCTTTGAAGGACCCTATAAAATCATATCAATCTATATCTAGCAAAAGTGATAATCCTAGCAATTTTATGATTAGTTTTACGGTAATTGAAATTCCAATACAAGATTGCAGAGTGGAAGGGAAGAAGACGTACATGGGTTGGTGACCATGAGAAGGATTTGGGGATGAAGCCGGATCTCAGAGGAAAAATTTTGCTTCGTAAGAATTCGCCATTCCGAATTCAAGCTCTGGCTACGATCGCTGCCACTTTCTCCGTCGGATTCGATAACGAGGGCTGACAAAAGAATCAGAATAGACAGGATGACTGCAGTGGCGAGGGAGGCAGGCCGTCTCATCTCTTCCCGTTTCGAATCGAAATCTACGTAACTTAAGCAGGACTTAACCTAAATAACTTTGAATCCTACATAATCTAAAACCCCGTTTCTGCTCCGTTCTGCCTATAATCCTGATTCAGTAAATCCCTGCATTGACTTAAGTTAACTTAAATGCGCAGGTCTCCTGAACTCTTCTTCTTCACACACAGCTGGTCTTCTTCCGACGCGACTTTCCGGCATCTTCGGCCTCGTAAGAGCATCCCTTAGGGTTTTTGGCTAAAGTTTAAATATTATTAAATTCGATATAAATGTTTGATATAATTGTGATTAAATATGTTTGCGGTATTTAATATAAAATATTTGAATTTTTTTTTCCTATGCAAAATCTAGTTAACAAATAAATTCAATAAATTCGGATTTAATAAATTATACCAATAAAAATTAGGTTTAACTTGTTAGATTAATTATGGGACTACAATGTAATTAATAAATGTGTTGGGTCATTATTTAATAAGTCAAAATTATTGTGATCTCAATTAATAATAAAGTTTATGGATTTTGTAGACATTTCATTATGAAATTATAAGTCATGGATACTATAAGAAGAAATTCCAATTTAATGAGGCGTAATTGAATTAAGCAATCCTTTCATAACCACCACGTTGTTATAATAAATAGAGAGGTAATGGTCCCTGATCCGCATAGTCTAAAAATTCTTCCGTTCCCCATCAACGAGAAAACTAAGGAAAACTCCGAAAATCTACAGATTGGAAGATCATTGCTCGTAATCGATCAAATGGATTCGAGTACGCTTCCGCTATTGTATCGATTCGGTTTTTCTCATTAATTTGAACGTGAACGAAAGATTCTCGTGGAATTTTCCAAGAGATTTCGATTCGATCAAAATCTATTTGGAAAATCTAAAGAAAATTTCTAACAATCGGTATCGAGCCTCCCGTTCATGTTCTTCGCTGAGATTCCCTCCTCTTTCGTATTTTTTTATCCCTTTCGTTCGCCTTTACCCGCGAAGGATTCTCCCGCGAAAGGTTGCGGCGGCGGGGCTACGGAGAAAGGAATGCCGCAGCGGGACTGCGACGTCGGTGGGTGCGGTGGCGCGTCCTCCGACGGCGGCAAAATCCGGCGAAAGGGAGCCGCCGGAAATGGCGCCGGAGGGAGGCGCCAACGGAGCGGCGCCGGAGGCGGCGCCTCAGTTCGCGAACCGCGAACGGCTCGCGAACTGCTCGCGGGTCCGCGAACCGGCCCGTGGACCCGGTCCACGGATCATTCCGTGGACTCGGCCCACGGAACCGGTCCACTGGACCCGGTCCGCTGAAAAAAAAATCGAAAATTAAAATAAAATAAAATAAAATAAAATCAATTTTATTTTATTTTGTTTAGTTTTAAATTGATTTTCTTGATTTTATTTTATTTTGTTTAATTTAAATTTTAATTTACTCATTAATTAATTAATTAATTAACTCATTTTAATTTGGAAAATAAAATGAGTCATTTAATTTAATGAGTAGATTAAATAAATAAGTTAATTAATTTACTCATTTTAAAATGAGTAAATTAATTGTAAAGTTTAGGATTGATTAATTTTATAAAATCAATAATTTTGTTTTGTAGAATCATGGTTTTATGGCTTATAAATTAAATTTCATTATTTATAAATATAAGATTTTATAAAATTAAATTAAAGTTTAAATTAAATTCGAATAAATGATATTTTAAAATTGTCCATCATTTTTAATGAATTTATCGAAGCATGATGTTGCTAAAGCTGACTCTCTCATGTGTAGATAGTTCATGACGAATGATGGATGTTGTGTGTATGTAGGTTCATGCAAGTATTAATCGGCCCAAAGGAAAATTAATACTTGTCGAAATGCATACACACTTGTGATGATAAACATGTAACAATTATAAGGAATAATATATGAGTAATGAATCGATCCAAAGATAGATTTATTACTCGATATATGTTATTGTTAATGTTTGATCATTACAACAAGATTACTACTAAGAAGCTAATATTACCGTCCAAAGACTTCGATATTAATGTTGCATTCTGGTATCTCGAGATGGATTTACCATTAATCGAATTTAAACATTTTATTAATTAAATCTTTTGTTCATTTTTCGATTGTTGCTAATGTATCCGCTAATCTCAATTCGGTTTCAATCCTTAAGGGTGATAGTTTTAAGGATTTGAAGAGAACATTCTCATCGTTCTTGGCCGCATGGATCTAGATCTAAGCATTAAGAATAGAAAAGTCCGCTCCTCTTACGGATGCAAGTTCCTCCGAGGATAGGAGAAACTTCGAGAAGTGGGACCGTTCTAATCGCTCGAGTCTAATGATCATAAAGCGCGGCATACCCGAGGCTCTTTAGAGGTGCAAGTGGTCTACCGAGATCATCGATGCCGCAATTTTCCTCGTCGAAATCGAGAAACGCTTTGCAAAAAGCGATAAGGCCGAAACCGGTATTCTTTTAAAGAAACCGATTTCAATGAAGTTCAGAGGCAAGGAAAATATAAGGGAGTACATCATGGAGATGTCTAATATTGCTTCAAAATTAAAGAAACTAAATCTCGAGTTGACGGATGACTTACTTGTGCATTTAGTTCTTATTTCTCTTCCTCCACAGTTTGGCCAATTTCTGGTCAGCTATAATATGCAAAAGGAGAAATGGACTCTTAATGAGCTTATTTCTCATTGTGTGCAAGAGGAAGAAAGGTCAAGCAAGGAAAGACCGAAAGTGCTCATCCGGTAAACACCTCTAAGGAAAGGGGCTCTAAAAGAAAGAATGAAGTCGCTAAGAGTAAGGGTCCTTCTCAAAAGAAACAAAATAAAGCTCAAAATTCGTAAAATATCAGTTGTTTCTTTTGCAACAAAGAAGGACATCAGAAGAAGGAATGTGCTAAATATCATGCTTGGCGTGTAAAGAAAGGTAAATTTCTAACTTTAGTCTGTTCTGACGTAAATTTGGCTTCAGTACCTAGAAACACTTGGTGGTTAGACTCTGGTGCTACTACTAACATAAGTTTTTCAATGCATGGTTGCTCGAGTCGCCGAAAACCAAATGATGCCGAAAGATGCATTTATGTGGGAGATGGAAAATCGGTAGAAGTGGAAGCAATCGGGCATTTTAGATTGTTATTATGTACCGGTTACTATTTGGATTTGATAGATACTTTTGTTGTACCGTCATTTAGACTTGAATTTGGTTTCGTTTGTTGTTTGGACAAATTAAGTTATCGTTGTTCATTTCAAAACAAGCTTGTTTCAGTTTATCTATTAATTCCAATATTGTTGGAACTGGTTCTCTAGTGGTATATGACAATCTTTATTTGCTTGATATTGTTGCTTCTTATAATGAAACTCTAAATGTGGAATCACGAGGTACTAAGCGAAAAATTAATAATGAAAATTCTGGAGCCTTATGGCACAAGCGTTTAGGTCACATCTCTAGAGAGTTGAAAGACTTGTGTCAGATGGAATTCTAAAGTCCATTGATTTTACGTACTTTGATGTCCGTATTGAATGCATTAAGGGAAAACGGACCAAAAGGAAGAAATTAGGTGCATATAGAGCTACAAAAGTCTTAGAATCGATACATACGGATGTTCATGGACCATTTTCTACAGCCTTCTGGAATGGTCAACAATATTTTGTATCATTCATAGATGATTATTCAAGATATGCATACCTATTTCTTATTAATGAGAAGTCCCAAGTATTGGACGTGTTCAAATCTTATAAGGTCGAAGTTGAAAACCAACTAAGCAAAAGAATAAAGAAAGTCAAATCTGATCGTGGTGGTGAATACTACGGTAAATATGACGGTTCAGTGAACAACGTCCGGGACCATTTGCTAAATTCCTAGAGGAGTGTGGAATTGTCCCACAATACACTATGCCAGTTCACTCTAAGCATGAATGGTGTAGCCGAAAGACGAAATCGCACTCTTAAAGACATGGTAAGAAGTATGATCAGTCATTCTACCTTACCAAATTCACTCGGGAGAAGCACTCAAGACAAGCAACTCTACATTCTAAATAGAGTACCAACTAAAGCAAATCGTAATTACACCTTATGAGCTTTGGATGTGGCGAAAACCCAGCTTTAAAGCATTTTCATGTTTAGGGTCGCTCAACTGAGGCAAGGCCTTACAAGCCACTCGAGAAAAAGTTAGACCCTAAAATAAGTAAGCAGCCTACTTTGTTGGTTATTAGGAGCGATCTAGGGGTTTCAAGTTTTATGATCCCAAATTAAAGATAATTTTCGAGACGGGAACCGCAGATGTTCTTCGAGGATATTGAATTTGGGGAGAAATCGAAGTTAGAGACTTTGTCTTTCGAGGAGGAATCGACCATACTACTCTTGTTGAAGAGGAATTGGTTTCTATTCCTGTAATTGCTTTTGATAATGATCGGGATCTTACTCCCGACATCGATCAAGTCGCAAATCAAGAACCCCTCGAGGAACAAATTCAACAACCTCAAGAACAAGTTCAAGAGCAAGTGCTTTTGCGACGATCCACTAGTGGAAAGAAGAAATGCTATTTCGGATGATTATATTGTATTTCTTCAGGAACATGAGGAAAATATTAGTATGATGGAAGATGATCCTATCAACTTTCATCAAGCTATGCAAAGTTCCAATTCAGAAAAATGGATCAAAGCAATGAATGAGGAGTATAAGTCTATGCAAGACAATAAAGTTTGGGAACTTGTTCCATTGCTAGAAAGAAAGAAACCCATTGGTTGTAAATGGATTTTTAAAACTAAAAGGGATTCAAAAGGCAATGTGGAAAGACATAAAGCTCGTCTTAGTAGCTAAAGGCTTTACTCAAAAGGAAGGGATCGACTATAAAGAGACCTTTTCTCCAGCTTCAACAAAGGACTCTTTTAGAGTAATCATGGCACTTGTTGCTCATTATGATATGGAGCTACATCAAATGGATGTCAAGACCGCATTTCTCAATGGAGACATCGATGAAACGATCTATATGGTGCAACCAGAAACTTTGTAATAGGAGACCCAAAGAATATGGTTTGCAAACCGACGAAATCCATTTATGGGCTCAAACAAGCTTCCCGTCAATGAGTATCACAAATTTCATCAAGTGATTCTTTCATTTGGTTTTGAAATGAATGCAATCGATGATTGTGTGTTTCATAAATTCAATGGGATAAAACATATTTTTCCGATTTTGTATGTGGATGACATACCGCTTGCACACAAATGATATAGGCATGTTGCGGAAACCAAAAGATTTCTATCAAATAATTTTGAGATGAAAGATCTTGGTGATGCCTCATTTGTTTTAGGAATTCAAATTCACCGAGATCGTTCTCAGTGTATTCTTGGATTATCACAAAGAGACTATATTGATAAAGTGCTTAAAAGATATGACATACAGAATTGTAGACCAATTGACACCCTCGTCGCTAAAGGAGACAAGTTCGGTCTTAATCGGTGCCCAAAAGGAAACCTCGAGATTCAGGAAATGCAAAAGATTCCCTATGCTTCAAGAATAGGGAGTCTTATGTATGCTCAAGTTTGTACGCGGCCGGATATTGCGTACATTGTTGGAGTTTTAGGCGGATACTTAAGTAACCTGGAATGGATCATTGGAAAGCGACCAAAAGGGTTACGAGGTACTTAAGGAGAACAAAATATTACATGCTTACATATAGGAGATCGGATCATTTGGAAATCATTGGGTATTCGACTCCGATTTTCGCTGGATGCCAAGACAGCGAAGATCCACATCGAGCTACATATTTTTGTTAAGTGGTGGAGCTATATCCTGGAGGAGTGCAAAACAAACACTAATAGCTTCATCCACTATGGCAAGCAGAGTATATAGCATGTTATGAGGCATCCAACCATGACATATGGCCGAGAAATTTTGTCACTAAAGCCGCGCATTATGGAAGGGATTGAAAGACCACTAAAGTTATTTTGTGACAATAAATCGACAGTATTGTATTCCAATAACAACAGAGTTCATCCAAGTCAAAGCATATTGACATCAAATTTCTTGTTGTGAAGGAAAGAATACGAGTGGCGATTTGCATAGAGCATATTGGAACAAACTCCATGATTGCGGACCCTCTTACAAAGGGTCCGATACCTGTGGTCTTTCATGAGCATACTGCTCATATGGGTGTTATAAAGCTTGAGGAAATTTAGATTCAGTGGGAGTTTGTTAACTTATATTTTAGCTCTATGTTTTATTTTGTGTACAAAACATATTTGGATATTTTCTGATCAGAAATATGATATTTTATTCAGTTCAGTACACTCTGTATAGTTAAAGTTTGATCTCACTTAAGTAAAGTAGGACCAGTTGAAAATTGACATGAACTGACCACCTTACATGTAATTTTCATTCCGCACATTCATGATTGATCTATGTCATTTGATTATATTAATATATGTGATCATTGATGGGTTTAGTTGTGACAAATACAATGAAGACTCGCTTTCGATCCTATATTGATATGATTAATGGACGAGATTGTAATGTGCATTTATAATAATGACAACAAATTTTTGAGCGCTCTAAGGTCGACACATTTATTTTTACATATATAGTCCAGTGGGAGATTGTTAGATTAATTATGGGACTACAATGTAATTAATAAATGTGTTGGGTCATTATTTAATAAGTCAAAATTATTGTGGTCTAATTAATAATAAAGTTTATGACTTTAGGCACATTTGTCATGAAATTATAAGTGTGGATACCATAAGAGCAAATTCCAATTTAATGAGGTGCGTAATTGGAATTAAGCAATCCTTTATAACCACCGATTGGTTACAATAAATAGAGGGGTAATGGTCCCTGATCTGCATAGTCTAAAAATTCTCCTGTTCCCCATCAACGAGAGAAACTAAGGAAAACTCCGGAAAATCTGCAGATTGGAAGATCATTGCTTGCAATCGATCAAATGGATTCAGGTACGCTTCCGCTATTGTATCGATTCGGTTTTTCTCATTAATTTGAACGTGAACGAAAGATTCTCGTGGCAATTTCCTAAGAGATTTTGATTCAATCAAAATCTATTTGGAAAATCTAAAGAAAATTTCTAACATAACTTAGCTGCAGATTTATCTAATACTTAGCTGAATTTAAATTAAAACTAAGTCTTACTAAAATTATCATACCACACTTCTTTAGTCTTCGTCATAAAATTAAAAGTTGATAAGTCATATTATTAGTTGAATATAATTATTTTTTGTGCAAATTTCATATCAATTTATTAAAATCTTTAAAAATAAAATTGACAATAACTATTGGATCGGAATGATTGGTCACGTGGCTCTGATCGGATCAATGGAAATCAAAAGAAGGGGCAAGGAAGGGTTGCCCTAAAATTGGTGGGTGATAGTCCTGTTTGGGTTAGTTTAAAAGTGTGGGCCGTTTTTGAAAACGATGCGGTACCTTTTGGATCGCACATTTCGACAGCCTATCCGAAAATGCAGTTGTATTTTTATACCAAACGCAGTGCGGATGTCAAACCCTGCAGTCCACGTTGCTTATCATGAAACGCAGAAGCTACCCCAAACGCACCATAATAACAACATAAACTTCATTGATAGCTCTAAAAGGTGGCATCTCGTCATCAGTCTGGACTAGGTCATTGTGCTTGCTACCTTGGTCATCATTGCCACTAAGGAAGTTCAATAGATTTGCTAAACGCTAAGGCCTTACGACGAAATTCCTCGATGTTCTCATTATCAAAGGAGACAGAGAAAGGGAGGGGGGCCTTGATGACATGGTTGTCGGCATGACACATAATCATGGATGATGGAGACATGGAGGACGAGGCAAAGAACGCCAGCTGCAGTGTACTTTGAACCTTTTGATTTATGAAGGATCTAAACGTAATCTGAAGTAGCAGAACGGGCGATCGGACGACAAAAAACAACGTTGCAGGGAGAGCATTTCGGGAGAATTTGATCAGGTAAAAAAAGGGCGAACATTCTTTCAACTTTCTATGCGACGTAACAGAGGCCAACCATCCTTTCAAACAAGGTCTTCATCGACTAGGATTTTAGGAATATTAGGGACGGGGATATGAGGGTGAGAGCAAGGGTTTGGGATTTTAACATTACTCATAATAATTAAATAAATTGTATTAATTTTAAATAAATTAATTAATCTTAATCGTTAATGTTCATTTACAATAATACTACTAAATTAAATAAGTTAATATTATTTATGATTTAATTTTACTTTATATAATGTATTATATTATTTAATTTTATTAAATATTTCTTATTTTTAGTATTAATTTTTGCTGCTAAAATTTAATTAGCTTTGATAAAATGATAAAATATCTTAAAATTTGATATATTATAACTTAAGTGAATTAAAATTTATTTTAATATCTTAATTAAATTTAATTATTGAATTTATTATTTTATTTTATTGATAAATCACTACTTAATAATTAATTGAAGATTTAATCAAGCTAAGTGAAATCAAATATATCTAATTGACATTCATAAAACTCAAATAAATATAATAAAATATTAAAATCATATACATTTTAAATTATAGAAATAAATTATCAAATAATTTATCTAAATTTAATTAGATTTAAAATCAAGTATACTAAATACTTTCAAGGATTTAACTTATATATGATCTATTAAATCTTGATTTATAATATTTGTTAATTTGTATTAGAGTTAAATCCTACTTTTATCTAAACAACCCCAAATACAAATTAATAATGCTTTAAATATAGTAAAAGTAGCAAACTTGCAAATTTTAGGGAAATTATTCTTTATATGTATAATAATATGCTTAGTCAAACATTTACTTAATTTATCATATGTTCTCTTTATGAACTATATGAAAGACTATATATGTTTAAAATTTTATTTTGAATAAAGTTACACATAAATAGATAATATAGTCCTTGCTCTAACTATTTTAAATCAAATTTGATCACTAGTTTGAACCACGGTTTAAACTTAGTTCAAGCTAGCACAAAAAAGCCTTTTGGACCCGATACTACACCAACAAATTCTCATCATCAAGCACGGATCTCGAAGCATGGCATGAATCTCGATGCAATCTTTTGAGCAAGAAACATTCAAATCTTGATAAAAAATCATCCAGAGCTCCGATTTCAACAAACTTATAGTCAAAATGACCGGCTCGATGAAACGGACCCAATGATATCAAAACTAGTCCAATCCAAGTCAAATCAAGCCCGGATCAAGTCATTAAACCACTTTTAGAAGATTATCAGACACATTGGAATGTCAAATAAATGCCGACATTAGCAAGCCCATACTCGAATCGAGCGTCTCGACAAGACGAATCCAACGAGCTCAAGATCACTCAATTCCGACATCGTTAAGACCATCAAATGCTCCTTAAACACCGTCTGATCAAGGGGAGTCCTCTGAGCCGTCTGATCAAAATAGTTGCATTAATTGCACCCAAAACCCTATAAATAGACCCCAACTCTCACATGAGAGGGGGAGGGAGCCAAAAGAGAGAATCTGAACTCTTGAGAAGAAGAAGCAGCTCTACATCTTCGCCGATAGCTCGTCGATCCCCGTCGATAGCCGTCGACCACCGCCGATCATCGCGAACCACCGTCAATCATACATCGTCGGCCGACGATGTAATCTACATCATATAATTACCTCTTCCCGTCTGTGGGACGAAGGATTTCTGTAAACAGCAATCAATAGTGGATTTTCACAACTGGGCCAGGCCCCGTGGTTTTTCCCTTTACGGGTTTTCCACGTAAAAAACTTATGGAGTCACTGCTTGTTCTATTTTCATCTGCGTGCGTGCTGAATTCTCGTACAACGCTAAGACGATAATTTGTTACTCTACCGCCGCGAATTTTCTAGCACGCAACAGTTTGGTGTCGTCTGTGGGAAACTCTCAATCCCACCACTGAAGTATTTGTTCAATTTCTTACATGGCAAACAGAAATGATATTCGACACAACGGAGCAGCTCGCTCCAACACCCATCATTCCAGGGAACTATCACGTAGTCATGGGCGATATGTTTCCTCATCTTCCTGTCCTGGAACACGTTATCCTGCTAACGAGGGGGTTTCAGGTCCTTCTATGGAAGAACGCATGAGAAGAATGGAGGAGGCTCAACTGCAGATCATACAATTTTTACGTGGGACCCAACAACCACCGATGAATGAAACTCGTTCACCATTAAATCCACGTCCTATGAGAAACATGCCTGGAGGAAGTCATACCGGTCCCCCTCCCCATGAAGGAACCCTTCCCATACTAGGTCGTGATGTTGAACTCTTAGACACTGCAAGTTCCACACATCCATCTCATGCAGCTCACATAGCACCGCCACATCTCGCTACCATTCCAAATGATGTCATCCGTAACGAGTTACGTCGCCTCGTCCGAGAAGAGTTCCCCATTGAGAAAAAGGATCGCTCCCACATTCATCATAACATCAATGAATCCTCTCCCTTAGCGAATGCAGTCCTCCAACACCCCATTCCAACTGGCTTCAAGCTGCCGAACATTGACACATATGAAGGTATAACTGATCCCTATGAACATATTGATTATTATAGAACCATCATGCACATTCAACGTGCCTCTGACGCGCTTCTATGTCAAGTGTTCCCTGCTACTCTTAAGGGACAAGCTCGAAACTGGTTTTACTCTCTACCGGGGGGAATTGTAAACACCTTTAACGAGCTTGCCAAACTATTTGTGGAGCGAGCTTCATAGCAAATCGAAGGAGCATCAAGGATTCATCCCATCTCTCATGAATTCGTCAAAGTGAAGGAGAATCACTCAAAGACTACTTCCGCAGGTTTTCTACTGAAGCCCGTCAAATTCCAGGAGTAGATCCAGAGTTGCTTAGGGGAGTCTTTCTTGGGGGACTCCGTCCAGGACCCTTCTATTCATCACTCATGCGGGAGACAGTTCGTTCTTATGCTGACCTGGTCCATCGTGTTGAGGCTCAAATCACTGCGGATGAGGCCATCACCGCACATAAGGAGCAATTTGAGAAATTTGGGGGAAAGCGCAAAGGCAATTCCAGAGATAACAATCAATCTTCACAACGGAGAAAATCTGAACAACCAAAGAATCGTGACCTCCTTCTCCAACCCGCGGGACAACGAACTGAATATCGGCCCAAGAAAGAGTATACACCACTCAACGCTTAGCGTGCTAACATCTTGATGGCCATTAAAGATGAGGAAAATATTAAGTGGCCTCACCCCCTAAAACCTAACTCGGGAAATCAAGAACAATACTGTCATTTCCATCGAAGTCGTGGCCACACCACTGAAGCTTGTAAGCAGCTCAAGGAAGAGATTGAAAGGTTAATTGCGCAAGGATATCTTGGTAGATTTGTACAAAATAAACCAGCCGGTACCGATAATGCTCCTACTGGGGGGCAACATACACAAAGGCAGCAACATGGGGGTCACCCAATCGTAGGTGAAATTCAAACAATTGCTGGAGGCCCGTTGCTTACTGATCAAGTCCTTATCACTGTACCTGGTGAGCCAGTACAGAAGAAATTACGCTTCGACCCTATCACCTTTGATGATTCTGATTTGGAAGGAGTTTGAGTCCCTCACAAAGATCCTCTCGTCATTAGCACAGGAATTGGCGAACCATGCTATAACGTAAAAAGAATCCTGGTCGACAATGGGAGCTCTGTCGACGTCTTATTCTATTCGACTTTTCTCAGTTTGGGATTGACAAGAGAAATACTTCAACCTGCATCAGGACCATTATATGGTTTTGATAATTGACCAGTAAGGGTCGAGGGAACAATAAATCTCCCCGTTGTCATGGGTGATTTTCCTCGACGCATAACTCACTCGTACAATTCATCGTTGTCAAATCGAATCCGCATACAATGCCATCTTCGGAAGACCTCTGCAATCTATTTTTGGCATCATAACTTCTGTGTTACACTTGAAGCTCAAGTTTCCAACCCCATCAGGGAAATGCATCGTAATAGGAGATCAACAGATAACACAATCATGTTATCTCAGACAAGCTCAACCACGCCCGTCAATGACACTTAGCATTGAAAACTTTGATCTCCGAGATGAAGAGGTATCTCAAAGAGCTTCTCCCGTAGAAGATTTGGCTCATATCCCGCTCTCTAATGAACACCCGTCAAAAACAGTGCAGCTTGGTTCCTTACTCTCTGATGAGAAAAGATCAGAATACGTAGCTCTCCTCCAGAGAAACCAAGACATTTTTGCATGGACCCCAGCTAACATGCCCGGAGTTGATCCTGAGATAATCATGCACTCTTTAAGGGTAGATCCAACTGTTAAACCGGTCATCCAAAAGAAACGCAATTTTGCCCCAGATCGCCTACAAGCTATTGAACAAGAAGTCAACAAGCTTATTGAAGCAAAGTTCATACGGGAAGTACACCACCCTACATGGCTAGCCAATGTCGTCATGGTGAAAAAAGCTAGTGGATCATGGAGAATGTGTGTCGACTATACAGACCTCAATAAAGCTTGTCCGAAGGATAGCTTTTCTCTCCCGCGCATAGATCAACTTGTTGATGCCACGTCTGGGCATCAAATGCTTAGCTTTATGGATGCATACTCAGGGTACAATCAAATAAGGATGAACCCGGTAGATGAGGAGGCCACCTCTTTTCAAACAGATAAAGGCTTATATTGTTATCAGATTATGTCTTCCGGACTAAAAAACGCTGGTGCAACTTATCAATGTCTCATGAACAAGGTCTTCAGAAATCTTCTCGGGCATACAATGGAGGTTTACGTTGATGACATGTTAGTAAAAAGCTTGGAAGCATCTCAACACATTTCTCATATGGAGGAGTGTTTTCAACTCCTTCGTCAATATGATTTGTGACTTAACCCGACTAAATGAGCCTTCGGGGTCACATCGAGGAAGTTTCTAGGATTCATGGTTACCCATCGTGGAATTGAAGCAAACCAGAAAAAATCAAGGCGCTAAGAGAGATGGTGCCTCCAAGGAACATCAAAGAGGTGCAACGCTTGAATGGTCGCATAGCTGCTCTTTCTCGATTCCTATCTCGTTCTGGGGACAAGTATCTTCCGTTCTTCAAGATTCTTAGGGGTGCTCGAAACACTGGTTTTCAATGGACAGATGACTGTCAGATCGCTTTCGAACAACTTAAGGCATATCTGGCTTCGCCGCCCCTTCTCTCAAAACCCGTCCAAGGGGAGATGTTATATATCTACTTGGCTATTTCACCTCATGCAATAAGCTCTGTCATTGTCAGAATGGAAAATTCAATCGAGAAACTAGTATACTACGTCAGCAAGATTCTCTCCGATACAGAAAGTCGTTATCCAATGGCGGATAAGACTGCGTTAGCCCTGGTATTCTCAGCAAGGAGACTTCGTCCGTATTTCCAGGCTCACACTATCGGCGTCTACACACAGCTCCCTTTGAAGGCTATCCTACATAAACCAGAAGCATCAGGAAAATTAGTAAAATGGTCAGTGAAATTGAGAGAATTTGACATTCATTACCTACCACGACCAAGCATCAAATACCAGATGTTAGCTGATTTTGTGGTGGAATGTACAATACCTACCTTTGTTGAACCGCCTTTTTCTCCTTTACAGTCACCCCAGTGGACACTATACGTGGACGGAGCATCCGGAAACTCGGGAGCCGGTGCAGGAATATTACTCATCTCCCAAAGCAAGACATCTTGGAGTACGGACTTCGCCTAAAATTTCCGGCCACCAATAATGTTGCTGAATATGAAGCACTAGTTGCCGGATTAAAACTTGCCATCGACTGTGAAGTACGAAACATGATTATCTACACTGATTCTCAACTCATCGCATCCCAAGTAGAAGGAGAATTCGAGGCTCATAACTCACAACTGGTGCAGTATCTCAGTCTGGTAAAAACACTTCTCGCCCGAATTGACACATATCAGGTCATTCACATACTTCGGGAGCATAACACCCGCGCTGATGCCCTCTCCAAGCTTGCAACATCAACAACTGGGGATCTCTATAAAAGAAGGTGTATTGAGGAGATACATTTTCCTAGCATCCAGTGGCCCATGGGTGATACCGTCCATGGGTGATCCCAAGGAGCCATCTTGGATGGATCCCATCATTTCTTTCCTTCAAGATGGAACATTGCCGGATGATTCTACAAAATCAATTCGTCTCCGACGCATGGCTGCCAACTTCATCCTTATTGGGGATGAGTTGTATAAGAAAGCATTTGTAGGTCCATACCTCAAATGTCTTCCTCCGTCTGAAGCTGATTACGCTCTACGAGAGGTTCATTCCGGGATATATGGGGAGCATCTCGGAGGTAGGGCTCTCGCTCTGAAAATAATGAGACAAGGTTTCTACTGGCCTACGATCAAGCAAGACGCGTTAGCGTTTGTACAAAAAATGCAAGGGTTGTCAATTACACTCCAACCTATTGCATGCACCCCCAGTAGAACTCACATCTTTTCTGAGTCCCTGGCCTTTCGCTCAATGGGGGGTAGACATCATGGGACCATTTCCGATAGCTACTGGATAACGTAAATTCATTATCCTAGCTGTCGACTACTTCACCAAATGGGTAGAAGCGGAGCCACTTGCTAAGATCACTGAAGCAAATGCTAAACAGTTTATTTGGAAAAATATCATATGTCGTTTTGGGCTTCCTGCAAAGATTATCACTGACAATGGAACTCAATTCACTGGAAGGATCTTCACGTCATTCTGCAAGGATCTTCACATTCAGCTAGTGCACACTGCCGTGGCGCACCCCCAAACGAATGGGCAGACAGAGGTAACAAACCGAACAGTTCTAAAAGGGTTGAAGACTCGTCTTGAGAAGGCCGGAGGGCAATGGGTGAAGAGTTACACAACGTCCTCTGGGCCTATCGCACCACCACACGAACTCCAACTCGGGAAACTCCGTATAACTTATGTTTTGGCACTGAGGCTGTCATCCCCGTTGATATCGGAGTTCCAAACCCACGTGTTAAAACTTTCGACTCGGATAACAATGAAGAAAAGCTCCGACAACAGTTGGATCTTCTCCCAGAAATACGAGATGTGGCCTACCTTAGGGCTGCTTCCTACCGCCAAAGACTTGCTCGCCATTTCAACCGAAGAGTTAAGCCTCGACCTATCTCCATCGGTGACTTGGTCCTGTGTAGTATCGAAGCTGCTGGTCATGGTCCCCAACACAACAAATTATCCCCTCTCTGGGAAGGCCCATATGTCGTGGTGGCCATGATCAAGCCTGGAACCTTCAAACTCAAAGATTCAGATGGGAAATTATCGCCCCGAACTCGGAATGCCGAAAACCTTCGCAAATACTACCAGTAACACACCATTTTTATAATAGGTTTGTTATTAATGTATCTCAAACTTATTAAATACTCGATTTATTTTACAAAAGAGAATATCTTTAAAAAGTATAACGACTCATCCATGAGTCACTTTCTACTCTAGACCCGAGAAGTGCACAACTCCGGTTGTATCCTGGTCAGAGCATGATCGATCCTGTGGGATTTGGTTCGACCTCTTCCATAAGAGTTAACATCGCGAGTTTGCACTCCGATAAACAACTCGGATAGGTTAACGATCCTCGGCGGACTACACTCGATCCCTTCCACACAAGTTTATAAGCGAGCAATGCTCCAAAGAATAACCTCGGATGGGTTAATAAGTCCTTAGTAGACCTCCTTTGGCTCGGTCATACAGAGTTAACATCATCAAGCAAAACTCGATACATAGCCTCAACCAAGCCGAAAGTCCTCGCCGATTTATCCCCACAAGTAACTCTCCCACATGTGAGAACTTCCAAGATATCTTTATCCACCGTGGAATACAAGGAAAACATATTTCAACAACATCATAGAAGGGAAGAAAATGTACTCGAGGGGCAAATAACTAACGTAATCGAACAATCAAACAAAATAACCAACATGCGTCACATACAACATTATTACAACAATTAGTAAGGTCCAACCAATGCGACAAAAGCAACACACTACAAGCATGAAAGGAAGAATAGAGCACTAATTAACGTCAATATTCTCCTCTCGCCCCTCTTCATCATAGAAATGCTCTTTCCTCGGCTCGCTCTCTACGTCTTCACCGTCAGAATCTGAGGAAGAATCCTTCGAAGCTCGGCTAGGAGTAAGCCCTTCCACTGTAATCCCTGTTCGACGTTGCACCGCTCGACTCCCCTTCATAAAACCCCGGATGAATCCTTCCTCGGTGAACCACTTTTGATGCTCATTCACCTCAACATCAAGCATCCGATCACGAGCCTCTTGAACACAGTCTCGAATGATAGTCTTAAACTCTAACGAGTTCTTGAAGTCCTCAACCGCTTTACGTTGAACCTCTGAAGCATCAACTTCTTTTGTAGACTTCAAAAGTTGAATCTCCTCTTCTTGGGCTAACACAGTCGATTTAAGAGCTCTCACACTCTTATTACTTTCGCGAAGGCTGGCTCGAGCCTCGGGTTTTCTCCAGATCCTGAAGCTGCAATGAGAGAGAGGTTGCCATTGTTGAAAGTTCGTCCCGCACTCCGTCAATCGTGATTCCGCAGATGTAACTTTTTCAACCTCGCATTCATACCGACACTTGTACTCGCCTTGGAAATATTTAATCTTAACAAACTCAGAATTCCAGTTTCTCAATGCCAGTGCCAGCCCCTTATGAATTTCCATCATGTTATCCACCTAAAAGAAAAGAAATTTGGTCAGATATATAAAATAATATAATAGCAGAAGATAAAAGAAACTTACCAAACTCTCGGCTTCCAGGAGCCCAGTACATTCATGAGATAAGACGCTCTCGAGAATACGAATAGTCGAAGGACTCGGCAAGGATCTCGCGGTGCTTTAACTTTCTTTTGTTTTTGAGGCAGTATTTCACGCTCATCGCTCGTTGGAAGTCGCTTTAAGGGTTCTGCAGAACCGGCTCGGAAGGTTGTTTCTTAGACTTCTTTAATATCATAGCCGTAGACTGTTCTGGTTAAAAAGAAAGTTTGACCTTGAATAATGATTCCTCACTCACAAATTCGTAAATGTATTGCGTCTCAAACAACAACTCCTTAAATTCATGAAATCCCAACATCTACAATATTCCATCTTCGGTAGTTTGAAGAGAAACAAACAAATGTTGAAACTTTCCTTGCCTCTCACGGAGCTCCCAATCATTCTTTGCAAAGAAAAATCTTACGGACCATTGTCGTATTGGTTCCTTTAAGCGAAAATTCAACGTATTTTGCTTAAAAATTATACGACCGTGTGTATCACTAAAAAACCCGCACAGTTGTGCCAAAATTGCCGGAGTTAGCATTGACCCACGACTCCTGAAGAAAACAATCAATCCAATAATTACTGTCACCACTCGACAAGACAACTGAGCAATGCAAACACCGAACACTTTCATTATTTCAATAAACTCAGGTGCGGGTGGAAATCGAAGACCAGCTCTCAAGGCTGCCTCGTGAACAGCGACGTATCCAGAAGGAGGAGAATACACTCGATCATTTGAAGTTGACAATTTTACCACCATATCGGTCGGGAAGTAATACTTCTTTCAAAAAGATTAAATCGCTTCCGTGTCGAATCGATACGACATCATCCGGGCTCTGACTTTTCCTCTGATTCTCAGTAGAACGGGGTTCTCGAATTGTCGTCATTTTCGCAACGTTTCACGACAACGGTACGCCGCGACACTTCACAACAACAGTTCTCCGTGACGCTTCGTCGCAACGCTTCATCGGGAAACTTCGCCGCAACAATTTGCCGCAGCGCTTCGCCGCAACACTTCGCCGCAACGGTTTGCCGCAACACTTTGCCGGGACACTTCGCCGCAACACTTCGTCGGGATGCTTCTTCGCAACTCTTCGCCGCAACTCTGCACCGCAACACTTTGCTACAATTCTGTGCCGCAAACTCTGCACCGCAACTCTTCGCTGCAACTCTTCACCTAAAATCTTTGCTGCAACTCTTCTCCGCAACGCAGGATGACTTTCTTCTTCTCCTCACTTCGTGATTTTTCCTCTCATCCATGGCCTCTATTTATAGGCTTGAGATGAAGCAAAACATTAAAATAATAATAATAATAATAATAAATAAAAACTTTTCATTTTTGACCCTTCAAATTCTGCATTTATATGTGAAATTAATTAAAATCTTAAATACAAAAAAAACTTTTCATATTCTCTATTTTAATCCTTTCATACTCTCTATTTAAATGCATATAACTATATAAATATAACAAGTTATATATTGTAACTTCTTAACTTTTAATTGCCGAAATTTAAATGCATTATACTTTATAGAATAATAAAGTTACCTCTTAATTCTTAATGACAACTTTTTGGAAGTTACAGACCATAAGTAACTCTCCATATTCTGAATTTATTTCTCCTCAATAATGGCTAGGTCCGTCTGTTCAAATTCGGGCCAACTGCTTAGCCTCTTCAGCTTCGGGCCAAACCTCTTCAAATTCGGGCCAACTTAGGCCTCTTTAGCTTCGGCCCGCTTGGCCTCTTCAGCCAGTCTCTTTAAATTAGGGCTAACGGGCGGACCCAATTTTAGCCCGCCAGACTGGGTCTGATAAATTTTTTTTTATTTTCTGTCTAAGACAGGATTTGAACCCGTGATCTCCCTAATGCGCAAAAAATACCAACCATTTAAGTTCGAGTCAAGTTGTCAACATATAAAGATAAAAAAATATTCTTATACTAGAAAAAATGAAATAACATATCTAACCTTCAGATATTGATATTTTCGGACGATAAAAATGATCTCGCCCGAAAATAGGGGGGCAACTGATACGACACTAACAAATTCTCATCATCAAGCACGAATCTCGAAGCATGACACGAATCTCGATGCAATCTTTTGAGCAAAAAACATTCAAATCTTGATAAAAAATCATCCAGAGCTCCGATTTCAGCAAACTTATAGTCAAACCGACTGGCTCGATGAAACAGACCCAATGATATCAAAACTAGTCCAATCCAAGTCAAATCAAGCCCGGATCAAGTCATTAAACCACTTTTAGAAGATTATCAGACACATTGGAAGGTCAAATGAATGCCGACATTAGCAAGCCCATAATCGAATCGAGCGTCTCGACAAGACGAATCCAACGAGCTCAAGATCACTCAATTCCGACATCGTTAAGACCATCAAATGCTCCTTAAACGCCGTCTGATCGAGGGGAGCCCTTTGAGCCGTCTGATCAAAATAGTTTAATTAATTGCACCCAAAACCCTATAAATAGACCCCAACTCTCACATGAGAGGGGGAGGGAGCCAAAAGAGAGAATCTGAACTCTTGAGAAGAAGAAGCAGCTCTACATCTTCGCCGATCGCCGTCGATCACCGTCGATAGCCGTCGACCACCGCCGATCATCGTGAACCACCGTCAATCATACACTGTCAGTCAACGCTGTAATCTACATCATATAATTACCTCTTCCCGTCTGTGGGACGGAGGATTTCTGTAAACAGCAATCAATAGTGGATTTTCACAACCGGGCCAGGCCCCTTGGTTTTTCCCTTTACGGGTTTTCCACGTAAAAACTTCTGGAGTCACTGCTTGTTCTATTTTCATCTGCGTGCGTGCTGAATTCTCGTACAACGCTAAGACGATAATTTGTTACTCTACCGCCGCGAATTTTCTAGCACGCATCAGGACCCTTCATCATTGTCTCCATTGAAGACGTCGTCGATAGTTCACCAGTTATCAATGTAAAACAACAATTTTACTCCATAGAAACATGTTAAACATCTAAAATCTCATCTTTCTCCATAAAGTTTAGAAACCTTGACAACAAACAAGTAAACCACAATAAGAGCTCGCTAATAAAGGCATTGATAGAAACAATAGTATATGAAGGAGAAAAAGAAGAAGAAGAAGATTAGCTCGTGACATGATTGGATTTATGGTATATAAGATATCATATAGGAAAATTTATATTTAACTTCATTGTCATCCAATATTTTGCTAATTTTTGGGAGAAGGACGAGAGTTTAGATATTTAGTGTGTTGTTGTGATGAAAAGCTATAGTTTGCATTACTGATAAGTTAATTAGTAATGATATATTTGATGGACAATGAGGAATGAGTGGGATGTTTTGTTCTCCTACAATCCTTTTTGCATAATGTGTGTGCTTGTGTATTTTCTACTCGCACAAGACTTTGTTCATATTTTGTTCAAACCTTCTTTTAAATTATATTTGAATGAAGATTTGAACTAAGCTCAAAAAAATTTTGAACCTGAGCTCAAGTTGTATATATTTATTTAAACTGGTTCAAAATAGATTCAGACAGCTTCGACAATAGGAATCAGTCCATGAATATAAGAGGCTAAATCTCATTAAAGGTAATTTCGTCTAACATGAGATTTTAGGCATACTCTATATATAATTGTATTATGCAAATATTTAACCAATTAAGTATATTGTGAGTCATATAAAGTTAAAATTTATTTTCTTAAAAACCTTGTGATAATGTCCTTTGCAAGGCTAAAAAAATAAGAGTTCATGCCATAAAGAACTTGACTTAAATGACATCTTATTTGTAGTACATTATAAATGCAAAGCATCCAAAGTATTTTTTATTTTTTTTAATATATTATTATTATGTTTTATTCATATATGTGTGTATGTGTGAATGTTGTGCATAAGTTGTTGTGCAGCTATGATTAACTGAGATATGATGATCAAGTTTTTATGTTATCCTAAATTCATCTTTAACTAAGCACCATTCAATGCATTGAATATTTATTGTACTTAAAATCACTAGAGACCTGAATTCGTCTTGAAATTTAAGTTGTCAAAATCCTACACTTACTCGAAGTTTCATAAAGCATCCTAAAATATATTGAGACATGAAGTCTTTAGAGACTAAACTCATCTCAAACTCGATGTTATGAGGACTTTAAGATTGTCTAAAATTATAAACCAATACTAAAAAATAACACATCAAAGACTTGAATTTTTTAAGAACAAAAACTCACATCAAACTTGAAGTTGATCATGATTCTAACTCATCTCAATGTTGAAATCTGTTTGTGAGGGCAAAATGTGTGAATCATGCACGAGTTAAAATTTTTCATTTTTTTTATCAGATACGATATGAAAAATAGTATATTTTTTTGAAACATGAGAAATAGTATATAACGATGGATCATGAAATAATAATTTGAAAACTTAGGGTTTACGTTACTAAATGTTTTTTTATGCCTTAGTTAAAATAGTGTTTTATTTATTTTGGGGTATAGTTATGTATGGAAGCAAACACCTATAATTAATTACTTTTCATAATGTTTCGTCTCCTTGAAAAATTATCAAGTAAAATAGTGGCTCTCATGTTTCTATTTATTTCAATATTTGATTATAAAATTAGCATTTTGGAAATTTAATATGGGACATGATCAAATTAGAGCAATTCATATCATAAAACAAATGAACAATAGTATGGAGTATGGGAGATTGAAAAGCTCGATGATACTTCAAACTATAATATAGTTGGACTTTATATTTTATAAAATGATTTTTTTTTTTTTGTTTGAGTTATGAAGTTTATTAGAAATTTAAAATTCATATTCCAATACATGTGATTATGAAAATGTTTAGATGGTGACAACTCATCTTATAGCAAGGAGCAAATAGGGTATCTCATGACCTAAAATAAGGCAAGAGCTACCATTTTAAATAGAGATCTGAAACCTAGCCTAAGACGACAAAATGAAACAGATCGAGTTCAACCCCACCAATCAGTGAAATCCAACCTGACGCTTTTGGACTTATGATCCCTTCTAGAGATGGTAGCCAACTTACCCACCTAAATCGTGAGTATGGTCACTTGAACAACTGGATTAGTAAGAAAGTTGTTAAATTTGAAAAGAAATATTATGACTTATAACTCTACCTTAAAGATCAAACGTCTCAGATAAATATTCGCCTAACTAATGCAAAACCTATATATTTTTTTCTTTTTATTGTTTAAACTCAAAGTGATTTATTTGGAAAACCATAGAATGCAACTAATGCACGTATGTTTGTGAAAAGGGCAATTATTAAGACAATCAATAATTTGGCATTCTTCTTCAGGACTGGAGGCTATCATTACAAGTCAGATATTCTCTCAGATGTAATGGGAGATGTGTAGAAATAATGAAAGAATTTATGTGCAACAACTAATGGTTTCGATGTTTCTATAATTTCTAACTCGTTTTACTTATTATGCCCTATGAATTTTGAATTTTTATTTTTGTTTAAATTGCTTAAATTTTTATATTTAAATTTCTTAGGAAGGGTAGACATTTTTTTTCTAAGAGACTAATGAGGGAGCGACTGGCTTTTACCCAATCACGCACAAATATAGATTTAAACTTATAAAAAACATGTATTTGTAGTGCACAAATAATGTGAACACATGAGAAACACGCACAAAAAATGTAATAAAAAGGCTAATGTGATCATATTTTGCTATACGTCACAGAAGAAAATAGAAAAATGGACAGTCAGCTCTAACCTTATACAACCTAATCTTATAACTACGGATTGACTACGAGCCTTTTTCTCTTCCATCTTTTGATCTTTTATTTTTTTCTCTTATGATTTGGGAGCTCTAGGTTTCACGTTGAATCACTACTCCATGCATTTCATCCTCGCTCACCCTTCTGCTATAGCCCCTAAATGTAGTTCTAGTTCTAATGTATTTATATATATAAAAAAAAATTAACCTAACTTATAGAATAAGTATTAGTGGGCACACAACACACACACACACACATGTATAGCAAACACGTATACTTGGAACAAACGAGCGTCAAGTTCTTTATTATAATATATTGTTCTTAAAGGCATAAACACAAACTAATAACATCTGCAAAAAATGTGTTAGTTTATATTTTTATTTTTAATATTTGCTTTTGTCAACATGTTCTTCTAAAAAATGAGTACCATTATTACTAGAAATAGTAGCTCTAATATCTAGTATATGAACAAACAACCAGTTTAACATCTAAGGCAACTATAATTGTTCGAACAAAAACCTATGTGTGTGTATGGTGAGTGTGGCATGATTGTTCTAGTTATGAATATTTAAACTCTAGTTTTTATTTAAATTTTTACCAAATGGTGTTTTTAATTCAAATAGTTCGTGCCAAAGGTAAATTTTAACTTCTTGATGTCAGTTGAGTTTGAATTCAATTTTAATCTCTCGGGAATACTATGAGCAATAGGACTCACCCAAAGGAGGTGCACTATCATACAACCCTTGTCCTATTAGGATGAGAACCCTATTAGCGAAGCCAATGTATATCATCCAAAAGATATGTCTAAAATGATTTTGGTGCTTTTGATTTAACTTTAATTTATTTTTGGGGTTGAATTAAGTTTAGGTTTGAGATTTAATTTGATTTGGATATGAGTATCAATTTTGATTTTGAGTTGGAATTCAGTTTTAAGTTTTTGTTTAATTTTTTATATGAAATTAGTTTGAGTTAACTCACCTAAAATTCTACACTTAAATAACCTTAAGAATTGGATGAGACGTAATAATAGTTGAGGTTAATTTTGAGGTTGGAAGACTTAATTTATTACTTAATTTATCACTTATTAATAGTTGAGGCTTATACAATACATATTTTCTCATAAGGTCAACATCATCTCAATGTTGACTCTAATGCAATATTTCATTACTCGACGCTTTTGAAAGACTAGCAAGGTGGCTGGTTATATTATTGTAGTTCAACATAACTTTCATTCTCATATGTGCCAACATAAGAAAAATTCTTGTGGACTTTCTAACGCCGCAAACATTACCGTAGAGTCTCCTCTCAATGATGATTTACTAGATAAATAAATAATGAGTCTAGAAGATCCTAATGTTCAACATTGGGAGATATGCTTCAAAAGGGCTTCTTAAGCCCATAAGAATAAAGAATCACAAGCGATAGTGCCTAACAAAGCAGGCATCAAACTAATCTTTATTACCTGAGCAAGGAATGTTGAGGTTTTTTTTACCACTTGACAGAGTTGTCTACAAACAACAAAGCATAATACAAAGCATTGATAGTTTGATCAAAACTCATAATTTTAACAGAGATAAAACATATCAATATTTACGGAGAGTCTCAGTTAATTATCAATCAAGTCGTCGAATGATGTAAATTTGAATCCAAAGCTCAAACAGTATTTTCAATATACAATGAAACTGACTGAGTTGATCCCGAACGTGATGCTCTACAAGATTACAATGGAAGAAAAATTTTTGGCAGATGTTTTGAAAAAGCTTGTAAAGGAATTTACATGTCAAGAGGAGGATTTGATCTTCAATTCGATGCAAGATGTCAAATTCATTCGCAAGTTGTAATGGACAATCAATACAAATTTGGCACCGATGAAATAATAGCTACGACTGTAGAATAAACAAAAGACTGGTATCAACTATTTGTCAAATATCTGTAAACTGGGAAGCTGCCAAAAGAAATGTCGTTATCCCATCAAATCAAAAATAGAGTGATGTTATATCCTTGATAGACAATGTGTTATATAGAAGATTCTTTAATCATATGTGGCTAAGGTGTTTGAGCAAATTTGAAGCCCAAAAAATTGTTAAACAAGTCGACTTGGTCTGTGTGTTGCTCATAAATTCAGTCCAAAGTTAAATATAAAACTCAAGAGATCGGGATGCTATTGGCGAACCATGATGATGGATTGTGTGAAGATATTCAAAACGTGTCATCAATGTCAAGTTCACAGTATAGTTTTACATCAACTTCCGAACATGCTACATCCGACAATTGTGTCATGGTGTTCGAGTGTTGAGACACATAAAAAATGGGTCCCACAGATCTTTTGTATTCCAAAGGTCATTAGTTCATCTTAGATGCTACCGATTGCTTTCCAAAGTGGGCAAGAGCCATACTTCTCAGTGAATTCAAACACATCATGTTTTGCAATACTTCAAAATCAAATTGTCTACCAGTTTGGTGTACCGTGAAGGATAATCTCCAACAACGTCACAACCTTTATGATTATATATCAACAACTTTGTCAGAATATTTTCAACTGTTTAATACCCCGAAGCAAATGGTTTCACAAAAGGCCTTCAAAAAAAATGTTGGTTTAAATTTTGAAGATGCTAGCTGACAAGTGACAACAAGGAGTGACACAAAAATTTAATAGAAGCTATGCGGGCCTACATAATGATTTACCCAACTTTAACATAGTCTACTCTATATGCTCTGGTCTAGGTGTCCAAGATCGTGTGTCCTCTCAAGGTGCAAATGTCATCACTCAAATTCATTGTTGCTAATATAATAAAGACAAAATATAATGCACAACTTTGACTCAAATAACTTTAAAATTTATAAGGCAAAACATATGAGAGCCAAAAAAGTAAGGAGCTATATAAAACAAAGATGATACAGACACACGACAAATTAGTTCGCCTGAGAATGTTCTGAGTCGATGACTCAATGCTTGTGTTGTGCATCGCAAGATAGATGACAAATTTAAACCAAATTTTGAAGGTCTATTTGTTGTGGAGAAAGTATACTTTAGAGGATTCTACTGGCTCATCGACTATAAAGGAGAAAAAGCATATGCTCCCAATCAACGAGTGATATCTCAAGAAATATTATGTATTGTGATGCTTTTATTAAGAATGATTTTTTGAAATAAAATATTAATCTATTAAAACACTGACGTAGTTTTTCTCTGTAATTGGGTGCAAAAATAAAATCATGATAATAAAAGACATTTGCATCAAAATTTGAATAAAATTCATGATTCTAGCTTTTTTTATATCACTTCTCTTGGAACTTTGGATTCTTTTCTCTGTTATGATCCTTTAATTATTTTATTATCCTAAACAAATAAATAAATTTTAATAAAAAAATAAATTTACTAAATAAATTCTGAAATGTCATAACTAATTTGTTCATGCAATTTAGCATACAGGCATTCTTTTTCTATGTTTATAGAAAAATATTGAACGGACGTCTGATCTTCACCTTACAGAATGACATCAATCTTGCACTATACCAAAGATGTGTCGCAAATGGTTGAGTGATCATTTTTTACATGGACTTCAATCAGATCGAGTTATTATATGAAATGTCGCTATTAAGCATAGTTGGTCGAGATGGGACTAAGGACAAAAAACCAGTTATGGAATTTACAGTGAAAAAAAAAGATGCCAAGAGCAAGCTCAAAAGGATAGTTGAGGAAGAAGTCGATGTAACTATCAAGAGAACTTTTTGGTGCCTCTACCAACGTCCCTACGGAGAAAGTAAAAACTGATCTAACGAGAACATAAAGAAGAAACGTAAATCAACACATACATAAGAAGTATAAAAAAGAAGAAGATAGGCAATCCCAAGCAGCCCTCGCTATTGACCTCATTTTTTGTGAGGTTTAGGTTTCCCTTAGAACTTAGGGTCTAGCCTTAGGACATTCCTATTAACTATCTTAGGAGCCTAGTGATGAGACCAACCTAAATTTAGAAATGCAAACCACTTCCTTGTTCTTCTTGGGGTCTCATATGTGTGGTTTTTGACCTCTAGCACTTTAAAGGTTGAGAACAACATGAGAAAGCTCAAAAACAAGTAAATGTAGGCTTGTCAGGCCTTAGGGCAACCCTGTGTGGCTTGGTCTTACACATACACACTTAAGCCCATCAAATTCATGCACCCCAAACCCTAAAATCACACACACTTGAGCTACTTCCTAAATTCATTTGGAAACTCATGTGGGTTGTCCCAAGCCCTTAGCCTTTGTTTAATATGGTTAGGACCAAGATGAGAATGATTCAAAATGAGTTCTCCTATGGGTTTTATGACTTTAGGGAGGTGACCCGGCCCGCAATTACGCAAATATTTAAATTCCAAAAGATAGCAAAAAACTTGACTCAATTTATATTTTGTGGCTAGTGTGAACAAATGTAATGTTTTAGAATAAAAATAAATAGGTTTCACACTAGGGGCACTACACAAATATATGTATATTTTCAAGTAATATAGAGTTTTCCATAAAAACCAAAATATCAATCTCACAGGAAAGCTGTAACTCTTTATAATAACTTAGTAAAACTTTTACTTAAAACTGCAAATATTAAACTAGAAAATATGGTTGATAGCTTATATGATAACAAGAAGTAATCACTACCTACAAATTAAGTTTAAAAGCTAAATAAATTGGAAATATTTCTAAACAAGTTCTAAGTAAAAAATTTTAAATTATGTAAAGAGTCTTTCCTCTTGCAATGAATTCATAATCAGTGTAGGAATCAAATGTTTAAACTTTTAAATGATGATCTGTGACAAATAGGAGCATGCATATTCTTTATCCTCTCCCGAGTGCATAAATAACACTAGCTAATCTAAATTCAATTCCTAATTGTATGGTTATGCTTAGTAGATTCTAACTTCTCATCTTTAGATTACTCGTTGTGTCCTCTCTATAGGACTAACCAGGGGCTCAAGTTCTAACTCTAAACCAAATTGGCAAAGGATTTAGCCTGTCACCCTAGTAACACCAATTATATGTCCATCAAAACTTATTTCCCTATCTATTTGCACCAACCAATAGACCGAGTTGCCCCCTCCTAAAGGTAAATGTGGTATCCACTAGTTGAGTGAAATCATAGCCCTCCCGGGTCATTATGTTTCACAACAATTTTTAACATTGCAAGTGACTAATTTGTAAAGTAAATTAAAAATAAGTGAAAATGCCATCACATTTTTTGGAATAAAAATATTTCTAAACAAATCAATTCCTCAACAAGATTAATACTTATTGCAAGGAGAAAAAAAATGAAATATACTCAGAATTCATGGGGATAAAAAAACAAAACATGATTTATACTAAAAAAAAATTGCACATGATAAAACTTAAACAAAAATACAAATACTTATCTCAAACTCTTCCCCAAGCAATCCTCTGCAGATCCTTGACTGAACCTGACTCAAATAGACTCACACAAGACTCACAAACACACACAATCACAAAAGACTCTCCACACTCTCACTATGACACTGTAACGAGGGTCTAACCCACCCAAAAACGACTCTACACACACTTTTTCGTTTGAAAATATTTTCTATAAATAAAGCTTTGAAAATCACCAAGGGTAACTTCAAGCAGCTCTTCAAAATTCGTCCAAATTCAATGTATAAAATGGGTAACCTTTCTGGCGCCTAGGCGCACAATAGTGATGCTTAGGCGCGAGCCTTTTAGAAGGGTCACGTAACTACTTGCGCCCAGGCATTATATCCATTTTTGCTCTGTATTTAATCCTTTTGCATTTAAACTTCATTTCTTGCACTTGAAATAAAAAAAACACAAAATATATTTCACTAAAGCGCAATATCCTTAAAAATGAGCATAAAATGTTCATATAAAATAGATAATTGTAAGGCGTATCGGAAGGTTTCATGGTTGCATGTTCACCCTACTCAATTAACTCTATATTTACAAAAATGACCAACTTTTACCCTTAAGCCCCAAAATTCCACCAAAATTACAAAAATTTTCAAAAGATGCCTAAAATTATCAAAATCCCTAATTTTGCTTAAAACTCTACCAAAAGCTATCCTAGCCATCTAATTTATTCAAATTTCCCTAAATTCACCAAATGCCCTTGACCCATAAATTTTTCAAAAATTCCTAAAATATTCAATTTTCACTAAAATCATCTTTAAACCCCTCTAAATCACCCAAGTGCCCCAACTTCACTGAAATTAACAAAAGAATACCAAACTTACTTAAATTTCCCAAATTATCAAATTACCTAAATTTTCATCAAATCTATTTTAAATCCATCAAATTCCAATCCTAAATTTCACCAAGCCCAAAATTAATGCTCTCATCCCTAATTTTAAAAGCCCAACATACATAATTCCAAAAGCCCACCATACTTAATTTTGAAAGCCCACCCTGCTTAATCTTAGAAGCTTAAGGCTTTTATTCATTTTAAAAACCTGAAACCCACATGACAAATTATTTTAAACAACCACTTAATCAAAATGGAACAATAGGAAATCAAATTTAAAATCTAATTCTTCTAAAAATGGCCTCACAACAAAACTTAAAAAAATGCAAAAATATTTCAAAAATCCTTTCTCATGCAAATTAGCCAAGCCATGAAGCCTTGTCTAAGCCACATGCAAGCCATGGAAGCTATGCCATGTCACCATACCCAAAGTGGCAAAAGGAGGAGCCTCTTTGATAAATTCTTAAATGTGATTAGCCCCTCCCATGTCTCACCTAAATCCATGATTAACCCTAATACACTTGTTTGGAGACTTAACCTCACTCATCTAACTGATCCCTTGTCGGTCTTTAGAAATTATCTTGGAAAAAATATAAAATGAGATTTTTATTTAATTTAATATGTAGGTATATATATTAATTTTTTGAAAATAATATTTTAAAAAAACGAGAATGTAAGATTCTCATTCATTTAGTAGTTTAAATAAACAAATACAATATCACAAGCAATGCATTTGTCCCAAGGAATAGACACAATATTTGATGATATGACTCAATCAAATAAACTAAAAAATTTATGACATTCGTTCTAGTCTGCGAACTTTTTATTTTGACTGACAAGTTGCCCTGCATATTATTAAAAAAAATTAGATATGGTTTATATTACTTGGGTTCTAAAAGTTCTCTATAAGGGCAAGCCCCTATAGTTAATCACATCTTAATTAACCAAAATCCCTTAAGAAAACTCTCGATTTAGATTAGAAAATATTGTCTTCATGAACTCCAAAGTTTAGGATTTTAAAAGGTCATACGTAGGAAATTCAGATGGGAAAGCTGCAAATGGGAACAATTATTGTGGAATCTAAAGGAAGAAAAGATAGGGATGTCACGGATCTTAAGGCGAACTTCAGTGACTTCCCAAATTATCCAAGGATTTGGCTTCAATTTCGAAGAGAAATTATTTAATATTTCATCATGCCAATTTTATTACTTGTAGCTTACATCTACATAAAACCAATCATGCAAATAGTCTGGAGGATAAGAGAATTTATGTCATATCGATCGATAAACCTCATAATTCTAAAACGAGTTAGAGCTTACATTACACTGTGTGCAAGGTCTAAAGATCTGCTGAGGATTTATGTCGCACTAGGCAGACAACCTCAAAGTCCCATGACTTAATTTTGGGAAAATGATTTGTTGTTGTAGATTGCTCTCTCGAAGATGTCCTTCTGCAGGTTCTCGTCGTGCTACTTCACGGTACATGCTCCAAGCTTCTCATTGTATGAGGTTTCAAGTTTAGAAGTGTAAAGTTTCAAGAGGTTCAAAGAAGTTTCAACAGGTTTAAGGTGTATATGTTAGGTTTTGTTGTTGTGCTTGTTATAATTATTGTTCAAATGTCTTATGGGGGGAAATTTAAGTTGATTAAGTGATACCGATTAGAATCCCACAATTCCCTCATTCTGGCACCACTATTTTCTTCAGATTCACTTAGTCTAAATGAATTGTTAAATCTATCCAGACTGAGGAAATCTCGTTAGCAGCCGTAGTTTGTCTCTTCCGAGGGATTTTCAATCAACTAAAGAGGGTGGATTAATTTAGTTGTCTTTTGTTTTGTTTTGAAAATTTTTTAAATTTCGAGAAGAAGTTTTGTTTTATTTTGAGTTCAATTTCAATTTTGGTTTTCATGCAAGTTTATTTTGAGCTTTGTAAGTAAAGTAAGTAAGTGCAGGTAAGAGATTGCAATAAAATAAGAGAAAAGGAATTGCATTGCAAAAATGTAAATGTGTACCTGTCATCTTCTCGCAGCCCCACTGAAATATGAGAACTTGCAATATATATATATATATATATATATATATATATATATAAAAGTTTGCATGAAATTAATTGTAAGAAGGAAAGCAAGAAAAACGGTCCAAGGTGTATGCCTACCGAGTCCTAGGTCATAACTTTGGCGGGTTCCTATTCATTTATTTTAAATGATTTATTTTCTTGAGCAAATGCATAATAGATTCAATTGTCCTCCAAGATATCCAGAAGGCTGAAAGGGAGAGCAGGGGATAACCCTACACTTCGTTTGAATCTTTTGGAACATCTCGAGTTCGTCTAAACTTATTATATTGTTAAATCATTTATCCATAAGTAAGTCACAGTTTAGTGGAGATGTCTTATCCCATGCTCAATGAAATTTGATGTTTTATCATCATTATGAGTGAAGTAACTATCACTTAATGCTTCATTTATGAATTATGTGAGTGAGGGTCATTATGGACAAATGAATTTGCTAAGGAACTTAGCCAACAAAAATTTAGAGTTGGGCTAGTATTTGTGATTAGTTGTATTGTCTTTTCTAAGCCTCATTAGATAAATTTATATTAAGCATAATTCACTACTAAGCCTTTAAGATTTCATGAGTGGTGATCACAGAAAAATACAGTAAGAAATTCATATCTATTTTTGATGAAATTGCACTTTAAAGAAATGTATTTTCTTTATTTTACTGCAGGAATGAAGATTTATAAGTGATGAAAACAAAAAGCATGAAATGGAGCGAATTTGTTTCAAAAAGAAAGAAATTCATGCAAATTGAACTAAGTCGTCGACGGCGAGATCGAGGCCTCCGACAGCGAGATCATAAGAAGAATTTCTGAAGGAATTATAACTACCTTGCCGACAACGAGCCTGAGCCCGCCGACATCTAGATCGTGCCGTTTGAAGACCTTCTAGAAGCCCCGCTGAAGGCGAGGTCGTTTCCCGCCGATGGTGAGATAGTTCAAAATGCAAATACATTGAACCTGGACGCTTTTTGAAGAGGTGTTTAAGCATCCCTTGGACCTTTGCCTACCTCTATAAATAGAGGACGAATTTTAGTCTTTTGTGTGTCTCTTTTGGTGTCTTAAGTTTGTATGTTGTTTGCCATTAGTGAGTTTCTTGAGTTTATTTGTATTTGGGTGCTATTTAGTTAGAAGTTTGTTGTACTAGAAGGAAAAGTCAAAGGAACTTCAAGGAGTCTGCTTGGGGAGGAAATTAAGATAAGTATCTTTGTTTATTGTTGTTGTTAACTTTAAATGAAATCCATGCTTTGTTTTATTCCCATGCATTCTGAGTAGTTTTCTTAGTATTTCTCATTGTTTATGAAAATTATGTGAATTGATGAAATTAAATAGAAGTACCTAATATATTAAAATAAATTGTGTTAATTTTTACTTAAAACTTAATTTACTTTCAATCTAGCCAATTGAGTTGTTAAACTATGTTGAATTATCAACTATAGTAAAAATTACATCCAATATTCAGGGAAGTCAAAAACCTTGGAAGGAGGGTGCAAATAAATAAATAAATATTAATTATCGGACGTAGAATTAAACATTTTAGTGTGACAGACTAAAATATTCAATTTGGTCATATTGTTTGAGAGCTGAAGTGTAGATGTTAGCCCTCAGGTGAGGGGAACGTGGGAGCTCTGAAGTGGCAGCTAGTATCCTCCCAGCCCTAGCACGCGATTCGGTAGTCAAACATAGGATTAGTCAATGTTCTTTGCACCTGGACCAAAGGGTAAAGAATAGGAATGCTCCTATTTGTCACAATACAATTCAAAGATTCTATTTAAATTCGTCATTCACTTAATTTTCTAAAAAAACAAGGAGAATGATACTTTTTCTAAATTATTTAAATCAACTTTATTTCAAGCATTAGTTTACTTTAGTTTGCTTTAGTTACTTTAAAATTTTGTTTACTTTATTAGCAAGTAATTTTTTTAAATTTAGCTGATACAAATCTGTTAAAAACTTCCCTGTGGGATCGATAACCAGGACTCCACTAGAGCTCTGTATTACTTGATATGATACGTATACTTGCGTAAAATCCACATTATACATTCCATCATAAAATCATATATATTAAAGCGGGATCAAGTTTTTGGTACCGTTACTATAAACTTAATTTGCAAACATATTAAAAGTGGGTCAAGTTTTCGGCGCCGTTGCCGGGGAAGTAAAGAAATTATTTACTAGAGTAACGGACTATTTTAAAATTTATTTTTATAAAATTGTATGCGAAAATTTGGAAACGAAAATTTAATACCATACGATTCAGAATTAGAGCGTACAATTAAAAGAATTAGAAAACAAAAAAGAGAAATTATAAATTTAACACAAATGACAAATATTCCTGAAAATGAAAATATCAATCAACTAAGACCATTACGAGATTATGCCAACCCTACATTAGATGAAATTCATTTAACTATTCAAAACCCTGATGTAGCTGCTAACTCATTTGAACTTAAACCTGCAATTATCCAAATGGTACAAAACAATCAATTTAGTGGTTCACCTACTGAAGATCCTAATTTACATCTTGCTAGTTTTTTAGAACTTTGTGCTACTTTCAAATATAAAGGAGTATCTAACGATGCTATTAGACTTAGACTTTTTTCCTTTTTCTTTAAGGGATAAGGCTAAAATGTGGTTAAATTCGTTAGCACTCGGATCTATTAAAACTTGGGGAGAGTTATCACAATAATTTCTATCCAAATATTTTCCACCATCTAAAACTGCTAAGCTTAGAAATGATATAACTTCTTTTAGTCAGTTTGATGGAGAATCAATATATGAAGCTTGGGAGAGATTGAATGAACTTCTTAGGAAATGCCCACATCATGTATTACCAGATTGGTTAATTATTCAAACTTTTTATAATGAATTAGTAGGATCTTTAAGATCAATCATTGATGCTGCTGCTGGAGGATCATTAATGTCAAAAGCATTTGATGACGCCTATGCACTAATCGAAGAAATGACAACCAATAATTTTCAATGGCTTGCTGATGGAATGAATCTGAAAAAGATAGCTAGTATTCATGAAAATGATGCAATATCTATGTTAACTTCACAAATAGCTGATGTATCTAAAAAATTAGATCATTTTGGAATGAATTACTCTCCAACAATATCAGAAGAAAATTCATCTGGACAACTTATAGAATCTCAATCTCAATGTGAAACTATAAATGCAATTAATAACAGACCCAATAATCCTTATGCGAATTATTATAATCCTGGATGAAAAAATCATCCTAATTTTAATTAGAATAATAACACAACTAATCAACCATGGATGAATAACATAACACAACCATTAGGAATTCCTTCTAATCAAGAAAATTCTAATTATAAACCTAATTATTCACCTGGATTTAATAATAATAACCCACAATTTAAAGAGAAGAAATTATCAATAGAAGAATTAATATTAAATATGGTTTAACATTTACAAAATCAAGGAAATCAATTACAAATACAAGGTAACCAATTACAAAATCAAGGAACAACTATTAAAAATATTGAAACTCAACTTGGACATATAGCTACCGCACTTAATAATAGAATACCTGGAACATTTCCTAGTAATGTGGAAATAAATCCTAAAGACAAAGGATATGAACAAATTAAAACAATACAATTACGAAGTGGAAAAGAATTAGAACTTCAAATTACAAAAGAATTTGAAAGTCAAAAAGAGGAAGTGGAAATTGAAAAGGAAAAGAATCAATAAGATCCAAATTTAGAAAATCCTTTAATACCAATGAAAATTTCTGTGGAAAAACCTCCACCACCATTTCCTCAACGACTAATTCAACATAAAAAAGATAAACAATTTGCTAAATTCCTTGAAATTCTGAAGAAATTAACGATAAATATTCCTTTCGTAGAAGCTTTAGAATAGATGCCAAACTACGTAAAATTCATGAAAGATATTCTAAATAAAAAAAGAAAATTTACCGATAATGAAACGGTCGCACTTAATGAGGAGTGTAGTGCTATTATTCAGAAAAAACTTCCTGAAAAATTAAAAGATCCTGGTTGTTTCACTATATCCTGCGCTATTGGAGAAAAATTCTATGAAAAAGCTTTGTGTGACTTAGGAGCAAGCATCAATCTAATGCCTCTATCAATTTGTAAAAGATTAGGATTAGGAGAAATTTCACCTACTTCAGTAACTCTTCAGTTAGCTGATCGTTCTGTTACATATCCTAAGGGAGTTATTGAAGATGTATTAGTAAAAGTGGATAAATTTATCTTCCCTATAGATTTTATTGTTTTAGATATGGAAGAAGATAAATAAATTCCTATCATTTTAGGAAGACCATTTTTAGCCACTGGAAAAGCTATGATTGATGTTCAGAAAGGAGAATTAATTATGAGAGTAAATGACCAAAAGGTAACTTTTAATATTGCTAAATCAATGAAATATCCTGCACTAGAAAAAGATGATGAGTGTTTTCGAATGGAAGTACTCGATCATTTACAAAAAGAATATTTTAAGGAATATTATGCGAAAAAATTAGAAAAAGAAAATACCGAATTAATTGAAAAAGCCGATATAAATGAAGAACTAGATTATATTCAAGAGAAATTTGAATTTTTGGATAACACGTAAAACACTCGAAAAAAATATAGTTCCATCGATTATTAAACCTCCTGAACTTGAATTAAAATGTTACATAATCATTTAAAATATGCTTACTTAGGTAATTCTTCAACTCTACCAGTTATTATTTCATCCGAATTAAACGAATCTCAAGAACAAAAACTTTTAGACACTTTAAAAAAATATAAGAAAATTTTTTGTTGGACTTTAGCAGATATTAAAGGAATTAGTCCTTCAATCTGTATGCACAGAATTATTTTAGAGAATTAACATAAGCCTAAAGCAGATCCGTAAAGGAGATTAATTCCAATAATAAAATAAGTAGTTAAAAAGGAAATTTTAAAATAGTTAGATAATGTTATTATATATCCTATTTCTGACAGTGATTGGGTAAGCCCAATCCACTGTGTACCTAAGAACGGAGGAGTGACTATCAAAGCTAATGAAAATAATGATCTTATCCCTATAAGACAAGTTACTGGATGGCGAATATGTATTGATCATAGAAAATTAAACACAGCCACCAGGAACGATCACTTCCCTTTACCATTTCTAGACCAGATGTTAGATAAATTAGCCGGACATAAATATTTTTGTTTCTTAGATGGATATATCGGTTATCATCAAATACAAATTGCTCATGAGTATCAAGAGAAAACTACATTTACTAGTCCTTATGGAGCTTTCGCTTTTCGAATGATGCATTTTGGATTATGTAATGCACCTGCAACATTCCAGAGATGCATGATGTCTATATTTAGTAAATTAATTGATAATGGAATAGAAGTATTTATGGATGATTTCTCTGTATTTGGAACAACATTTGACACATGCTTAAATCATCTTGAAAAAGTATTTGAAGTATGTGAGAAAACTAATTTGGTTTTTAATTGGGAGAAATGTCAATTTATTGTTACAGGCGACATTGTATTAGGGCATAAAATTTCGGAAAAAGACATGGAAGTAGACCCTACAAAAATTCAAGTTATAGCTAAATTACCACCTCCAACTACGGTAAAAGGG
The DNA here is from genome assembly GCA_022702705.1 of Papilionanthe hookeriana x Papilionanthe teres. Classification (NCBI taxonomy): domain Eukaryota; kingdom Viridiplantae; phylum Streptophyta; class Magnoliopsida; order Asparagales; family Orchidaceae; genus Papilionanthe; species Papilionanthe hookeriana x Papilionanthe teres. The sequence goes on from CM040425.1 coordinate 90,939,585, forward strand.
GTAAAAAGTTTTCTTGGACATACTGGATTCTACAGACGTTATATTAAAGATTTTTCAAAAATTACTAAACCTCTATGCCAGCTTCTTGAAAAGGATAAGAAATTTGAATTTACAACTGAATGCCTGAATGCTTTCGAATTATTAAAAGATAAATTAATTACAACACCTATAATAGTTTCACCTAACCGGAGAAACCATTCGAGCTTATGTGTGATGCTAGTGATTATGCTTATAGGAGCAGTTTTGGGCAAAGATATGATAAGATTTTCAAAGTTATATACTATTGTAGTAAAACTCTAAATGATGCTGAAATAAATTATACAGTTACTGAAAGAGAATTATTAGCAGTTGTATATGCCTTTAATAAAATTCGGCATTATCTAATAGGAACTAAATGTATTGTACATACTGGTCATTCTACTATAAAATATTTAATGCAAAAGAAAGATTCTAAACCAAGATTAATCAGATGGATATTATTAATGCAAGAATTTGATTTTGAGATCATTAACAAAAAGGGAACTGATAATCAAATTGTTGATCATTTATCAAGATTATAAAATCATGAATTATCTGATATTGATAATGAAATTTTAGACAGTTTTCCTGATGAACAACTTTATAATATAAATGAGTGGAAAATACATTGGTATCGTCGATATAGTAAATTATATAAGTAAGTGACATTTTACCACTCTATGTTAACTTTGCAACAATGAAAAAAATTCATTCATGATACTAAAACATACTTTTGGGATGAACCTTACTTATATAAGCAATGTAAGGATCTAATTATTAGAAGATGTGTGCCTTATGAAGAAACTGAACCAATTGTGCGGCTTATTTTAGGTTTGTGTATTGTATTTTAAAAAGGGGTCGCCTAACAGAAGTTGTCGGCGAATTTAAATTTTAAATTTAATTTAAATATATATAATTTAGAAAGTAGTATTTGATTTTGAAAATAATTTTTAAATTTGAAAGTTTTAAGATATGAGATTAAACCGATTTCACATCCCCAAATAGTTTATATAAACGAGCACCGCACCACAAACCGTATATCTATCCCTAAGGATAGACACACTGCTTGATGGTGGGGCTCGATCAAATAAACTAGAAGTTTTGTGACATCCGTTTGGTCTCGCGAACCAATTTTATAAGCCGACAAATTCCCCGCTTAATATGAAAGTATCAAAATGTAGTTTATATTACTCGGGTTCTTTAAAATTCTCTATAAGGGCAAGCCCCTATAGTTTATTACATCTTAAGTGACGGGAATCACTTAAGAAAACTCTCGATAATAATCAATAACTCGCTTTCAAGAATTTCAAAGTTTAAGGTTTTCAAAGATTGAATTTTGGAATTTTAATAGGGAATGGATCAAATTTTGGAACATTTTGTTTTGTGAATCCAAAGGAAGAAAGGTAGGAGAAATCACCGATTCGAAATGAACTTCGTAATTTCCGACTATCCTATCGTTTGGCTTCGAGTTTAGGAAAGTCCTAATACTTATTTAGTATTTCAATCTTGCCAATTTTAATTAATTAGGACTTATATTTGTATGATAAAATCAAACAAATAGCACTAGAAGATGTGAGGGTTTATTGTCGTATCGGACGACTACCTCGGAATCCTAAGACCGGTTAGGGCTTAATTTGCAATGCAAATGCCTAACGAAAAGGTTGAGGATTTATGTTGCACTAGTGCAAACTACCTCGAAGTCCTATGGCTTGGTTATTTAATTCTAGGAAAGTTTTGCTCGAAGTAGGTTCAAGTTTTGCTGACGACGATGGCCGTGCTGCCCACCATGCTCCAAGTTCCTTGTTGTAGCAGAGGTTTAGTTTTAGAAACCATAAATCAGGAGATGAGAAAAGTATTTTGGTTTAGAGAAAAACTTAATTTCCAAGTGTTTTTTACGTTTTAATTAAAACAAATCTTAAAGTTGATTATAACGACACCGGCTAAGATCCCACTGGTTCCATCCTTCCGGCATCATTATTTTTATCGGATTCACTTAGTCCGGATGAATTTGCTAAACTCAATCGAATGAGTTCCACACTTTCATTTAGACCGTGGGAAATCCCGTTAGCAACACGTAGGTTACATCATCCGAGGTATTCCCGATCATCCAACATGACGTTTTAGTTTAGTTGCAATTGTAGTTTTGTGTTCGTTTGTGATTAAATTTTGAGTTGTTTTATATTTTGAAATGTTGTGGCGGTGAATTTTATCTTGCAATGACTTTTAACTTAGTTTTGGTTTCAGTTTTAGGGACTATCCTAAAGGTGTGGGTTTTCATGCAACAGTTGTTTTATCATGCAAGAAAAGTAAAGTGCATTTGCAATAAAGTAAGTTGCAAGAAAGTAAATTGCGAGAAAGTAAATTGCAAGAGAGTGAATTGCAATAAAATAAAAGCGTACCTGGAGGGTCTTCCCGTAATCCCAAGCTGCACTTAAAACACAATTATAATATTTAAGCAAGTCCCTAGGTAAAGCTAAGGGAAAGGTTATGGTTTTCTACCAAATTCCTAATCCTATAGCTAGTCAACTCTTATGACGTCTAGGTTCTTTGTGTGTTTTTTTGTTTGAGGACGATTTTCTTCATCAAAGGACAATTAAGTCCAATTGTTCTTATAAATATCCTATCATATTGAGGAAGTGCTTAAGAAGAATCTTAAACATCTTTTCAATATTTCTAGGATTGTTTTAAGTCCAAATGAATTTAATTATACAAATGAATTAATCGTCCAAGAATTTCAAGTCTTGTTAACTTGCTTCAGTGAACTAGGACATTTGAATATCCTATGAGTGAAGTAACATTTCATTTAATGTTCTATTTAGGAGTTATGATGACTAAAGCATTTGAGGGCAAATTGGTGTTCGGATGGTTTGATTTAAGTTAAAGGGTTTAAATTTGGAATAGTGTTCAAGTTGTTTTATATTTAATTTCCTTTATGTCTTAGTGTGATGTTATATTTAATTTAATTTAATTTAATTGAGTTTTAATTTAACTTAATTTAATTGAGTTTTAATTTAGTTTAATATAGTTCAATTTAATTTGATTTGGTGTTTAATTAATTTGATTTGATTTAATTTAATTTAATTATTTAATTTAATTTAATTTAATTATTTAATTTAATTTAATTTAATTATTTAATATAGTTTAATTTAATTATTTAATTCAATTTAATTTAATTGAGTTTTAATTTAATTTAATTTAATTATTAAATTTAATTTAATTTTAATTTAATTTATCTTTACTTTATCTTTAATTTTAATTGAAATTTCAAAAGAGTTTAATAATTTGACTTTAGTTTAATGATTAAGTCTTTTAATATTTTGAATTTGAATTATCATTTTAATTAAGAGTTGAATATTAATGAGATGATTAATTTAGGGATTTTTAAATTAAAGAATAAATCTCTTCCTAATAAAGATCCCTTATTTTAATAATTCCAATTTTATTATTCTTCCAAATTTAATCTATTATTTAATTAAAGTTTAATCATTTTTAAAATTATTTAATGGGTTTCTACCCTTTAATTATTTAAATTTCAATCATCCAAACCAGATTAGGATCAAATATTTTACTTGTTAATTTTTATTAAACCTAAAGTTTTAATTAAGGGTTGAAAGTTTAATTACCATTTTACCCTTTAAGCTTAATAATTTCATAACTCACTAAATTAAACTTAAATGAATTTGAAATTTTTATGTAACTTCACTCATATGTCAATAAAGACATGAGAGGAGAAAATGTGATTTTTCTGTATTTAATTTATTTATATAATTATTTTTGGTGGAAAATAGAGATTTTCAAGGAAAATTTGATAACATGACCAAAGGAAAGTTTCTGTCCTTAAGAAAATTAGGGGACATTCCTATTGACCAGAGAAGCACTTGGACCAATTTTGGTGATTTTTTGAATTATATTATTTTTATTATAATTATTTTGAGTTTTGGAGTGTTAATTAATTTAAAAATAAAATAAATGTTGAAAAATGGGTTTTATATTTTTCACAAATCTCTCTGATATCAAGGAAACCAGAGAATCAAATTTTGCAATTTTCTGATTTTTCTATGATTTATTATAATTATTTTAGTGAAAATGCTAGAAAATACATTTTTTAATTTTTAAAATTACCTTAGGGCTTTAAAATTCAATATCTCACTAAATAGACCTAGGAAAAATGTGGGATTTGCTCCTAAGTGATTAAAATTCAAAATGTGACATTTTGGTGAATTTTATTATTTTTGTGATTTTTATTATTTTTTAATTATTAAAAATATTAAAATATTATTAAAAATCAACTTTTTTAGAAAATTGAAATTTTAATTTTCTTAGGTTCCCCTGATATCAGAGAGGCTCCAAAACCAATTTGGTGAATTTTTGAAAAGTATTTTAAAAGTTATGAATTTTTAAAGTTTAAAATGGCTAAGTGACTTAATCAACCCAATTAGTGGGGCTAACCAAGTCCAATTGACTTCAAATTTTTATGGTGGGTTCCTCTGATCCTAAAGGTTAGTGGAGAATTGATTTCAAGTCAATTTGATACCTGGTTAACTCTAATTAATTAAAGACCTATCTTGGGTGTTTAAGCCAATTAGAGTCGTTTTAAATGAACTAAGTCAAAACCTATTTTTCCTAGGGTTCTCTGGTCATAAGGAACATCACCAAATTTTCCTAGAATTTATTTCACAACATGCTATTTACTGGAATTAAAATACTCAAAACAAGTGACTTCGAACTTGAAAAATCAAGAACTCCTCATAGGGATGGCCTCGACTTTGGAAAATTCGGGGAATGTTCCCAAATTCAGAGGCTTCAAAAGCCCTATGGTCTCATGCCATGGTGAATTGTATGCATGCATGGAGAATTAAAACAATGCAGAGAGTAAATAAATTATAAAAAATAAAATACTTGATGAAATTAAATGATTTCTTTTCCACATTATTCTCCTCCGTTCACCGAGCAAGAGGGTATTTTTATTTTATTTTTATGATTTTTCTACACGGAGATATGAATTTTTGAAGTTTCGATATTTAATAAATACATTAAATACCCTATTTATTTACTTATCCACGCGGCGCCAGCCGAAACATCGGCGGCTCCGAAGGGGTACGTGTCGCGCCGTGATTGGGCGCCGCCATCCGAGTCGGCAGCCCGGGCCCCGCGGTTCTCGCACCGTTTCTCGGTCCGACGCCATCCGAGCCGTTCGTCCGCGCTTGTATTGAATGGACGCGCATCCGTTCATCGTCCCCAAGTGTTCTCACCCGAGAGCCGTCCACACTAAATCCCTAAGATCTCGCTCGATTCTCAATGGATTTTTACGTTCTTATACTCTATGGATTCGTCTCGAAGAGACGAACACATCTATACGGTTAACATGCATTGAAACTAAGGCATTTGAAATAGAGAATCTTCGAAGCTCGGGATGAAGAGTTAGCTCATACCTTGGCTCGGAGAAGTGTGGCTTCAATCCGAGAGTTGTTGCACCTTCGATTGGGTCCTAGCAAGCTCCGGATGAAGTCTCCTAGTCCGGTGAATTGTCCGGATATGATTTCGACCAAGCCCGATCACAAAGCTTGGAGGTCCGGAGCAACCGGGTGGCCTCGGAGATAGGGCTTTTGATGGTAGACACCTTCCCTTGGTCCGGTGAAGGTGTAGAGCCAATCAATTTGGGGATTGGCTCACTGTGGAGAAGTGTCCTGGTTTTGGGTGGAATTTCAACTCTGAAATTGAGCTTACAGAGGAGAAATGGCAGGGGGATTTCACTGGGGATCAAGTGCTCTAAAGGTGGAGAAGGTCTGGAACAATTTTGGCAGAGTTTTGGCAAGGTTTGTGCTTCTCCTCCTCCATGGCCGTGAGGGTGAGGGGTTTAAATAGGAGAGGCTGGAGAGCCTTCCAGGGGGAGTTGAGGCATGGGATCAGCTGCTCTGGTGAGGAGAAGAACAGCCATGGTGACCACTAGGCAAGGGGCAGCTCAGCAAGTGAGAATTTCAATGTTGGATCACATGTGAGCTCTCGGCCATGGTGTTTTCCGGCGGCCTGGTGGCCGGCCGGCCGAGTCAGGTCACCCTCAAGCTCAGGTGGGTCAGGGCTGGAGGCTTGTGCAATCAATTGGCAATTGCCATGTGTAAAGGAGTTGGATTGAAATGGAATGGGGGATGAGCCTATTTTGGGTCCAAATGGGTCAACTCACCTTTTGGGCTTGGTTCACCTCCCCATGGCCTGATTTTGGGCTGAGAGGATCAGTTGGGTCGGCCAAGAGAGAGTGGTGTGGTCTCTATCCATGATGAGGTGGCTAAACATGGTTTAGTGTGTGACATGCTTAAGGTAAAAAGGCTTAATGAAAGATTAGGAAAGGAGCCCCTCCTTTTACCATTAATGGCATGGTCACATGTCAAGCCTCCCATGGCTTCATGTGGCTTGTCGATGGCTTGCATGGCTTGTCTTTGGCTTGGAGAAAGTTGAGTCAATTTCATAAAAATGGGTTTTAAGAAATTTTTGGTAATTTGATGGGAATTTGGATGAAGCTTCATTTGGAATAATTCAATGATGATTTTAGGACTTAGGTAATGGATTTAATTAAATGGATGACAAATGGAGATGTCATGTGGGCTTTAGGGTAGATTTGGGCTTTTGAATTTTGAAGGAAATGGGCTTTTAGAAGGGTTTAAGGGAAGTGGGCTTTTAAGTTTATGAATGTGTTCATGGATGAAAATTTTTGTAAAAGGTTGGGCCAAATAATTGTTGGGTTTAGCTCATGGATGTGTCATGAGTAACTTGAAGCAAATTTGGGGTAGTTTGGGCTTGAATTGGGTTGGATTTGGATTCTTTTGGTGAATGGGCCGATATAGGTCCAAATGGGCCAAGTTGGGCCAATGTTGGGCTAGGGTTGAAATTGATGTAGAATTATTGTTGAGAAGTGTTTATGGGAGTGTTTCAAAGAGGTTTTGACTTTGGTTGGGCTTTGATTTTGGGGTTTGGGTTCATTTGGGTTAGGTTTGGGCTTAGGTCAAAAGATGGGCCTTAAGGTCAAAAGTGGAATTGGATCCAAATGTCAATCAAATTGGACTTGGATTTGGTCTAAATTGGTATTATGAATGTTGAATTGAAGTTTAGAATTGAATTGAACCAAAATTGGGGTCAATTGGGCAGGTTTGGTTTGACATTGGGTTCACTTATGGTTAAAATGGGTCAATTTGGGGGTTTTGACAAAAGTAGGGTAAATTGACAAAATTGGCCCATGTTGTAGTTGGACAAAATGAAATTGGGAATATTTAGGATTTTCTGGAATTTTCTGGGAATTTTCTAAATTTTTGGATTTTTAGGCCAAGAAGGGTATTTTGGGTATTTGGAGGGTATTGGGGGGTATTTTTGGAATCTTTGGTATTTTTGGGTATGGATGATCAATTTGAGTGATGTGGAGATGTTTGGGAATAATTTTGAAGAATTTTAGGTAATTTGGAAATTTTGCAAAAATTTGGGTAATTTCAAGGGTTTTGGGTAGGCTAAGCGGGTGTAGGGTCCCGGGGTCAAAAATTGAAAATTTGGGAAATTGAAGATTGGGTGAATTTGAGTGGGGTGAAATCATTTTGGTTGGGCCATGAAGCCATATCAATCCCCTATGAGCCATGAAGGGACTCATTTGAGGCATTCACTATGTTGTTCCTAACCCTCTTAGCCAAGGGCTTAGGGGTTAAGGACCATCCATGTGAATCACCTACATGAGTCATGAGGTCAAGTTAGGTATGGGTGTAGTTTTAGGAAGTGTGTGGAAATGTAGTGTGTAAGTGTAGTGTAAGTCAGCCCCTTCACCAGACCAGGCCACCCAGGGCAGTCCTAAGGCCAAAGAGTCCTATAGGAACTCATCCTTTAAACTTCCATATTTGATTTCAACCCTCTAGGTGATTAGGGGTCTATAGTCAAGTTTGTGGAGTTTGCGGGGAGTTTAGAAGTGGTTTAAATTTCTAAAAGGCGGGTCCCAATTCTGGTCCTCTAAGATAGTCAAAGGAAAAGCCTAAGGCTAGATCTTAAGCACTAAAAAGAAGAAGGGAAGACCTCACCAAAAATGAGGTCAACACCAATCATTCAAAAATGTCATGACTCTGATTTTGGATGACATTTTGGGATAGATAAAACTGCGTATGAAATTCTACAATCAAGATTCTACTAGTGTACTCTATTTAGGGATGTATATAGATATATAAAAACTTGCGATAAATGCCAAAGAGTAGGAAACATATCGAGAAGAAATGAAATGCCTCTGAATTTTATATTAGAAGTTGAAATTTTTGATGTTTGGGGATTAGATTTCATGGAACCTTTTATTCCTTCATTTGGAAACTCATATATATTAGTAGTTGTTGATTATGTCTCCAAATGGATCGAAGCACAAGCTTTACCTAGTTGTGATGCTAAAAGTGTTTTAAAATTTTTAATGAAAAATATTTTTACTAGATTTGGAATGTCGAGAGTGATTATCACTGACGGAGGAACTTATTTTAGAAATAAATATATTCACAAACTAGTAGACAAATATAATATTACGCATAAGATATCAACTGCTTATCATCCACAAACTAGTGGATTAGCTGAAGTTTCTAATCGAGAAATTAAGCGTATATTAGAAAAATCAGTAAACCCTAATAGATTAGACTAGTCTATAAGACTAGATACTGCATTATGGGCATACAGGACTGCTTATAAAACTCCGATTGGAATGACTCCTTATAGGCTTATATATGGAAAAACTTGTCACTTACCAGTTGAATTAGAACATAAAGCATATTGGGCGATTAAAAAATTTAATTATAATATAAAAGAAGCTAGTGAGAAGAGATTGTTGCAATTAAATGAATTAGAAGAATTAAGAAATGAATCATATGATAATGATAGAATTTATAAAGAAATAATGAAATTATGGCATGATCGGAAGATTAATCAGAGAAATTTTGAACCGGGACAAGAAGTTTTGCTATATAATACTAGATTGAAATTATTTCCTGGAAAATTGAAATCTCGATGGTTATGACCTTTCACAATAACTCAAATATTTTCATATGGAACTATAGAAATTGAAGATCAAAAAACAGGACATAGATTTAAGGTAAACGAACATAGATTAAAATCATATTTCGAAGGTAGAAGACCAAATTTTAAAGAGGTTTTAATGCTTAGTCAACCTGATTACTAATTGAAATTAGGTCGGACTGACGACGTTAAACCAAGCGCTTTATGGGAGGCAACCCATAGTAGTCTTTTATTTTAAAGTTATCTACAAATTAGTGAGTCTATATTATTACAACTAATCTTACTACTCAAATTTTTAATTAGAATCATCACAAATTTGAACTTATATGATGAGATCCGAAAATATTCGGACTAGAGCAAAATTGGGCTATTTTTACGAACCTCGCCGACGGCGAGCCCAAGCCCGCTGACAGCGAGATTGTGTGCCATGACTTGAGTCAGTTTTATAACTAGCTCGCCGACGGCGAGAAACTTCCTGCCGAAGGCGAGGCAGTTGAAATTTTGGTTTCTTAAGAATTTTCGTGCGGTTTTGGACGAATACAAGCCATTTCTTCGTAGGAAATTATTCCAATCCCAAATTTACACTGTTTTCTTCCTTATAAACGACTAGAGACCAATCCTTTCGATCCGAAATGGCCACCAAACTCTTAGAAACCACAAAACCGAAGTTTTCAACCGAAGAAAATTCGTCGATTCGGAGGCGCGAGCGTATCTTCAACAAAGGCTTGATGAAGAAAAGACTTATTAAAGAAAGAGGATTTGTCAACGAGAGGAGTAGAGAATTCCACCACAAAAATTGAAGAAATGATCGCACGAGCGGCATTGGGAGGTATTTTGTTATACGACATCCGTTGTAGTTATTCCAGTAGTTAAAGAGTTTTACTCTAATTTACATGCGATCAACAATGGAAATGTCTATGTCAGAAGAAGATGGGTAACATTTACTCCTTCAAGGGTAAATGAATTATTTTCTATTGAGAATACCTCTGTTTGTCATTATTCCAACTTTGTGCCTTCAAGATACAATATGAACGAGATTTATAGATACCTGACCGACGAACCTGATGATTGGGAGTTACGCGAAGACGGGTATGTCAGTTTTTCTGCATCACTTCTTAACCCTGTCTCGAAGCATTGACATTTCTTTATATTATCAAAATTATTACCTACTATGAGGGTAAATAAGGTCTCAAAGGAATGCGCTATGTTAAACTACTGTATTCAAATTGGACTATCTATCGATGTTAGATCAATAATAGTAAAGTCTGCATTGGGATTGATTATGCATGGGTCAGTTCATGGACTTGGACACCCTTCTACTATATTTGCTTTATGCAGTCAGTACCAAGTTTCTTATGAAGCTTGGGAAAAAGTACTTTTACCATGGAAACCACTTGATCCTACGGATATGTTTCCAACTTTGGATAACAATGATGAGATTACCATTATTTCTGACAGAGCATCACAGAACAATCCTTTAGCAAGGCCCCTTACTGATAAAACTAATTTCATTCTGAAGAAGATTAAAGGATTGGAGAATGAATTGCAAAATTTGATGAATTCCATTGACAATATCTCTGATATGTTTGATCACATTGATTGGAGGATGAAAGAGCACTTTGATCATACTGGACATCTGGAGGCCAGTTTTATTCATTTATTAAGACAGAAAGGGTGGATTAATGAAGAATCTACTGCAGAATTCCCTTTTAGGCCTTTCTACAATTTATTTGTACACCTGCGTCGCATTGGGAATATCAGAGAAGATGATAGTTCAGACACTGAAGAGTAGGAAAGATTTTTATGTTTATTTCGTATATTTATGTATATATGTGTTGATTTGGATTTAGATTTTATTATGAGTCGAACTTTGATTTGATCATCTCAGATTTGATGAGATTTTATGTAATTGTTATGTCTCAGCGTTTAGAGTGTTGTGGTGTGGATTGCGATGTTGAGTATTATGGATTTGAACATTTAAGTTAAGTATGTTGTTAAGTTGTTAGTGTGTAGTTTGTAAGTTTCATGGATTTCATATATAAAGTTATATTGTTTGCGTTGTGTGAACTTTTTGTGAGTAGAAGTATCTAATCTTCATACTATTATTAAAATTAAGTGATCGGAAGATTGATTAAAGGCAAATCGAGGTTGAAAATGATTGACGAATTTCAAAAATTTAAAAATTTTGGGATCTCGCCGACGGCGATAATTATCTCGCCGACAGCGAGAAAACCCGCTGACAGCGAGACCGAGCTCGCCGACGGTGGATTTTTCCCGAAACTTTTGCCTTACCAAATTAATTAACTCACCGACGGCAAGAAAAATCTTGCCAACAACGAGATCGCAAAAAAACCTATATTTGACCTGTCAACCGACACTATTCATCATCCATTTCCTCAAAATTTCGAAAAAAGCGACCTACGGCTTGAGAGATCTCGGATTTGAAGCGATTTCAACACTTTTTGACACCAGATTTCATCTTCCCTTGGTAAGAGCTTCACTCCTATGCAAAAATTTTTGATTTTCACCATGGATTTCTTCTACATTGGGGAATTTTGAAAAAAACCGAAATGTGGAGAAAATACTTGGAAGAATTTCATAAAAATTGATTTAAATGGATTTTAGATGTTGTAGGAAGCCTTCTTAGTAATATTTTGGAGTTTAGTTAAGATTTTTGCAAATTTCACAGATCGAGAAATGGCTCCACGACAAAAGCGACGATTGGATTACGATGAAACTCGTTTCGTGAATGCAATGGCACAATCCATATATTTCCACAATATCCAATCCAGAAAATGCATTCCAGATCGAGTTTTCAAGAATCCAGGAGGAGAAGTTGAGTGAATCATTAGGGTGCGAGGATGGGAAAATTTATATTTCGTGACCAACAGAGCAGCTGTAGAAGTAGTAAAGGAATTTTATGCAAATCTAACACAGGCTGAAGATGCACTGGTTAAGGTTAGAGGATTTTTCGTAGAATTCAACGCTGCTAGAACAAACACTTATTATGAAGTACGAGACACCTACACCAGCGAGTATGAAACTTTTGGAACTATGGAAGGACCACTGGAAGAGGTGATCAACTTTCTCACTGATGGGAAAGGAGTCTGGAAGATAAAGCAGCGGGAACGGGTAAACTTCCCTCTTTCTATGTTAAATGAAACATCTAAAGCTTGGCATTATTTTATTTGTTCTACTTTGTTACCTACCTACCACCATAGTGAGGTAACAAGAGATGAAACGGTTCCGAATTTCTGTATTCGGAACCGGAAGAGTATTAATGTGGGAAATGTTATTTATAAGAATATATTAGCTAACTGCTTAGAAATGAAAGTGGAGGAGGACTAGGACATCCTGGTCTTATCTATGCACTCTGTCAATTATCTGGGGTAGAGGCAAGAGATAATGAGGAATGGGTTGAACCTATGAAACCCCTTACTCAAGCTAATATAAAGAAATATGAATCTCATGAAGGATGGAGATCTAAGACAAGGGATTATGTACCTTCTTCAAGTAGAGATATACCCTCTACTAGTTATGATCCACCCCCTCAGTACACCACGCCTACCCTTCAAGATCTGATGAATGAGCTGACTCTGAGTAGAAAAAGTTTTGAGCTATTTGGAGAAAATATGGAAAGAAGATTTGAGCATATGAGACCAAAGGATCGGAGGCTTGGAAAGAAGACACGATTATGATAGCGAATATCTCCAGCGACATTCAGAATACGAAATTGCATACTATGAGGCTGAACGTCGATATAGGAGTGGTGATTTAGATGTTGTCTTTCCTGAGTTCCCCCGCTATTCACGGTACCAGCCTGCTCAGCCTTCTCAGCCTGGAGATCAGGGAGATGACATAACTTGGGATTTTGATGCAGAAATTTAGAGCCTTTATTTGGTTTGTTTAGTTAGTTTAGATTTGTTGTTTTGGAAACTTTATTATTTTGGATGTAATTATTCTGTATTTTCTAGAGACTGTGGATGTTGGTATATTTGTTTATGCTATGATATTAGACTTCTTATGTGTGATAAATTAGTTTGCAATTTATATATATATATATAGGATGTTAGTTTAAGTTTTTATAAGTTGTGAATGTTAACGTTGTTTAGATTGTTTTAATATGTTTTTAAGTAGAACAGTTGATTGTATGTGTAGTAATAGATTAAGTTTTCATTTATTTTGTTTGATACTTATTTTAAAACTTCATCCCTGCACTTTCTTTTAAATATTATATGTGGAAGAATACTAACAGTACAGGTTCTTTAAGTAATGAAAAAACCTGTAAAAATTTCAAAGAAAAGAAATACCTAAAGCTCAAAGTTATGATGAATTTTACTATATATTTTCCCTTTTCACTATTTAATATAGATAGAAAAATTTAAGTTTGGGGGAAGGTAAAAATACAAATTTAATTATTAAAATTGTTCTCAATTTCTATTTTCAAAAATTATTATCAAATGATTTTCTATAGTAGTTTTTCAATTCAATAAACATGAATTACTTTATTTTATTATTATAGAAAGTTAAATAAATGTTTCTAGTAATTCAATTAATTAAATGGAATAAGATATTTGGTTAAAAGGAATAAGAATATAGTGAACTATTTAAAGTAAGGAAAACTATATTCTAAAAATTGAAAATTCTTAAGTATTTAAGTGAAAAAGAAAGGATTGAAACTCAATGAAGTAAAGACTATGAAATATATATAAAGCAAGGAAATATTTTAAGTTTCAATTTTAGGAAGAGAAATTGAAGTTCAAAATTATTAACAAGCTATCCAGATATAGTAATCCTCACTTGAAAAAGAAAAAGAGAAGGATTGAAAATCAATCCAAAAAGAAAAAGAAAGAAGAAAGAAAAGAAACAATATATATATATATATATGAGGAGAAGCTTGAGGATATGCCTTATTAAAAATTGGCTTCAATGGATTCAACCTAAAAGGTAAAACTTAATTATATTTCTAAAACTTATATTTATGAATTAGTATTTTACTAAATAGTGTTTTCTTGAATTTCCTATCATCTAAATATCTTAAGTAATTTACTCTTTTTAAATATAGTCATTCTTGAAATAAATAGAAAGCTAGAAATCTTAAACCTGATAACTATATAATCTTATGTCTATAAAGTTAATTTAATTACTTAGAAATATTTCTACTCAACTTTACTATAATAATATTTAAATTTAATTCATATTATCTGAATTGAAAAATTATAATACAAAAATCATTATTTTTATTTATTATTAAAATTACTGAGGACAAGTAATAATTAAGTTTGGGGGATTTTGATCGCGGAAAAATACATTAAGAAATTCATATCTATTTTTGATGAAATTGCACTTTAAAGAAATGTATTTTCTTTATTTTACGTTACGAATGAAGATTTATAAGTGATGGAAGCAATAAGCATGAAATGGAGCGAATTTGTATCAAAAAGGAAGAAATTCATGCAAATTGAACTAAGTCGCCGACGGCGAGATCGAGGTCGCCGACGGCCAGATCATAAGGAGAATTTCTGACGGAATTATAACTACCTCGCCGTCAGCGAGCCTGAGCTCGCCGACAGCGAGATCGCGCGGTTTGAAAACCTTCTAGAAGCCCCGCTGACGGCGAGGTCGTTTCCCGCCGACGGCGAGACAGTTCAAAATGCAAATACATTGAACCTGGACGCTTTTTGAAGAGGTGTTTAAGCATCCCTTGGACCTTTGCCTACCTCTATAAATAGAGGACGAATTTTAGTCTTTTGTGTGTCTCTTTTGGTGTCTTAAGTGTGTATGTTGTTTGTCATTAGTGAGTTTCTTGAGTTTATTTGTATTTGAGTGCTATTTAGTTAGAAGTTTGCTGTACTAGATGGAAAAGTCAAAGGAACTTCAAGGAGTCTGCTTGAGGAGGAAATTAAGATAAGTATCTTTGTTTATTGTTGTTGTTAACTTTAAATGAAATCCATGCTTTGTTTTATTCTCATGCATTACGAGTAGTTTTCTTAGTCTTTCTCCTTGTTTATGAAAATTATGTGAATTAATGAAATTAAATAGAAGTACCTAATATATTAAAATAAATTGTGATAATTTTTACTTAAAACTTAATTTACTTTCAATCTGGCCAATTTAGTTGTTAAAATATGTTGAATTATCAATTATAGTAAAAATTACATCCAATATTCAGGGAAGTCAAAAACCTTGGAAGGAGGGTGCAAATAAATAGGGAAATATTAATTATCGGACGTAGAATTGAACATTTTAGTGTGACAGACTAAAATATTTAATTTGGTCCTATTGTTTGAGAGCTGAAGTGTAGATGTTAGCCCTCAGGTGAGGGGAATGTGGGAACTCTGAAGTGGCAGCCAGTATCCTCCCAGCCTAGCCGCAGATTCAGTAATCAATCATAGGATTAGTCAATGTTCTTTGCACCTGGACCAAAGGGTAAATAATATGAATGCTCCTATTTGTCACAATACAATTCAAAGATTCTATTTAAATTCATCATTCACTTAATTTTCTAAAAAAACAAGGAGAATGATACTTTTTCTAAATTATTTAAATCAACTTTATTTCAAGCATTAGTTTACTTTAGTTTGCTTTAGTTACTTTAAAATTCTGCTTACTTTATTAGTAAGTAATTCTTTTAAATTTAACTGATACAAATCTGTTAAAAACTTCCCCGTGGGATCGATAACCAGGATTCCACTAGAGCCCTGTATTACTTGATACGATACGTATATTTGCGTAGAATCCACATTATACATTCCATCATAAAATCATATATATTAAAGCGGGATCAAGTTTTTGGTATCGTTACTATAAACTTAATTTGGAGACATTTGAAATTTAGGGCAAATTTTGGGGTTTTAACTTAGGTTGGAATTTGGTTTTGAAATTGGCTCAATCAGGCTTAAAATTTATTTCAATTGGGATTGAATATGATGAATTTTGATTTGGAATTGAAATTGGGTGAGATTGAAGTCAACTTGGTGGAAATTTGGGTTGATTTAAATAATTTGGGCCTTTAGGGGCAATTTGGGGATTTAGGTCAACAATGGTCAATTTGTTCAAGTTGGGCTCAATGGAGTGTGTTGAATTGATTTTTGGGACATTTTGAATGCTTTTAGAAATTTTGGGATTTTTCAAATTTTTTTTATGAATGACATTTTGATAATTTTGGGTATTTTGAGAATTTTGAGGTGTTTTGGACAATTTGAGTGGTTTGGAAGGGTATTAAATGATTTTTGAAGAGAATTTAGGATTTAGGCTATTTTGTAAATTTTAGAAAAATTTAGGAATTAGGGGTAATTTGGTAATTTGGGGTCAAAAAATTGAATTTTGGTGAAATTGGTATCAAATAGGAATGTCAATCATGATGTTACCATATTTGAGCCATGGACCAAAGAGAAGTCCCATTTTAGATCCTCTATGTGTTGGTTCTAGCCAAACCCTAACCTAGGGCTAAGGACTTGGGGGATCACCCACATGAGTTTCCAAAAGAAGGGGAACCAGGCTAAGGGTGTTTGGTTTAGGGTATAGGGTAGTGAGTGAAATGTGGGATTTCAAGTGTGTGTATGTAAGCTTGCCCAAGACCAGATCACCCAGGGTTAATCCTAAGGCCAAGCAATCCTATGGGAATCCCTTCTTGAGCTTCCTCACATTTGAACCCAATCTACTAAGTGTTAGAAGTCAGGACCAAATATGTGGAGCTCCAAGAAGAGTAAAGAAGTGTCTGGAATTTCTAATAAAGTATGATTCCATCATGAGTCTTTTAGGATAGTCAACAAGAAAATCCTATAACTAGATCCTAAGCTTCTAAGGAAGAAATATTAGACCTCAACAAAGTGAGATAAACATCCCTCCTCAGCCCAAGCCATCTTGGTGAGTGAACCCAACCTAAATGCATGACTTGACCCAAGTTTCCCCAAAATCCACTTAACCCCATTTCACATTGATTTAACCCTTTACACATGGCAACACCCAGTTGACTTATAACAACATCAAGCTCTGATCTCCGTGAGCCAGATGGTGACCTCCCCTGGCCGGCCGACCACCCTAGCTGTAAAAAAACATAATGGCCGAGAGGGACCACGTGGGAAAAATCCTCAATTTCACCAATCTCAGGTGGCTCAACCTAATTGATCACTTGCACTCTTCTTCCCTCCACCTAAGCATCGTCCTCCACCCACTAGCCTGCCCAATTGTGTCCTAAATATTTGCCTATAAATACAGCACCACCCCACGACCAAAGAGGAGAAATACACAAACCATGTGGAAACTCAACCGAAATTGTTTCAAACCTCCATTGCATCCTTCATAAAGCCCATCCCATTCGCTATTAACCATTTCCCTCACTGTCTAGCCTAATTTTGAGCTCAAAATCTAGGGCATTTCACCACCATATGCCAAAGTCCATCAAAAATTCAAACTAATCCATCCTTAAGCTTCACTAGAGCTTAAGAGCACTTCCCCCGCAAAAATTAGCCCTTCCCGAATACTCTAACATAGCTCTAGACCAAACCAGAGACCAATATCATACATAGGCCTCATCACAGCTCAAACCAACAATTCGCGGAGGTTCGTGGACTTAAGGCTATCATCTTCAACCAACCCAAACGAGACCTCACATCTTGGTCAAAGGTATAACCCGAAATCCAAAAATTTTGCCTCAGTTTGGACCTTTGTAAACAAATGTGTATTTCATATATATTTAAAAGTATATATATGTTTGTCTTACTTAGATGAAGGTGCAAGAGCAAACGACACTTAATTTGTTTGAGTATCGAGTGAGATATTAGGTTTAGAAATTGAACGATTATCGGGTTAGTGCGATCGGGGATGATGAACGGATGTCATTCATCTGTGGGTGTATCGATCAGACAGCGTGGAGAAGCGTGGAACGTGAACCTCGGGCACACGTGAAAAGCACAACCAATCGGACGACGACGTGTGGACTTCGACGGATCCGAGGCTTGGCGTGGATGACGTGGATAAGTATAAAAATAGGGTATTATCTATTTAAATTGATTCAAAAACTTTAGAATTTTATATCTTTGGGTAGAAAAATCCTAAAAATAAAAGAAAAATATTTGTGTGATTAGCGAACAGAGGAGAATATAATGGATTAAATATTAAAAATATTTATCAAATATTTTATTTTAAATTAATTATAGACTTCAAAGAGTAAAATAATTACAATTAATTAAATATTTACCCAGACTGAATGAAAATTTAAGAGTTTATTCCTATTGATATGGGGAATATTTTCTAATTTTTTCAAGGTCAGAGAACTTCTCCATGACCAAAAGCCATAATTTTATAGGATCTTTAGTATTATTTTAATTAAAAAATTATAAAAAATGAAATAAAAGTCAGAAAAATATGAAATCAAGTTTGTTTGGTTCATTCTGGTCAGATGACTCCAGGAAAAATAAAAATCAAATTTAAAAGGTTCAAAATACTTTTTTCCATTTAAAATCAATAAAAAATATTAAAAATTAGAAAAATACAAAAAAAATTTAAAAAATCACCAAAATATCTCAAAATGAAAAAAATGTATTGCAAAGTCTTTGTGAACTTTTGAAAGTAAAAAAAAATATTTTTAATATAAAAATGTGTTTTCTAAGTAAATATGAATTTTTGTTTAAAATAATTTAAAAAAAAATTATAAAAATTAGCTTAGAGTTCTTTAAGATAAGAGGAACTTAAAAAAAATTCAATTTTTAGGTATTTTTCAAATTTAAGAATAATTTAAAATAATTAAAAATAAAAAAAAATAGTCCCAAATGTTATAAATCTCTTCTTAATTACAAAAAACAAAAATAAATGCTTTTCAAAAATTTTAAAATATAAAAATATATATTTTAAGTATTTAAATGTGTTTTTCTCAATTTTTGCATAAAATAATTACAAAATATGTATGTATGTATGTATGTATGTATGTTATCTTATATTATTGACGACGAATTTTACCTTATAGGGATCAAATGCGTGGTATTGTTGAAAAATTTTATTGGAACTAGTAAAAATTAGACAATTAAACTCAATATTCATTGATCTCAACGTATGCTGGTACTCCAATCAATTAAGAATATGATTAAATTCTCTCACATAATCTCTAGAAAAATCAAATTAGAGATAAATTAAATTAGTTATTGGATAATATTTAGTATTTAAGAGACAAAATCAACATATCAAAATACTTCATTATAATTAGTATTTATTTATTGCAATAATCTATAATTAAATAACTTTTTCCAACAAACCTTTAATTATTTTTTTTTACAAGAAGCCCTAGGGCCATTTTCATTAAGATAAAAGAGGGGGATACAAAATAAGTAGTAAGAGAGGGCCCCATGATGGAGCCCAACTCAAAGGAAACAAAAAACAACTAAAATAAAAAGTACAAAAGAGAGGACTAAGATAAACTTGCAACTAAAACTTTTTCAGTGGATGAGGTCTCCAAGGCCTTCCTCTTCCATAGGTTCTTGAAGCGCATTCAATAATCAGGCTCTGGAGTGATTCCCCATTGCCAGGAGAGACCAAGGTGTCATCCATAAGATTTTTAAGTAGCAATGTAGCCCCAGTCTTCTTTCGCCTGGAGGTATACACTTGCCACTGATCCTCCTAAGTGTGAGCCGTCTGAGCTACAGTAGGAGAGGCAGCTGCAATGCTTGGTTTCATAACCACCTGGGCGGATTGTACTACAGGAGGAAGGGGCACCCTTTCCACTTGTTCAGTAACCACGGTAGCCACCGGGGTGGCAATTGGTGCATCCTGTTGAGGTTCCATAACCACCTGGGCGGTTTGCACCACAGTGGGAGAGGCTGCTGCAGTGACAACCGGTTGAGGAGTCGCCTCTACAGCCTTGTCAGCTGAGTTTAAACTGTTATCAACATCAGATGCTACCCTAATCTCCTGAGCCAGGGTAGCATCGACTCTTCGTTGGGAAATCCCAACAGCAGTAAAAGGCCCAGAAGTCCTTTTCCTAAAGGGAGGATGCAACCTATAACAAGTGTCCTTGATGTGCCCGAACATTTTACAATGCTGGCAAAAGAGAGGCCTGTTCTCCACCTCAGCCTCCTGCAAAAAAGTAGGTGAAATCCCTCTTCACCTGAACCCTGGCACCATCTAGCGAGACCCTATCAAAAAGTAGGTGAATCAACTCTCAGAGGTGTACCGAGAGCTTGGTTAATGTTGTACAAAGCATGTGGATTGTACAAATGAAATGGGAGTCCCGGAAGTTTGAACCACATAGAAACGATAGGAGGTTCCTTAAATGAGTCAAAATCAGGAGTCCATTTAATAAGCTTCATGTGGGTGCCAGCAATCAAAACAGATTGTTGAGCAACGATTCTGACATAATCTTCTTCCTTCTGAATTCTAATAAGTAAGTGTCTGCCATCCAAAACACCCAACTTCCAACCTCCAATGAGCTTCAGATTCTCAAAAAATTTCCTGACTAAATCCATTTTGGGGTGACTGAATTGAAATTTCCCAACTAAAGTGAACTTAACATCATCAGATAAAATCTTCATTTCATGGGTGGTGAAGATAACAGCAGGTTTCCCATCTTTAACACCAATAGGCTTGATAAAAGCATCTTGTCTTTTTCCAGCCGCAGTGTCATGAAATTCTTGTGGAAAAAAGAGACGATCCAAGTTCTTGTTGGAATTGCTGCTCACAGCTCCAGCATAAGATGACTTAGCTGCCATGACAACAGACACAGGTCGCAGATCGAGCGGCCCTGCGATGAGAATTTTAAGAGCAGCATAAAGTAGCCTCTGCAGTAACAGTAGCCGCTGTAGCCCTCTTCACGCAAAGAGCCTGGAATCACAAGCTGCGAGCACAGATCCCGCGTATTGGAGACGTCGTGCAGTAGAACGACGGAACTCGACGTTCTGTCGAAAGCCAAGGATGAAACGACACTGCAAGACAGCGGTAAATCAATCGCAACACAGAGCAGCCCCTGCAGTAACAGTAGCCTCTGTAGCCCTCTTCACGCACAGAGCCTGGAATCACAAGCTGCAAGCACAGATCCCGCGTACTGGAGACGTAGTGCAGTAGAACGATGGAACTCGTCGTTCTGTCGGAAGCCAAGGACGGAATGGCACCGCAGGACAACGGTAAATCAATCGCAGCACAGAGCCGCCCCACTTCAGTCTGAGCCTGCGACCCAGACGGATGCAGACGGCGACTGCTACGCCAAAGGCTTGGTCAGCAGCCGTGCACAACCGCTGGGACGACAGCTGCAGCAGACGATTCCGACGTGGACTACGATGAAGAAAAAGTCATCGAGGTCGAAGAGGGACGAGCTCGACGACGAAGATAGAGAAGCCGATCGACGCTGGAGGCCGATCGATGGACGAAGACGACCACTCGTGCTTGAATCACCGGGAATCGCTATGGCGAAAACTCAGAGCTTGGGACGCCGTCATCCCGAATATATTCATATATATATCCAACAAACCTCTAATTATATATATATATATATATATATATATATATATATATATATATATTGATGAGCATGTGTCATTTCACACATAAGATTTCATAAAAACTAAAGTCTTTTCTTATGTTCAATAATTTAGGAATTAAAATATATGAAATTTGACTTGTGACATTTCAATTAACTATCCAATACAAGCTTTATATTTTGAATTAGTGTCTCAAATATTAATGCTTAAATATGAGCATTTTTAAAATAACATATATATATATATTTTTCTAAATAAGAAGTTTTAAATATAATATATTTTTAATGTCAAATATAATAATATGCTATCTATGTCTAAAGCATTATTTTATTCTTCTTTAATTAACATAAAAATGTATGATGAATGTATTATTGTGATTTCTTTATTAAAGAAAAAATAGTTTAAATAAAAATAATTTAAAATTTTATAATATAACAATTTTTTTCCACGTGCATTTTGGGTACACAAAACTACACTTTGTGCATTTATAATGTTTTTTGTTTTTTTTTTTAAATATTATCTTTATAAAATTTAAATAATTTTTTTATTAGTAGGGATTTTACAAGTTTTAAATCATAAGAATAATTGAATTAATAATTGATACACTTTAAGTAATAAGTTTTATTTTTTAAAAAATAAATATCGTCCTTATAAAATTTAAAATAAATTTTATGTTAATTATAATTTTATTACTATTAAATAATTAATTTTAGTTTTTACACAACTAATTAATATGCTTTAAATAATGCCTTCAAGTAATTCTTTTTTATTTTTTAAATATTTCTCTTTAATTTTTATCTAATTTTTTAGTTCATTATTTATCTTATTTTATTGACAAATTTAATATATAAAAATCTTAAATAATAAAATAATTTTTTTATATAATTTATAAAAAAATAACATATAAATTTATAAAATTTTTATGTGCGCAGTTCTCCTTCGAAAGCCCCGTTGTCCGCCGAGCCACATCGCAACTCATGGCTGAAGCACCTTCTGCTCTCCGTATTGTTCTTAACCAGCCGGTGAGAGAGCATGCGTCCGTGCAAGCATCAAGCTATGGCGATCGGAACCGAATCATCGTGAGATTTCCTTCTAGCAACTGTTCTTGATGCCATGAATGATAGTAGATGTGAATATTTGTTTGTGGCCCTAGAGACCCTGCTTTTTCTTCTCATAATCTCCGTCATTTTCAAAGATTTTCGCTCCATGCTTTCTTCTTTTGTACTTAATTTAAAGTAAAAGGATTAGACAAACCATCCTACCGTTTGAGAACGGCATCATAATTTTCGTGCTAGAAAGAGCTCTAATGCTGGATGGTGAACTTTATAATGGAAAATATACTAGGTTAGCATTTGCCTTGTGGAAGCCGAATGAGGGTGCAAGGGAGTGTTAAGTGAGCCGTGTGGTGGTGGCTGGGGCATTGATTAGGATTTCATACTTTTCTAGATCATCCCATGCTAGTGATGCTTTTAAATCGATTTGTAAATTTTATAAGGTACTGTTTAGGTTTTTGTAGGAATTGGGAAAAAGGGGTAAATCAGTATTATTTAAAATTGACATAAGTAAAAAAAGAAAAAAAATTTGCAGCGTCCAAATGGAGCTGCCAGAGCAATCAAAGCTAGGCTGATTGAAGTATGCCCAAATAGAGTTAAGCATGGGCTTATTTAAGTATTTTGAGTTACATGTCTTGGATTTGTGTGAAGACTTTGAAAAACCTCAAATTTATGCATGTTTTCTTCAGATGGATGCTTTATTGATAATCTTGTTGATAGACGTGGTGGTAAAAAGCTAGGGTTACCATTTTACTGGCTGATGGGTTTGTAACACCTCTTGTTTGTTTTGTGCTGGCTGAGCTGCCTTTCAATCCATGCAGGGATTTGGATGCTTCTAATACAATAAAATTTAAACTTCTTAATGTGTATGAATGAAATGACTTGATGGTGATTTTTCTTTTTGCATTTAGTCACTTCATACGTTGTTGAGGAAGATTTTAGTATTTTCTTGATACTGTTGAACCTATATTGCTGTTTTGACCTTCTCATAATTTTTCTTGTGACCTTTGTGCTAATAAGTGAAAATTTAGTTGATGATTTATTCCCCATTTTGTTTCTTTTTTCAGGAAGTATTTAGAAATGCCATCTTACGGCCAGGTTTGCCAGAAAATTTTGCACTTCAGGTTGTGCAAGAAGCTATGAAGCCTCAGGTATTTTTGGTCATTAACAAAGCACATACATTGTTCTAAATCCTACCTATAGTTTTTTATACTTGTTTTCTAATTGTATTTTCTTTTTGTTGAGTTTTAAGGCTTACTGTTTCATGCTTTTATCTGTAAACATTTCTGTATGCTTAATTGCATGTACTACTTTAAGAGCCTATATGGGATAAATTTTATATATTGTTTTTTTTTCTTTTATTTAAAAAAAGACGATTGTTTAGTGTGCATTTTTTTTACATATCTTTATAAGTTGTCTCTAGAAACAAATCAATATGTTTTTTAAAATACTCAAAATAAGTTTTAGGTGTTTTAAAAAAACAATCACATGTTAATCAAATATGTCATACATGTTTTTGTTTCAAATCAAAACATTAAAAACAACAAATAAATTATAGAAGTGATTTCAAACAAGCCAAGTAAATGATGTTATTTGCTAACAAGTTTGTCACATGCTTTGTTGGATATGCTGAAATAATTGATGTCAATTGCCTTCTGCATGTGGAAATAACTGATCCTTATGTATGTTTGCATGTGCTTGCTGACAAATTCTTCTGTGCTACTTCTTAATCTGCTTTATCTTCTTATATTTTGACAAGTTCTTTTTGCAACGCCATTGAAAAATATTTTTCACTCTTATTTAAGTGCATTATTGTTATTGTAATAATAATAATAATTTTATAATTATTTACGAAATACTTGATGGAAAATGGCAGAAGCAAACTGTGTTGGTCCTGGATGAGAACCAATCTTTGGAAAATGCTGTTCGAACTTTGCTTCAGGATCTAGTGGTAAGCTTCCATCCAACGTCCATGTTAGGCCTTTTTAAGATGAATTTATATAATACTAGAAGAGGAAATTTGATAATTATGTCTGTAATAAAATCAAAGATTCTTGCTTGCTACATACTATTTTAAAATCAAAACATCATCATTATATTTCCTCTTGAGACCTTGGTGGTAATTTTACTTTAATATATATATATATTTTTTGCATGAAAGTATTCAATACAGATCATGGTACATTTGACATGGGAGTGTTTCTACGATACCCGCTTACACGGGATCAGGTTCGGGACATAATCTTGGCCTAGCGGGATTTTCTCACATATTGACTGCTGCCAAGTCTTGCGGGCTCCCTTTTTATAAAATTTGAAATAGAGTTACGATTAATTTGGTTGTCAGCTATTTAAATGTTGTAATTTCTGGTTTTGGGATTCTTGCTTGTGGCTTATGCATTTAGAGAACATTTTTTTTAAATATTTTTTTTTGCCTTAAAGGGTGTCGTTTTCTTTTCCTTTTGCAAGAGGTGTGTTTGTAGCTCGATTGGGAAAAGGCGGTGCTTCTCCCTCGGCAGCCGCGCCTTGCAGAAGTCGTTATTTCGCTGTTCTTTTTACTGTTTTTAGTTCGGACAACCACCAAACTTCTCTAATCCATTTGCACACCCTGCCTACTTTGCATATTCTCTTTTTGTTACTATTTCATATTCAATCTCTGCAAAATCTGTTTTTTAAGGGGCTGTTTGTTTGTGAACTAGTGGTTTACTGTAACTCTTTTTGCAGAGATTTGAGAAAATTATGTGTTTGATATGAAAAATTACCAATACAATGCAAAGTTTGAATGAATTTGAAGTTTGCGCCGCAGTTCATTTTGGCTGAATTTAAAATTCAATTGATTTAATCGAATTTGAAGTACATCATTCATGTAAAATGCTATATGCAAGCCGCCACCGCCCGCCCTTGCCTCAGTTAGCCGTTGCAGGTCGGTTGCCCGCCGCCGCCATCGTCAGTTGCTTTTCGCCGCTGCAGCTTTTTGTTGTAGCCTCAATTCACTGCTGGAAACCGTCTGCCATCCATCGCAGGTTACCGACATATTTTTGGGAGATATTTGTGTTGTATCTCCCTTGGCGGCAGCCGACACTGCCTCAGTTATAGGCTGTCCGTCGCGCTGCCTAATAACCCACAGCTGCTGACAACTTCCCAATCCGCCACCGCCAACCAAAATGTTTTTTCTTGAAATACATAGTTTCAATCTACTACGTTAAACCAAACAAAAAAAAAGTCCTATGTTTATTTTACAGTGAACCAAATAACTCAAAAGTACTTTAAATACATTGTAATTCATAGTACTTTGTAAACGTTTTACATTGCATTTCATTTTCAACGAACCAAATGGCCCCTAAGTACATGGGAATCTCATTATAATGCCATTTGGTATCAGATCCTGAAAAACTAAAAATTCCTTAGGGATTTATTTTTTCTACTCTTAAACCTTCATCCACCTTAATTCATTGACTCTCACCTTTTGATCACCCAAAGTTGCCTTCCAATTTTGGAAGAAATCTTATTGGGAGAAAGTGACCCCATGCTGCTGAGGATGAACGTTCAAATATATATTTAGGTGCTTAGAAAGGAAGACATGCAAAGTGAGATCTACATATGTAGAAAGGGCTCATTGTATTTGAGAAGATAACCATAAGAGGTTGAGCTATAGCTATGATGATGTCTTGTTTGATCGAGGGGAGGAAGATAACCCCTTCCATTAAAAATTTCAGTGTCGAAGAACCGGTAAATGGGATAGCTGAGAGGAAAAAACGTCACCTCCTTGACGTTACTCACTCAGTTATGTTTCACTTTATTGTCCCGAAACTTTTTTAGAATGATGCAATTCTAACTTCCACCTATCTCATAAATAGAGTCCCCTAAAAAATTCACAAGTTTCGGCCCCCTTAGCCGTCCTGATGTCATGCTTCCCTACCAATTGGGTTTTCTTCGTATTAGATCCCAAGATTTTTGGGTGCACTGCCTTTGTTCGGAGCATTGCTCCTACTCGTAGTAAACTTAATTTCAGATCCATAAAATGTATCTTCCTTTGATACTCCACAACTCAAAAGGGGTATCGGTGTCTTGATCTGAACACAAACAAAATCTATGTGAGTGCTGATGTTTCCTTTGAAAGTGTTTCCTACTTTTCTAGCTCAACCTCTAGTGAGGGGCAGCTTGAGTTACCCGACACTGCCCCTTTCCTACTATGAATGGTCCTCTCATTGTTCTTACCGCTAAGAAGTCACCTGTCCCATTGAATGCACCATCTCCTCCCATTGTCGATGGATGTCTGCACTCGACGCACTCATCCTAATACTCCTATGGATCTTGCTACCTCCTTACAGGACCATGTCTCCACTCCGGATGACATCCTCAGCACGAGCCCTCCTTCGAATGAGGTGTGTTCTCCGAGTAAGGTACACAAACAAACATACCTCCTATATTCTATGACAAAATATGTTTCTTTCCACATTTTATCGCCGACCTACAGAGCATTTGCTACTGTCTTGATAGACCATCAGATCTCTACCACTAATTGAGGTTGCTCTTGCCAACCCAGCCTGGAAAACGACAGTAATGGAGGAGATGAATGCCCTTTAGTGGAATCATACGTGGGATGCCGCAGATCTTCCTCGGGGTTAGGGTGCCGATGGATTTTCACACCAAGTTCAACTCTGAAGGTTTTTTGAAAACAATGAGGCAAGATTGGTCTTCAAATGATACTCTCAGACATATGGAGTTGACTATGAGGAGACATTTGCTCTAGTGGTTAAGTTGAACAGTATTCGGTTCCTGTTGTCACTTGCGGTGAATCTGGATTGGTCTTTATTCCAACTTGATATCAAAAATATATTTTTGAATGTCTCCCTTTGGGGTTGATTCTAATGCATTCAGAGGACAAGTGTGCAGGCTACAAAAGTTCCTGTATGGGCTAAAGCAGTCCCCAAGATCCTGGTTCGGCAAGTTCACAAATGTGATCGTGGGCCATATTTTTACTCAGGCTCAATCATCATACTCTTCTTCCGACATTCCTTCAATGGCTAGCTAGCTATTTTTATTGTCTATGTTGATGATTTTGCTCTTACAGGTAACGATCTTCCAACATTGGGGAGTTCTTAAAAGACATCCTTGCTTCGTCCTTCAAGATAAATGACTTGGGATCTCTCAGGTACTTCTCAGATATGGAAGTTGCTCGGTCATCTCAAGGAATCTGCCTATCTCAGCGCAAATATGTGATTGATCTCTTGAAGAACAATCTATTTTTTGTGCAAACCCATTGCTGTTCCTATGGATCCTAATGACAAATTATTTGACATTTCCAATGCTGTACCTGTCAACAAGACTCATTGCCAGCGGCTTGTGGGAGAACTTATCTACCTCGCTCTTTCTCACCCCAACATATGACACACAGTTGGAATAGTGAGTCAAGTCATGCATACTTCTACGAGCACCGCGTTTAAGCTGTCCACCGGATTCTCCACTACTTAATAGTTACGAGGGCTTAGGTTTGTTTTTCTCTTGCCAACCTCTCGGTCTATTGTGCTGTATACAGATGCTGATTTGGCTGAGTTCATGATTGATGTTCCATCTCGCGGTATTGCTCATTTGTACGAGGAAATCTTGTCACGTGGAAAAACAAGAAACAACTTGTGGTTGCCCAAAGCAGTGCTGAAGCTAAATTCCGAGTAATGTCCTAAGGAATTTGCGAAGCTCTCTCGCTATGTATCATGCTCCGTGAACTCTGTACGCCAACCTCTGTCCCGCTGTAGCTATTATGTGAAATAAGGCTGCAATCAACATTGCTCACAATCCGATTCAACATGATTGTACTAAACATGTGGAGATCGACAGACACTTCATTGAGGAAAAGATCGAGTCCGGGGAGATTTGCATTCCATATGAGCCATTCAGTGGTCAACTAGCAAACATCCTCACCAAGAGTTGCTTCACCCTTTGTTCGATGACTTCAAGCCCAATTTAAACATGACTGACATCTATGCTTCAACTTGAGAGGGAGTATTATATTATACCATTTTTATTTATTATTTGATTTTATTCCCTGATTATTTTTTTCCTTTTTTGTTTTACTCTTTTATTTTCTTTCCTTGTTATTTTATTCTGTTTTCATTGCTTTCCATTATTATGCCTATTGTAATTTGATTTAAATACCCCTCGTATCAATAAAAATGTGCTAGTTTCATTCCAAATCTCAACAGAAATACATACAATTCTTTGAGGAGAAGTGATTTTAATTATTTCTTGCAAAAACTTCGGTTGGGCAACATATTGACTTGTGGCTCTACACCTTCCTTGTTGAATTTTGTCCGTTGGCAGTCCGTGGGACGGTGGATGCCATATATGGATGCAACAGGAGGCTTGCTTATTTCTTTTTCATATCCTGCTGTCTTCCAACACTAACTAATTGGGGGTTGCAGTCATGAATTCTTTATTGGCATTAATTCCTGCTAAAGTTTATGTGGTATTAACCCTTGTTTATGAAAATCTCGATCAGCTATTTCTGGTCATGTTATTTTTGTTTTGCCTGTTTACATCATATCTTTTTGTTGCATCTTATGCACTTTGTTGTATGTGCGCCTTTAACTTAAATGTATGTGCTGTAACTTTATATTTCCTAGCCATTGCTAAGATACACTCCTACAATGATGATTTCTTTTTGTATCCATCCTAATCTAATTTCACATTCATTTTCATTATTATTTTTGCTAATCTCAACTTGGTGATTACTTCACCCGACATGAAGATTTTCTTGGGATGTCAGGTTTTATTATGAAATAAGGAAGTTTTGGTCCTTATGCTCTTGCTTGTATGTGCGACAGTCAGCTCCGTCTTATTTTTTAATCCTCTTATGCTGTCCGTAATAAGAAAAATTGAATCAGTCAAAGTTACAACTGGATCACTGCACACAGAAAAATAGAGGCATCTTAGCCGAGACATAGAATTATTGTTTTTTGTTATAAATATGGAAGTAAAATTACTTCGTCAAATCATTTTAACCAAATTATAGTTAAAATTTGAAAATTTTGATCCAAAAAACTTTTTTTTTTTGTTTGGTAGTTGCAAAATCTTAAAAAATATTCTAGTTTAATTTTCCTTTTCAACTGCTGTAAAATGATGCACAATTGGGAATTTTACTATATTACCTCATGGACACAAATATAATTTTGTTGAAATGTTTAGTCAGCAGCTGTTAGTTCGGGCGAAAGGACTATGCAGTATGGACAACAAATCGATAATGAACAAAGCAACTGTGGTTACATACCCCGCCTTCTAGGTGTGTAACTATATTTTCATTTTACTTTTTTTCCTGTTATCCTCAGTAGGCTATTTCTGCATGACCCATAACATGAGCTGATAGCCATTTAATTACGCTCAATTCAACTTTTCTATCCTCCTTTTTGTTGCTTGTTAGACATTGTTCTCTATCTCTGTGAAAGAGGGCATATTGAGGGAGGTATGATATTTCAACTGCTTGAAGATCTGACTGAAATGTCAACTATGAGGGATTGCAAACAAGTTTTTGGCTATATCGAGAGCAAGCAAGATACACTAGGGAAGGTTGATGCTTAGAAGTCCTGAAATAATCATTATTGTTGATGGAGCTAGATTTTTCATTATTTCAATCATGCAGTTGCTGTGTTGCAGCAAGAGTTATTTGGGAGAGGCAAGCTTGTGATGCTGAGAACTTGCAATCAACTTCTTCGGAGACTATCAAAGGTATCCTTAAAAGTATTTAACAATTTTTCTAAGGGGCATTTACATAAATACCACCCAATTCCTCTGTATTTACATATCTAACGCCTAATGCTTTTTACATTTATACCACCCAGATCTTTCATATCACATAAAAAATGTCACCAGTTAACTTTTAGAAAGTTAAATACACCTTTTTATGCATGGTTAAGGCGGCATCAATGTAAAAATTGAAGTTTGGGTGTTAAATATTAACTACTTATGAATTGAGTGGTATGTATGTTGACCTTCCTTTTTTTCAATCGTCACATGGCAGTGCTTCTTTGCTAATGATGTTTACACCCTGTTAACTTTGTTATTTATTAAATTTCATTCATCAAAACCAGATTCCAAACCATTATCATTTGTCATTCTGTCAAAGTCAGTTTCCAAAGAAATAAAAGCCAGCTGCCAAGTAATTATAGTTATTATTCTCGTTATGGTAATTTATGTGACATGCAGGTATAATATTGAGGAATGCAGATATAATGGAAATTAAGTTTGTCAGTGTCTTGTTATTGTGACCATCTTTCTTTTTTATTTGAAATGATTGAGTTGTCTAATCTTCATGTCAATTGAGTTTTGTACTTTATGCTATAAAATTAAACAGCAAAGATTTCGAACAAATAAATTTCATCACCTTGACGGGTTAAGAGAGATTTAGTAGTAATAATTAGGTTACTGAAGCTAGTATGTCTGAAGTTGAATCATAACAAGAACTATTTTCCTAAAACAAAGATAAGGTTACATGTACAGACCCCTCCCTAACCTTGTAAGTTGGAGCCTATGGATTGTGCATGTCTTTTATTCTACGTGGTTAGGTAGGTTCTTAATGATGAAAATTTCTCAATTTCATGAAATTCTGAACTATGAAGCCGCTTTTGTAGGCTCACTTAGGTAACATTGCTTATTATTATTAAGTAATACTATTATTGTTCCTGAATGCTCTTCTATTAAAGATTTCTGAAAGCATGGACAACATTAAATAATTTATTTTTTTAGCTAGTGGTTGCTTTCCATATTCTTGGCTCAGTTGGATCTTTGCTTTATTTTATGCAAACTCTAGAATTTGTTCTAAAGCCTTTTTTATCTTGTTGCACCATTTTCCTTTTTCTTTGATGGCTTAGTTATCATCCAGGCAAATGATGTTGTGTTTTGTGGGCGCATTCTTATGTTCCTTGCCCATTTCTTTCCTTTATCTGAACGATCAGGTATCTCTCAATCCAAGTTGTCTGGAATATCCCTAACCTCACTCTATCCTCGCCCTAACTTCACAATAGTAATATGTGATTAACTTTTGCAGCGGTTAATTTTAAAGGGGTTTTTAACATATCAAATGAGACCAAGTATGAGAAAGACGCTTCTGATGGTAAGAACTATGTTTCTCTTTAATCTCACTGCTTGCTGTTATGAGTTGCTTGTATATTACTACCAAATGCCTGTCATCTGCATTTCAATTAAGGAAAAAAAATGCCATCTTTGATGTCTCAGGAGTCTCTATTGATTTCAACTTTTACAAGACCTTTTGGAGCTTGCAGGTAAGGTTCACTTTGATTTTTTACTTGGATAGAGAGCCTTACTGCTAATCCCCGTTTCCTTTTGAAGTTATTTTTTATTTCTGAGACAGATAGCGGCTGGTGTGATGTGACAAGTTTCGCTTTTAAGCCCATCAAACAAAAAAGCAAAATTATTTTTTTAAAAATGTGATAATAGATTGATAGTAGAGAAATAAGCTCCTTATAGCAAAATGCTGTAATCTTAAGATGTGGTTTCTCGTTTTCATTTAAGTTGAAGTTGATTGCTGTAGCAGCTTCACGTTTGATGAAGAGACAGACAAGTGAAATATAATCTAAATCTGGTGAGATGTATCTAAAATAATAATGGTTTAATAATTTAACAAAATCTTTTATCTTTGGGAATTGAAGGCCCAAAGGGTTACTGAGAAGGAAAGACTTGAATCCAATCTAATAAACTCTAGGTTGTCTTATTTCATTTTGTTATTATTTTTTATAATGAAAAAGAGAAAACAAGGTTTATCAAACCTTGTGTGGATAATATCTTAATGTTATCTGCTTACATTGATGTGTTTCTTGTAAGAACCTTGGATGGACATCTCATGCTAATGTTCCTAGATACTTACACTAACATAGTGACGTAGGATGTCTTAGGGCTAGAGTTTTTAATGTGGATTTGAGATGAAATGGAAACAATGCTAACATGAATCCAATCTAATAAACTCTAAGGTCGTCTTATTTCATTTTATTATTATTATGATTATTATTATTTTAAAAGAAGTGAGAAAAAGCTTAATTTAACCTTGTGTGGATAATATCTTAATATTACGTGCTTACATTGATGTGTTTCTTGTAAGAACCTTAGCATGCTAATGTTTCTATATACTTACTCTAATATATTCATGTAGGATGTCATTGGGCTAGAGTTTTTAATGTAGATTGGGGATGAAATGGAAACAATGCTACAAACATGAAAATGCACAAGACAATCTATTAATTTAAAACAAGAAGTTTCTACCTTTTATGAAAATTTTTAAAAAGTGAGTCTAATTTGGACGTAAGATCTATGGCCTTCTATCATAAATTAAGTCTAGAAAATTAATGATCACAAAAGTCGCACGCTGTTGGGATCTGAAAGTTTGTGCCCAACTCTCTTGAGAGTTACGTAGTTTCAGTTTAAATTTTTAGATGACATATTAGATTTTTTGATGATACAGTACCTTAAGGTTTCACTCTCATTTCGGTTGCCAAAGCTATAAGCTCCTATGATTAATTCTCTCGATGACGAGAGAACATTTGATCACAACTTGTTTTAGGCAGACAGTGCTTAGCGTATAACGTCAACAATTTTGATTTTTGATTAAAAAATTTACCGCTCCTGTTTGGCGCAGTTGCTGAACTACTCGAACTTTTCAGTAGCTATTCTGGCTGTCTCGGAAAATTGTTTGTCTTTAAGCTTATTGCTGAGGAAGATCGACAGATCTGTTTAGTGCAGTGATGTGAAATAAACTGTAGAGACAATTATTTACGGAAAAATTATCATTTTGCTTCTGTTTGTTAAAACTGTTTATAAATATATATATATATTTATATATTAAATTGATTAATATATGTAAATATATAAAAGTAATTATAATTATAGAACAAATTTAAGTATTTAACACACACACACACATAAGTATATATATATATATATATATATATATATATATATATATATATATATATATATATATAAGAAATTTAAACATATATTTTAATTTTTTCAATCCTGCAATTCAGATGTTTTAGATGAAATTTAAAATTGTACTATTGTAAATTTTTGAAAATAAATGATTATATAGTGTCGTATAAATGTAAAAATCAAAGTTCAGGTGTTAGATTCGTAAATATAAATGATGTTAAATAATACTGTATAAACTTTACGAGCCAATTTCCATTGCGTTAGAAAAAAATATAATCATCCATAACCATTTAGAAATAGTTTTAAGCCTTAACTTAAAGCAAATACATTTCAAAATCACAAATATACATCTCATGTAGCACTGATTATCAGGAGCGTAAAAAAAAATCTAAAATAATTACAATGACAATTAATATGATGATTATATTATTTTTAATATTGAGACGATGAATTTCCCGGGCTAGTTTTCCTCTAGTGATGTTCTCCATTCTCGATTATCGTCGTTGGGGGAATCCACTGAACTATCTGCCCAACGGAAGAAGTTGCATTGTTCTGCGATCCTCCGTGGGCAACTATAAAACTGTCTGCCGTAGATGTGTGCCTAACATGATGTCAGCAGGGATGTTTGGAGCTCATAGTGGCACATAACTCGACTGGAAGACCCGAAAATCTTTGAGCTCATATTTCAGGCTGCAAAAGAAGAGAAAACAAGAACGAATATTAGTTAATCGTAAGGGAAATCAATGATAGGTCATAAGAAACGGTAAAAAAAAAAGAAATGATATTTGCTTGTACTCCTTACAACAAATTAAAAAAATGATAAGTGCTTCTACTCGTTTGAACAAATTACAAATCTTTTATTTTTATCACTTCTGAACATACAGAAAGTTAAAAAGTCCAAACACCCACAAATTACATTTTTATTGTCCTCTTGGCAAATTATAAATATATCACAGATCAACCAACGCATTAGTAATATGTTATCAAATGACCGTCTTTTCATTTGCACCTTTCCCTTCTTTAGTGTAAATGGTGGATTGTTCGCTATCATCTCGTAACAGAGAAGAACCAATTTGGCTTTCAGATCGTTTTGCAACTACTTCCTGTTCATTCAATTCCGCGCTATAGACGGATGCCGCCTAATATAATTGTGTAGCATCATCTTCGCTATAACTATCTGCACTTGTTTTGAAAACGGGTAAGAAACATATCATGTAATATCACCCATTTTTTCTTCCAAACACCAAATGTCCTCTCGACGACGCCTCGCAAAGAGGAATGCCTTTCGTAGAACACCTCCTTTCGGGTTCGCGTAACATTACTTGCTTGTTCAAAATCTGATATATGATATTTGGTATCAGGGTAGAGTTTCAGATACGCTCGCTGCAATGGATAACCGACATCAACCAATTAATACTTTCCTGTTAGGTGTTTGTCGACCAACTTTTGAAAGATAATAAATGATTTAATTTAGTATATAAAAGAATATAATTTTTAAAAATAGTTTTTAAAATAATGTATTTTAAGTTTAAAAGATGAGACCGACTATATCTCATTTGTTAAATAGTTTGCATAATCGTGCGAAAGTAATGAGTGATACTGCCTACTCGAAATATGAGTATCCATGGCAGTGGACCCAGTCATCTAGCTAAGAGATTTGTGACGTCCGTTTAGTGCTATGACAATTTATATGTAATCAAATGAATTTCTCACCTAATATAAAAATTAGGTAGAATTTATTCTACGCAGGTTCAAAGTTCACTTATGAAATGAGCCGCTATAGTTAGTTACTCTATCGAATAGTGAAGTCAACTTGAGAAAACTCTCGACAATGATTGGTGGTTCTGTATTCAAGAATCTCAAAGTTTAGGTTTTCATAATAGGATGTGAAAAATCAAGTGGGAAATGTTCAATGTGGAATACTTATTTTCAGGAGACAAAGGGGTGAACGGTAGATGTATCGAGAATGACTCGATGACGTCACATTATCTCTTGTGTGTTGCGTTTTGAAGAAATGTTTATTAAGTATTTCAATCATTCCAATTTTATTATTTGGGACTTACACTTACATAATAGCTGATTTTACAAATAACCCGCAGAGATAGGAGGGTTTATATCGTACCACACGACAATCTCGGAACCTAAAACGAGTTAGGACTTACGCCATACAACACGATTCCACAGAAGCCTAGGGGAAAGTGAATCTCAAAGTCCTATAGGTTGTTATTGTTAAACTAATGAGAGATATTGCTTGAAGAAGATCCTCTTACTGCTCGATCCAAGCTCCATCGTTGTCTTACCACGGAGTTAGCTCCGAAGCTTACTTGTAGATAACAATCATAATGTCTAAGGTTCAAATGGTTTTGTCAAATGTGTTTCAATGTTTTGAGTTTTGGTTTGTTTTGTCTTGCATGCAGAGTAAATGAATTATAAGTAAATAAATGTGCTAAAAAGTAAAGTGCAGTAAAGTAAAATTGTATAAATAAACTGTAAAGCGTACCTGAGCATCTGCTACTACTGTCTGAATTGTATTGTACGCGTAGTATGTTTAGCAGGAGATTTAAATAAACTTGCAGGAAAATTCAGTAAAACGAGAAAACCCAGCACGAAAGTCAGAAAAATGAGTCTTAGAAATCACAAGTAAAACTTGTAGTCACGTATGGAAGTCAGAACTGGGTGTAAGACATCTGTAAAGGTGGGGGCTCAGAGCTAGATTATGTGCTTCTCGACTTTGAATAAAGGTTACCGACCCGGCGATCTACGGAGGACAGTCCTTAACCTCTCAAATGACTAACCATGGATCTTTATAAAGTTTTATATGAAGAATTCTTTAATTTTCATGCAAAAGCTGTTGTTTAAGTTTTATGCAGAGTTCTTGTTAACAAGCAAAGAAGATTTTTGTTTTATTTTTGTTAGTATTTTGTAAAGTAGTATAGTCGCATACTGAGTCACTCTGATCGAAGTTAAAATTCTCGACGACCTAAGATTGTTGGGGGAAACAATCTCACCAAGAGTCGACGAATAGTATCATCGGTCTTTTCCTCTCATTTATTAAATGTCTTTGAGATAGGAGATACTATTCTAAAAAAAAATTCCACACCGTATTTCTCGTTTAGCACACATTAGCATTATTATCATCGCCCAGCCACTTAGACCTCAAACTTACACCAGTCGATGATCCATATGTGGCATTAAAAAAAATATCCCCAATTGCCAGGAGGATTTGAGTGTAATGTTCAAACTCAAATCCTGGTGCATTGGGTTTCACTATAGGTTAAGTTATGACGGGAATTCCATAGTTGATTTAATTAAGGAAGCGTGAACTAACTCTTAGTGCATCCTTATTGTACAATGTCTTAATCGGTTTGTGAATTAGGATCGAGTGTCTAGCTTCACTATTTGCAAATCAGGTGGATGGACTCTCGCTTAGGGTGCGTCCCTAAAGTTTAGGAAACCTACACTGTGAATTAGGTAGATGGGCTCTCACCTAAAGCGTGCACCTAAAATGTAGGAAGCTTACATTGTGGATTAGGTAGATGAGCTCTCACCTAAGGTCTGCAACTAAAATCTAGGAAACCTATACTGTGGATTATTATGTAGATGGGTTCTCGCACTAGGTGTCATAGCTAAGATCTTGGAAGCTTCTGTATGTGACTTAGGTTAATGGGCTCTCAGCTTAAGATATCTTTCTACAAATACTGGAAGCCTCTGTTGTGACTTGTGCATGGAGTGATTCAAGGTGTTCTACCCTCAACTAAGTGTTTTCCAATTACTCAAATGCCTCTTAAGTGTTTCCCAATTAAATCAGAAATTCTCTATTTTTGACTTAACCGTTTAAAAATAAATAAATAAACTAAATAAAAATGAGACGGAGGAGGCCGACCCAATTCCAAAACTAGCAAAGCCAAAAGAGATGGAGAAAATTCATGTGAACCGGGCCTAAACCTGAAACAACTTCGGGCGGCAGCCAGGAACTCCGGACAAGGGTCGTAAGGTTCCTACAGCACTTTCAACGCTTCCTACAGCACTTTACAGCCATCCTAAGCACTAGGCCGCGATCCTAAGCTCCCGAACAGCCCCCAACAACCGTCTAATGCCTCCTACAACACTTTCAATGCTTCCTACAACACTAGGCAGCGATCCTAAGCACTAAGTCACAATCCTAAGCTCCCGAACGACACCCAACAATCATCCTAAGCCTACTACAACACTCAAACAGCGGCCATACTCCTTAAAACAAAATTCAACGACAATCCTAAACTTCAAACAGCATTATATGACAATCCTAAACCTCAAACAACACTTGTTTAGCTCCAAACAACATTCTACTGCAATCTTAAACCTCAAACAACACTTAATTAGCAATGGACAACACTTTTCAGCAACTACAACAGCTTTGTACAGCAATTCAGCAGCCAACGAGAGCTTTTCAGCTCCCCTACAACCTCCTACAACACTTCCAAACAGCCAACAACAGCTTTCCGTTCCCCTACAGCACTTCCAAACAGCCAACAACAACTTTCTACAGCTAAACTACACCTCTGGGCCTCCGAACAACAGCTAAACAGCAGTTCTAGGCCTCCGAACAGCGGCGAACAACAGTTTCAATGCTTCCTACGGCACTTCTAAGGCTCCAACGGCACTCCTATGGCTTTTGAATACTCCAATCAGCAACTCTACTATTCTCCCAACTCTCCTACAGCTTCCAAATACTCCCAAACATTAAACATCATGGGAAAACATCCACATTCACGAAATCAAGGTCAACTAAGTAAAATTTTTGTTGCAATAAGTTGTACAACATTCTCAGATATATAGTTGGGGCAAGTACAACACTTTGGAAATGAATAGAAGCAACAAATATCTATAGCATTGAATTCTGAAGAAAGAATATTGCAATAAAAAGTGGCAAAAATAATTTATATTTCAAACAAGAACACTAATACATAAAGCAGATAGACAAAGAATAGTTACCTTCAAACATAATCACTTCACCGAGATCATTGTACAGATCAGAGGTGAGACAACTTCAAATATAAACTAAAAAGTAAGTAGATGGGGAAGAATGTGATTCACATTGTAAAAAAAATGTGACAATAAGGAATCCGTCAGATGCCATACATCTTTTGACAACTAGAGTCAAGGCCCAAGTGTTGCAAGTAGCATGCAGTATGCACAAAGCAAAGCTCAATTTAACAAAGTCAAAAGCAGTAGTAACAAGTTATTCGCGATAAAAAAAAAACCTTAGTGTTTTCATCATAGAAATGACAGACAATCTCACAATTTGCAAGCAAATATAGACGAGGCAGTAACTTTCTATCTATGATACCCAGGGGATTTAAGAAAAAAATCCAACATGTCCTTGCTCCAATACCCAACTAATCAAAGAAGCACGAATCGATTCAGGTCCAAGCCATACGTTAGATTTTCGACTAATAAAACCACGATTACCATACAACAATGATCTGATTTAAAATATTGAGAGAGAAATGCATGTGGTATACCTTTTTGATATTGTCAGAGAAGTAGCTGCAGAGGGAGAGGAAGTTGAGCGAGGAGGAGGAGCAGAATCGAACCTGAGAAGAGGAGGCGGGCCGAATGCAGGGAAGAAGAGGCGAATCAGTGAGGGTGCTGGGTGAGGATTTCGATCGAGTAGGAAAGGGTGCAGCAGGAGCAGGAATCCTTCGACGCAGAGAAGGGGCGAGCGGGGGAGTCAAATTGCAGAGGCGACTCCTAAGGGGGACCGGACGGAGGAAGAAAGGAGGAGCAGGCTTCGGTTCGAGCACAAGTACGGCGTGAGATCTATCGCGCAGGGGAGAGGCACAAGTAGGGTTTCAGTTCGAGGAGAGGGGGACGATGCAGACGAGAAGGATGGCGAGCAGGGGGAGTTAAGCTATTTCGCGGTCTAGAGGAGAGGCAAGCGGCCTCGGTGCGGTGCAGAAGAGAGGCTTGCTGGAGCAGGCTTCGGTGTAGAGGCGGATCAAGAGAGGGGGTGCGGGATTGAGAGGCGAACGAGAGCTTCTTTGCAGGTAGGCGAGCAGAGCTTCGGTCGAGCGCTAGAGGGCAGAGCAGGCGGAGGTTTCGGCGTGAGGAGAAGAGCAGGCGAATCAAGCGTGAGATCTTCGGTCAGATGAGGGGAGGTGAGTCTGTGTGGTGAAGAGAGGAAGCTGCAGTGCAGAGAGGAGGCGAGGGTAAGCCGAATGTCAGGGAGGAGGGGACCAGTCGAATTGTGCAGCAAAATTTTTGAGGGAGCCGTTATACGAAGCATTGGCGGGGAATTCAATTGTTTCCGTTGATGCAGCCGGTTCAATTGGAAAATCTTAACTCTTAATTAAGATGAGATTAAATTACTCATTTGAAATTTGAAAATTTGAAATTAGGAGAGCAGAAGTGATTAGCCCATATTCAGTCCGAATTGAACACAAGCGGAGCCTGAACCCGCGCTCGCTAAAATAATAAAAAAAGTTGCATCGATTTCTGTGCCGCTTACACGCGGGCATAATCATAGCAATATGAGCGTCTTTTCCAGCTAAAGTCGACGTTCCGGACGTATCAGTGCGATCCGTTTCGTCATTCGGGGTCCTTCGGACGAGTTTGCTGATGGTCTAAAGCCAATGTCGTGCGTGGTTCAGTAGGTACATAAGTTGTGTCCGCGAGGGCTCGAGTCACTAAGGGTTCATCTAAGGTCGTTTGATCCTATGAGAACCCATTTTCAGGCCCTCTATATGTTAGTTTTTAGCCGCTTCTGTTAAAAGTTGAGTCGTTGAGGCTCATTCATGCGAGGTCTCACAAAAATGGGTCAAGAAGCGGCTCAAATTTCTATGAGAGGTGGGCTCCATTATTAGTCCGCTATGATGGTCAGTAAGGAACTCCTACAGCTAGATCCTAGGGTCTAATGTGAAGAAAGTTAGGACTTCACTGAAAATGAGGTCAACTGTGTTGAAACATCAGTTTGACATTTCAAGAGAAAATAAATATTTCGTGACGCATGCATACCTTATGGAGATGGGAAAAGCTATAATGCAGATTCCGTGTGACACTTTTGAAAATCCTACTGTCATGCGTACTACCGTCCCAACTAGACATGACAAATGTAAAACACATATTAAAGCACAAACTGCCTTGACATTTTGTGTTGGGGTTCCACTACGTCCGATAAATGCTACTTTCTCATTGTTTGAAACTCGTGTATCAATGTGTGTTCTATCTATTGCGCCGATGCAATCCTAAACAAGTAAGTTTAGTAATTATTTGCTGGCATTCATACTGAAATTCAGATAATATAAATTAAATCAGTACCTTGAAGAATGACATGTAACGTAGATCGCGGCGAATCTCTTTAGGTGTTTGTGAGAAAGTTGGATCAGTTGGCTTTATACCTTCTTCGGCAAAACTCACCAAAGCACTCAAACCTACTGTGAAGTACCTGCTAATCGTCTCTGATGAGTGTTGGAAGTATTCCATCGCACCACACTTTGACTTGTTTTGCGATAATATATAAAGAGTCGTCGCAAACACCTCACGAATAATCGTCCTTGCTGACCCATGGAGGCCATGAGATCCAATGAATTCTGCTAAAAGATCTGTAAATACCTCCTGTGTCATTCAGAACATGTTGTGGAATCTTGTGGGATTCCCAGCAAGCATTTCCTCAACCCATTTGTCCCCAAATTGTGATGATATGTAACTTGGGGAACGGTCGATGTTTGTGTTGTAGTACTCCACGACCAAGTTGATTGTTGTGTTTCTCCTTCTACGACGTACTTGTTTTGGGTCCATATTGCTTTATACTGTACATGTTTTGCAAAGAAAAAATAAATTACTAAACCAGTCATCACTAAGAGAAGAACTATATTATTAAACCCATAGGAACTCATAACACAAGCAGAAAGGTCCCAAAAAAGATTGTTATATATTAATAGAACGTAAGTGAGAAGTCTAAACTAACTGTTCAAATAAGCATACAATCATGACATCTAATCAACTGTTTAAACAACGATGACATTTTCATCAATTATTCGAATAAGCATATAGGAACACTAAAAAAACTCCAATCACATGTTCCTCCGATCAAAAAAATGTCGTAGATACGACACCCTTTGCTTTTGCTCAATAGCTGTGAAGAAATCTCTCTGTACTGAATCCTGGAGGAGCTCCAAAGCAAAGTAGTAAAGCTCATCATCCTCTGCGATATCTTGGTGCTGCTCTAAAATTGCAACAACCTCGTTATGTGGGGCATCGTTGGAAGAATCCATCAGACATGATATCTGGTCTCTGATAGAAGGAGCCCCACCCTTCTTTCTACTGTCGAACCGAGATCTCCTTGAGCGGTTTGTGGATTGGATCTCAGTGGGTCTTGGGTTGGGGAGTGCAGGTGAATCATCTAATAAACTGACAACAATGTTGTCTTGTGTATCACCAAATCCAATCTTGCTGGGAGCGTATGCGTACTTCCCTGTGGCGATGACACCGCCGAACATCCAGTCTAACTACTCCTCGAAATCGGGTTCAATTCCACATGTTTTGTATTTCTTTGCTACAGACACCACCTGAAAAAAATAAGTAGTTCAGTTAATCTTGAAATAGAATGATTCGACATAAATTGTAACAAATGAAAAAATACTCACCGCAAGCCGTTCTGCCCACCTCTCATCCGAAGCATCAATAGTGCACTTCACCGGATCTCAACCCAACCCTGTCGAACCACCTTAAATCCTTCCAAAATTTCTATTCTTTTTTCAGCTGATTCCATTTGTTCTTCAAAGTCTTTAAAATTTTTAATGATATTCTGCCAACCTTCTTTACTGAAAAACGTTGTTGGTCTATTGCGCAATTCTATTTCTTTTAAACAGAGGTTGCAAAATATATTTTTGATGTCATTTTTGGGGAGTGCCGGT
This sequence comes from Papilionanthe hookeriana x Papilionanthe teres, assembly GCA_022702705.1. NCBI lineage: Eukaryota > Viridiplantae > Streptophyta > Magnoliopsida > Asparagales > Orchidaceae > Papilionanthe > Papilionanthe hookeriana x Papilionanthe teres. The sequence goes on from CM040425.1 coordinate 90,981,966, forward strand.
GTACCAAGTCTTTTGCCTTACCAGCCATGTTTATACTAAGCTAAAGCAAAGAAGTGGAACACTATAGTGACATAATTGAGAAGTTATAATAGCTGAAACAGTTATGGTAGTTGCATCACATCCAATAGAAACAAAAAACTTAACGAAAGAATGCAAAATGTTAAAAAAGAAACAAAATATTTAACGTGGTTCGGTAAAGATGACCTACATCCACATGAAAGGAAGCTAACACTTTTATTAAAGCAATAAAGAGGAAGATACAAAGCTTCTATTCATACATGGCTCCCTACAATAACCAAATCCTCAAAATACATAAAACAATGCATTGACATTCCAATGCATATGCAACCAATAACAAACCGAAAGCATACACAGCTAACCTGGAAACCAGACCTAACAAAGTTAACCCGAAAACTACAGGTAACACTACAAACTTGTGAATGCACCTAAACAGAATTCCAATTCTCAAGAGTAATATTCTCATAATAGTTTGAAAATATAAGTATTAAATTTGTAAATAATTGCACATTTCCCGTATGAATCAATTAATACTTTCACTTATCATGTACTCCAATCTTAACACATATCCATCAAGTGCCGCAAATGTGAATGATCAAGCTGATTTATCATGCCATAAAGAGGACATGCCATACATATCAAGAAACATCTCCCAATAGACTACAAAGCCTTCAAATATTGCATAGATTCATTGCTGAGAAGATTCTTCTCAATTCAAAAGGATCAAAGCAAAATCATAGTACCCTTGAAAGTGTAACATCAAATGAAGCATCAACCACATAACAAAATCCAAATGATTTCTACAAATACAAGTGCAGTCAAGATATTTGGTGAAATGTATTGAAATGCACTATTTGAAGAGAAACTATGCACATTTCAATTGCAATTATAGCCCAGAAATAGTAAACGAATGGCAAATGTAACATAGCAGTGGGGTATGAAATTCCTTAAGCCATAGCAAAAGCTGTTGTTCCATCTATGCCGATATTGCATGTAAATTGCCAAAGCTAATATGTTTTGTCTAATGAAAGATTAGAATGGCATTAGACATGTTTATACATCGATTTGGACAAAATGGAATTTGGACCACCTTAAACATCTATATATCTATACATATATATAAGCTGTGTTGTATTCTCTTTAGTTTAACTTGATCACTTATCCCCTGGTAACATGGATATGGTCCAGATGTCTATATAGTTAAAAAACAAAACATAAAAAAGAGAGGATTAGGAGGAAGGATTTATTTCTGTTTAAGCTCTAGTCACTTTGAATAAATGCCCTCAATAAAATTTCTCTTTTTTGGTTGTTTTCTCATTGGTCTATTCAATACCATCATTATTGTTCTCAGTCTTTCAGAGAAGGAACATTGACTAGTGATAGTTGTGTTAGCTTGTGTGGTGTATTTGGAAATTGGCCAAATCTGTTTATTTTTGAATTCACCAAATTGAACTAAGGCATTAGACTCAAATACATCAACATTTTTCATTGCATAGCTTTTTCATATAATCCAAACGTGGTAGCTAGGTAACCATAAGCTCAACCTGTAAGTTTAGGAACAATGAAATAGTGATCAGGGCCTAAATTCACTGTGATCAAACAATCCTTCAGCAATTAACCGATGTGAAGAACTGGCAAGACAACAAGCGAGGCTCTAAAAAAAGAGAGAAAGCCATAGAGTACCAGGTCATCACAAGCACAAAACAATCTAATGAAACTCTGCACACAAGCATTTATGAGTTGCAAAATCGGAAACTTGGATGGAGAATGTCAACTTCATCTCAAATCTAAGGGTTTGTTTGAGAAAAGAGTAAAATTATGCCTTTTCCAAACTTTCAAGAAAATCAATCCTAAATCCACCACATAAAAAGAATAAAAAATGCAAAAAAATGAGAATTTCTTTGCCATATTGTAGCTAAGCGGCCAGAGCAAAACTACAGTGAAGCAACCAGAGCAAAACCTAACTGATGCCTTAGTAAATATACAAATCCACCACAGATTAGAAGGAAGAAATAAAAATGACAGAAACGGGAAGGAGATGCGGAGTAAACATCAGAGCCGAAAAAACGCGTAAGCTTCCTCAGATCCGCAATTAGAAGAAGAAAATGACTCGTCGTACCTGAGATCGGTCGATCGCGGGGCTACAAAACAAGAAGACGAATGAGAGTTGTGAGGGAAGCAACGGGGAAGCAGTTAGGGTAGAAGAGAAAGGAGCGGGGTAAGGGGTAATATTATAGGGGCGAAAGCGGTGGCGCAGGGTTATTCCCGCGGCCCTCTTTCACCCCGCTTTGCCAAAGCTGTGTCCCAAAGTTACGAACCAAATGGAAATATTCGAGCCGCTGCGGGCCACCGCGCCGCGGCAATAAAGCCCAACCAAACGGGGCCTTAGACTGTATGATGGTGGCATCTATGACAGACCAACCAAAATCTTAAAATTCTTTAATCTTGGGTTTTTATAGTCTCTAGTTTACTTAGACGAGACAACCAACTCAATATGATTGAAGGAACTTTGTAGCAACAATGAGTTATACCTTTCAAGGCAACATTATAGAGCAGGCTTGGAAGCTTCTTTGAAAATATAAATTCAGGACTTCAAGTTGATCTTAGTTAAGAGTTCTTATGACTTATGAAACGCACCCTATGATTTACAACTTATGGGGGTTGTGCTATTGGGGAACATCCTGGTTTTGACCGTGATCACATTATCCGCTCAATTGAAGTGCTTTGGTCTTAACTGCTCTTTTCTTAGTGGCATATGAGAGCAAATCTTACCTTTATTAAATAGATGCCACAGTTTTACTGGTGTGAGATCTTTTGAGTTTGACCGTAGAGATACGTTTAATGGCATTGGCTTTTTGTGAACTAAGGTTATTTATATTTGTCATTCTCTTCATATGATTGAGATTGAGAAGCATGGCTGAAGTTTGTTTTTCAGTTTAAGTAATAAATTTCTTTTCAATATTACGAATTTTGTATTTTTTATGATTTTAGTATTGGTATTTTGATTTGAACTCGAAATGATTTGCATTGGGATTCATGAGCATTTTAAAACTAGAATTATCTGCGATTGAGATTTGTTTTCAGCAATGCCATCATCGGAATATTTAAATTGTCAAACTTTATTGTTTGGACTTCCTTAACTATTCAGTTTTGTTTATGGAGGATTGAGTTTTATAATTTGCATTAACTGAGTTTTTTTTAATTATTGTTTTTTCTTACAAACATTGTTTACTCGACTCTCATTTGTAAAGGATTGGGTCTGTCAGTGGGGATTTACATTCTAAGCATAAATTTGAAATCCAGACTTGAAATCATTGCTTTTTTGTGATTATTTTGAAAAATTTTTAGTTTGGATGTCCTTTGTGAGCTAATGTTTTGCTAACTGTATTCTCGGGACGTGGAGAATCAGACTAGGTTACAACCTTGTCTTATAGGCAAAGCAGTTCATTTGAGAGCATGCATGTAACATGGCGATGAAAACAAAAGTTTGAATTTTCAAAATAGTTACATGCCCCTCAAGATTGAGCAAATTTTAATTAATCTCATCTTTTAGTTCGCGTTGCATTCTAAGACTTTTAATTAAAGCATTTAGCTTATTAGTTAGTGTATAGAGATATGTTTGATTAAATATACTTTAGTATAATTTAGAGAACTGTCACGACTCAACTCGGTGTTTGGAATTAAACATGGCGAGTACAAACGTTCGGACGGTGTAAACTAAAATTTCTATACAATATAATAGATGAAAAGAGCCACTACAAGTTAAATTAAAGTAGTACAATTAAAATTACTTTGTTGATTGTCTGCATTTTCTATAAATGTTTTCTCGTATCTTTCTCATCTTTTAAAAGTTTAATTAAACATGAAAAATTAGTTACAATAACTGTGAGTTAAACGAGCTAGTGAATATTCATACTTCTAAACTATAATAACACAAGGATAAAAAATAACAATATAAATTCCAGTTAAGCTTCTTTATATATCAATATAAAAATTTGTCTTTCTATAAAAGAGGTTTATTTAATTATAATGTCAATATGATTTCATATTTATATAACTTTCACAGGAAGTACCGTATAAAATTGTGTCAGTTAAGATACACAATATCAATATTCTTTTCCATTTACGTGCATAGGTATATTAGTGTTCCCATACTAGTACCATCAAGTGGTGCTTCATCATAATCAGTCATGCACATATATGGATTCAACATAAACATATGTAATAATCGCATTTTAATTTTATTATATAAAATATACATTAAAATGCTTGAGTAAATAGCTACAACATTCGTAACAATATGACTAATAAAGAAAAAGAATAGCTCGTTCAGAATAAAACATCCACAAATAACATCAACTATAAACATATTCGACCAAAATTTTAGAAATGATTTAAATTTGAAAATAGTTTAATATTTATGTGATTTTGATTTTGAAAATAGTATTTTAATTTTGAAATAAATGAGATCAAATAGATCTCATATATTTAATGATTTAACGAGTACAACACTACGAGTGATACATTACCTTGAAAGGTAAACATATCACATGAAAGTGGGGTTGATTATATAAACTAACTAATTTATGACATCCGTTTGGTCTGTGAACCTTTTATGTATAACCGATAAGTTATTCTGCCTAATATAAGTATTATATATGGTTTATTTTACCTGAGGTTTTAGTTATCTATAGAGACAAACCCCTTTAGTTAATTACATCTTAAATGACTGGAGTCACTTAAAGAATACTCTCGATTAAGATCAGTAATTCTGTCTTCAAAGTTTCGAAGTTTAATTTTCAAGGTAGGACGTAGAAGTAAAAAAGAAGTGACTCAAAATAGAAACCGTTATTTTAATAGTCCGAATGAGCGAAAAGTAGGGGATGTCACGGATTTTGAGGCAAGCCTCGGTGACTTCCCAACTATCCTATTGTTTGACTTTATGTCTTTGATATAATTTTATTTAGTATTTCAATCCTGTAATTTATTTTATAATTTGAGACTTATATTCACACGTTATCCGATTGTGTACATAGCCTAGGAAGATAGGAAGATTTATGTTGTACCAAACGACAACCTCAAAATTTTGAAACGAGTTAAGGTATTGCACAACATGGTTGTGCAAAAGTCTAAAAGACAGAATGAAGATTTACATCGCGCTAAACAGATCACCTCGAAATCTTATGGGTTATGTTATCTAATTTTAAAGAAAGTTTAGCTGATTTAGACTTAATTTGCTGTTGCAGATCGTCATCCTCCGTCCGCTATATTTCCATCGTACTGCCCACGAAGGCTTTCTCCATGTTTCATATAGTAGCAGTTTCAGGTTTAGTGTTTTATGTCTTATATTTTTAATTTCAATTATTATTAATCTAATTTATTAAAGAGTATGTGTTTAGGTTATCACTGTGATCCACCATAGATAAACCGACTATTGATCTCTATCCTGAAGATCTTGCAGTATTTAAAGCATGCATAAGCAAGATATGCTATATGAAAGTGTAGTAAAGGCGGTAAAATGCAGTAAGTATAAAATAGGCCCGTGTACCTGGCATGTATGCTGCTCCTGCAAATGGGATTAATGCTGCAGGTAAAAGTAAACGAGTGCAGTAGAGAATTTAGTAGGTGAGACAAACATGCATTTATATATAGAAGAATAATTGACAAAGCATCACTTGAAAAACTCAAAGAAAACTGAAAGTGACTTACGAAAATCGAAGAAAATTGTAACTGACTCATAAAAACTCAGAGAAACCTGTAAGAATTCAAGTTGTGGTAGGCTCAAATTTATCATTCCCAAAGGATTCCATAGACAACCATCGATCATCACATACATAAACCTTGACATTCAACTAGAAAATTCCAACAAGACAATCTTAGGAGGGCAATTTTTAGCCCAATATTGGTAATTGACAGATGTACGATCATATTGTATCATTTAAAGTTTGTGGTTTGTCATACATGTAGGGAAAAAATAGTTTTGTTATGTTTAAAAATCAAAAATATTTTTGTTGTTGTAAGAAAAATATCTATTCTGTCATTATATTTGTGTATCTTGCAAAATAGTTCATCCACGAGTCAGTTACACTGTTGGGCTAGGACCGCCAGCAGCCTAAGAGGGTAATGGGTCTCGCTAGCCCAGTGTCGGTGAATAATATATGCATCCTACACTCTCACCAGGTCCTTGGGTCGGGTATCGGTGTTGTAGGATGCGATATTATTCTACATTATGGACATATGCTAATCATCACCGCCCTGCAAACCCCGAAATATTCCACTTACAGCCCGTTCGATAGCACCTAAACATATAAAATAGGCACACTTATACTGAGTTACAAGCAGCAGGAATCAAGCCATCGAACAAGTAAGAAAAGAAGAAAAATTGGGGGGGGGGGAGAGGAGAGATTGATCTATCTGAAATAGAAAAGAAGTAAATGGTGGATCGACCCTCAAAACCACATCAAAAGCATTTCCAACATTTACGATGTGAATGTGAGAAAACTCATTTTTTGCTCTTTCAAATGCTCCAACATCACAAAAATATCACATTTAAAACTTTCCCAAAGCTCAAAGGAAGGCACCTCTAATCCTCATATGAAAGGTTGCAGAGAGAGGGGGAAAGAGGGAGGAAATTCCTCACACCAAAGAGGGTCCAATGGTCCACGGGTAAGGGACAGTCGGGGGGCAAGCACCCGAAGACAGTCACGGTTTGGGGGCAGCAGGAGAAGGCAAATCTGCAAGAAACAGGAAATAGAGTTTCTTCCTGGGTAGAACCGATATTCCGGACGTGCTGACGCGTTACGTTTCGCCATCCGGATTCGTCTGGACAAAGTAGCCTACGGTCGGGTCGATAATAAGTAATATTCAGTTTCTTTTAAATTTTGAATTCATGCTTGATTATTTTTAAAATTAACTTAAGTTTGATCAATCATGAAACCTTGCAACTAAAAGTTGAGTGCTCGGGACAACTCACATGATGTCTCGCAAAAGAGCTAGGAGGTGGTTTAAATTTTTGAAAGAGTGGGTTCTACCACTAGTCCTCTAGGATGGTTAGTAAGAAGTTCTAAGATTAAATCGTAGGCTCTAAGAAGAGTAATAGATCTCACCAAAAATGAGGTATGCAAATAGACCCCTAATAGGTGGGGTGGGCTGCACAAGCACGTCGCGCCTATTGGCGTTGACCGAAGTAATTAGCAGACTCGGAAGAATGTTCAAGTATCAATATTCGGAGCTAATCAAAGGTTGAAATTGTATTAAAGGGCAATTGAATTTCCACTGGGATTAGCAGGTGTATTTTTTAATTTGTTGCTGTGAATTTGAATTTTCAAGTCGAAGCATCGATCTGGTTTGTTTCATTTTTTCTTTTTATATATATATTACATTTTGATTTTGATTTTGAGGATAACATTTATCAGAGATTTCTTGCTGAGGATCTGGTAGTTTAGCGAATTGTTTTGAATGTAGCGGGCAATTTCAAGGGAAAAATTAAGAATTTATGGATGATCCTGGGGGAGACTTACGGGTTTGTGGATAATTTGAGGGGAGATTTGTCTATATTTGTGGGTTGTTAGAGAGAATTTATGGATTTAGGGAACTTTAAGTGGCAATTTATGGATTCATGGATAATTTAAGGGGAAAAATTCATTATTTGCGGAGAGTTCACGGGAAACTTTATGGATTTGTGGACAATCATGGGGGACACAATTTATGGATCTAGGGAAAATTTTAGGTGGCAAATTGACAGATTTGTGAATCATCCCGGGAGAATAGTTTATGGGTTTAGAGAAATTTAGATGACAAACTAATGGCTTCATGAATGATCCCGGGGGAAATAATTTATGGGTTTAGAGAAATTTAGGTGACAAATTTATAGGTTTATGAATGATATTTAGAGAAAATATAGGTGACAAATTTATTGGTTTAGGAATGATCCCGGGGGAATAATTTATGAGAAATTTTGGTGGATTTGTGTAAACCCGGGGGACAAATTTGTTGAAAATTTATGGATTTGTGGAGCATTGTTGGTAAATTCATGGCGAATTTATGGAATTGCGAAATTTTGTTGGAGTTTATGGAAGTTTATGAAGTTTTTGGGATTTATAGAAGATTTTTGGATTTTTTGTGAAACTTGTGGCGACTATGGTCTGGCCAACAATGGGTGGAATAGTGCAAAAGAGATGCGGTTCTATGAGTCAGAACCAGCCAAGCCTCTTGCACACAGGGAGAGGGTTTGAAAAGAGACTGGCAACTATACTGGGTTGGGAGAAGCCTAACCCGGATCAGGACAGGAAGGAGGTTTAAAAATTTAAATTTGTATTTTAATCATTTTATTTGGATTTGGTTTCGACTGTCTTACCCCATTTTCATTTGATTTTAACCGAGTTTTTTTATTCTTATTTATCTATTATTTTGTTAATATCGTTCTTTGTTCGTCAATTTCCCTCTAGGATCGAGATAAAGTCGAATTTTATGGCATTTGCAGTCAACTGCACCAAACAGTACATGCGACAAATAAAAGCAAGCATAATATATCTATTTCGCTTAAAATATATCATGCAAGTCCATATATAGCAATATAGCAACACATCTCATAACATCTCAAAATCATGCACACATAATTAACACATATCCGTATATGTCCTTGTACTTAGGATTTTAAGTATTTGCTACTCAAAATACGTGGCTCCACCGTCTGGTTAGTGAGTCATGTAGGGCTCAACCCCACCTCCTTAGATACTTCCAAAAGAATCAATCTCGAGCATACTCGGAGGTGTGCTATCCCTAAAATGACTCGTAGCATAAGGAGTCGTAAACCCTCCAACTCTGGGTCCGGTCTATATCGAAATGGAACATTGTCTTCACTCATTCTTTAGAAAGTGATTGAAACCCTTTGGCAAGGAATTGTCGGAATGGAATGTTTTGCCATCTCCGCGTCGTTTATTTTCAGCACTAAGACTGAACCTATCGGCAGAGGAATTTATATTGGCCTCCAAAACTCTCCCTGGCCATTTGTTCGGAGGTTCGTCCCAAACTTGATGTTGCATTTGTTGATGAACAAGACGGTGCAGAAGGGCCTTGCAAAGTCTTGGTGGTCTATATGAGGCAGAATGCAGTTGCCTTCCTCGTATATATTTATAATGCAACTATTGGACACACAACTAGTAGGTAACACATGCTCGACCTTCATTCGTTTGATCATTCTCTTTATATCGTTGGAATTGGATCTACTTCATCATGACAAATTATTCCAGGCGGGTTTTCTTCACTATTGTACGCGTAGTTGTAACAACATCCATATTGGATTGTGATCCTGCGCTTTCCCCGCATCCACTTTTGAGGCTCGGAGTATGTTCTTCGTTTTAACAAACCAAAACGTCATTTTTCTCTCAGGTTGAATACATAATTCACAATTTCATCTTGCTCTTGGTCAGAGAGACATCTGTGTGCAACTCGAAACCCTATAATATGTTAACATACTTGCCTTGTATTCTTTGGAAGTGTTCAAAATTCTGCTTTCGCACTTTCTGAAATCTTTCTAGCTTGCCCTCAGAGATGACCTGCAACTGAGGCGACTTGCTCACAAATTGGGGAACATACGACTCGACCTTTGCAAGTCCCTTTTTTCTTTCTTCTGGCTCAAGGACGAAAGTTTCTACTGTGCGCCAAATCCACCTTTGTCGGAGTTTACTCGGGAATGGCATGATTTTTAACAAAATTTGCATCGACGTCTCCAACGACGAATTGGGGCAGTGCCAGCCCGACTGAACGATCTAGGAGCTTGTTTTCTGATGTAACTGCAACATTGTCGGCTATGACTTCTTTTCTCTGTCCTTCTCGTAACTGTTCTAACATCTTTCAGATGTGGGGATTGCGGTTCCGCCGCTGGGTACGTGTGACCTTCGATGCTGAATATCTGCTGACGGAGCACTGATAAGCTCAACCTTACTCGTCATCACGATTGACTTTATTTTCCAACTTCAAAGTTCTTGTTGTTGGCTGCCCCTGTCTCTTTAACTTCTAATCTCCTCTTCTTTGCAATAACTCCTTTCTTCTTACTCCTGAATTTCAACATCGACTTTTGATCACGAATTTCCTCGTCTTTCCACTGTCAATGACCTCCCTTCATATTCTATTTCAACTTGTTCAAAGTCGAAATCAAAATCAACCATAGCTCCTTACTCAATCTTCTTCCTGTATATTGCTAGACTGATGCCATTTTTGGAAGTAAAGATCACACACCCACCTAACATCTTCCTGCAAAAAACATGTAAGAAATCAGTATGCTAAATCAGGGTCGAACAAAAACAATAAAGGCTTATTTATTTGATAATTTTCTCTAGAGTATTTTCTTTCATCTTATTTATTATTTATTTATTTTTTGTTTGATGGCGTCTATATATATGTGTTTACGATTGTACGAAAAAAGAAATAATTATTCAAAATATATATACCACATTTTCAGTTGTGAACACAAATTTTTTTTAGAAGTTAACTTTTAATTTCAATGGATTTGGTATCAGTTTGAGTTTGGACCCAATCACTGGCAACTGATATGTCAGCGTTTCTAAGAACAAAATTTTACTTCTAGAACTCGCTCTTTAAAACATCACGACGTATAATATTTTTTTAAATATCGCCTAATAATGAGAAGCATTGGATGTTGTCCTTGGTAGTTCACTAGTTGACAAGAGCCTCCGGAATAGACTATTTCAACCACGAACAACCCTTCCGAAGTTGGTTCGAACTTTTCTCCTATCTTGCGATGTGCAATAATTGGTCTATTGAGAACTAGAACCAAGTCACCGACTTTAAAAGTTCTTGGGTGGACCAGTTTATCGTGAGCTTGCATTATTTTGGCATGATATAGCTCCAAATTTTGTTGAGCCAGTAAGCGTTTCCCTTCAAGGTTTTCCAACTCCTCGAGTTGAAGTTTTGCATTTTATTTAGTAGTAATTTTGTTAGCCATAGCAGCTCTTAACGACGGGAATTGTACCTCTAAAAGTAGTACAACCTTGGACTCAAACACAAGAGCGTAAGTCGTTGCCTGAGTGGGAGTTATGAAGGTCCTTCTATAAGCCCATAAGGCTTCTAATAATTGCTCGTGCCATTTCCTCTTGTTCTCATTCAACGTTTTCTTTAGGATTTGGACGAGAGTATTTGCTCTCGGGTCATATATTGTGGAGTAATGCCAATCTATACCGTGTATTCTGACAAAATTATTGGTCTTGGTACTTTTGAATGCAACACTGTTCGAGATAATTCTGCGTGACACACTAAATCGGTATACAATTTGGTCTTTGAGGAACTGAATGATGTGGTGTGCTTTCACTTCTCTCAACAGGACCGCCTCTGCCCACTTCGAGAAATAATCTGTTGCTGCGAGTATGACCCGGTGTCCCTTTGAAGACGGAGGGTCTATATGACCCACTATATCTGTGTCCCAACACTCGAACGGCCACGACACAATTGTCGGATGCAACACATTTGGAGGTTGATGTAAGATCACTCTGTGTACCTGACACTGGTGACAACTTTTGGCGATTTTCATGCGGTCGGTCATCATTTCTGGCCAGTACTACTCTTATCTTTTGATTTTTATTTTCATCTTAGGAGCTGATTAATGAGCGCCACAAAGTCCCGCGTGCACCTCTTTGATGATTTCTTGTGCTTCCGACCCATTTAGAGACCTCAGCCACATCTGATCGAAAGACCTTTTGTAGAGGACATTATCCATCAGAGCATACGATAGAGTCCTTTTCTTTATTTGATGTGTCACTGATGTATCATCTAGCAATTTTCCTGCCTGTAGGTATTCTATGAATGGTTTGCACCAGTCTTCCCCAACCTCATTAACTGTTGTCGCCATTTCTTTTGTTCCCAATTTATGTAAAGTATCTATATCGATTTGGGACAACACTTGACGTCGTTGGACTGTTATGTCCATGATACTTCCCGAGGACATGGAAATTCTTTGGCGAGGATTGTTAAGCCGTCTGCGAGAGAATTCTCCCCTCTGGGGATTCTGTATTACGTTATATTGGGAATTTGCTCCAATAGCTTCATGGTGTAATGAAAATATTGCTCCAATTTAGGCTTCAAAATTTTATATTGGCCGTCGATTGGTTGGATAATCAATTGGAAATTGCCGTAAATATTAATATCGGTTATATTCATTTAAATTGACAACTCCAGTCTAGTTACCAGGGCTTCATAATCTATCTCGTTGTTCGTACACGACTCTCTTAAATGGTATGAGTACTTCATGATTCCCTGCTCCGGTGTAATGAAAGTAATCCAATTTCTGCTTTGCTAGGCATAATCATTTGTGAATATTTATCTTTTCATGCCGACGAAGCTCCGTCGAAATAAATTTACCATCGTTGAGCATTGGGGCCTTTTAGGCTCATGATCTGTTCATCAAGCAACTCGTCATTGAGAGGAGATTCAACCGACAGTGCGTGAGCCATGAGAAAATCTGCTAATACCTGTCTATTTGCGACTCGAAGTGGCACGAAGCTTATATCGAATTGCAATAATATCATTGACCATCTCACCAACCTTCCGGAGAGTGTCTGCCGAGTCGTTAAATATTGCAATGGATTGATTTTGGAAATGATGTTGATCTTAAGAGAAAACATGTAATGCCTATGTTTTTGGCCTAAGTTTTTGGCAGAGAAAATCAAAGCCAGACAATGTTTCTCAATAGGCGAATACTTTATCTCCGCTGGTATTAGACGTCTCCACAAGCAGTGGAGGATATTTTCTTTACTCTCCTCGTTGATCTGAGCTAGTAGGGCTCCAAGGGATCGTCTAAAGTCGCGATATAAAGTATTAATGGTTTACCCGGGACAGGAGCTGCTAAGATAGGAGGTATCATTGAGTACTGTTTGATACTTTCAAAGACATGTTGATATTTTTCGTCCCAAGTAAACTTGACATCCTTCTTAGCCAACGCGAAAAAATGCTGACACCTACCTGATAGGTTAGAAATAAAGTGCCTCAGATACGCCACCCTCCCTTGGAAGGATTAGAATTGCAATAATATCATTGACCATCTCGCCAACCTTCTGGAGTTGAAAAATGTCTGCCGGGTCGTTAGATACTGCAATGGATTGATTTTCAAAATGAGGTTGACTATATGAAAAAACATGTAATGCCTAAGCTTTTAGGCAGCGAAAATTAAAGCTAGGCAATGTTTCTCAATAGGCGGGTAATTTATCTTCGCTGGTATTAGACGTTGACTCAAACAACAGAGGTCATTTTTTTTTACTCTCATCGTTGACCTGAGCCAGTAGGGCTCCAAGGGATCGTCTAAAGTCGCGGTATAAAGTATCAAAGGTCTACCCAGGACAGGAGCTGCTAAGATAGGAGGTATCATTGAGTACTGTTTGATACTTTCGAAGGCGGGTTGATATTTTTCGTCCCAAGTAAACTTGTCATCCTTCTTAGTCAACGTGGAAAAAGGCTGACACCTACTGATAGGTTAAAAATAAAACGCCTCAGATAAGCCAGCCTTCCTTGGAAGGATCGTAATTGCTTCAAGTTTTTAGGGGGTGACATTTCTAAGATAGTTTTAGTTTTCTCCAGATTAATTTCAATTCCGCGGTGACGGATGACAAATCCTAGAAACTTCTCGGAGGTGACACCGAATGCGCACTTGAGGGGATTTATTTTAAGATTATATCGCAGTAACCGCTCGAAAACAATTCTCAAGTCTTACAAATGGTCTTCTTTCTGTTTGCTTTTAACAATCAAGTCATCCACATAATGACTTGTTGGTGGATGAGGTCATTGAAGATTCTCTTCATTGCCCGTTGGTATCAAGTCCGAAAGACATACTGTGTAGCAATACACTCCAATCGGTGTTCTGAAAGCTGTGAATTTCTCATTTTCTGGCACCAGCTTAATTTGATTATATTTTGGCAAACCATCCATAAAGGAGAAAATTGCGTGAGATGAGGCAATATCCACCATCAGTTCGGGGATCGGTAACGGGAATTCATTTTTTGGGCACGTTTTGTTTAAGTTCCTGAAGTCAACGCACACCCGAATTTGACTGTTCTCCTTCCTAACCAGTATCACATTGACCAACCAGGTGAGGTATTTCTCTTCATGGACAAAATTGACATCTATTAACTTTTTGACTTCAACTATAACTAGTTGCTCAATTTCAAGTCGCATTCTTCTAGGGGGCTTGCATAACTAGACCAGCTTGGTCCAATCCCAATTTATGAACTACAACTTCCGGAGCCAAGCTAGGTATTTCCTTGTAGCTCCACGTGAAACAATCTTTGAATTTCATCAATAATTTAATAATATTTGTAGACTCTTCTTTATCAAGTAGAGAGCTAATGAAGGTCAGCCTAGGTTTCTCTTCGGTCCCTAGGTTAACATCCCTTAGCTTGTCCACAGTCTACTTGATCTCCTCGTTTTGAATTATGGTGGAGCATCCTCGATCGGGGTGTCTTTGAAGTCTAAAGCTTCCAAACAATCTTCCTTAGGATCGTTAATAATAACCAAACAAAATTGTGTATCATCAACCGGACCCACTATGCTAAACCCAAGAAGTTTTGAGTTAAAGGCTTGATTATTGTTACTCCATGGCTCTTCAAAATGATGTGATTGGTCCTTTGTCCATTGTTTAGGTACAAGTTTCTGGACAAAGGGAGAGTACCACTCAACTGATAATTCCATTAATTCAGAAGAAATATTCCCTTCTAGTTTTTCATTAGTCTCAGAACTAGAAGCGGAACCACGAAGAAACTTAATCAGTTTTACACCAACATCATGCACCTCCTTAACCACCAAACCCTCGACCTTATAGTGATGGATCGGGTTAGGGCCATCATTTGCACGTAGTTGTTGATCCTTTCATATATTGATTTATATTCATAAGCCTTTACATCTTCCAAAAAATTTCAAGTTGAGGTTTCTTCTAATTTATCGTCATTGCATCCCTCTTGGCTTTCTCCTCTTCGGAACTGTCCTCCCCATCAATGTTGATAACCGGATTTTTTGTTTGCCAACCCTATCATTTCTTCCTTGGCCTTGTCTCTGGCCTCGGCCTCGGGTACGAGCTCTGGAGGAACTTTCACCATCTCATTGTAAAGGAGTGGCGAGGGCTCGTGGAACTAGAATCGGTGGGTCTTCATCTTGTGTCGCTTCGGGCTCCTCCACTTCCTTTGGCACGACATTTCTGGAAACTGTTTTCTTCGGGGCGCGTAGTAAGCAATATCCTCATGGATCCCCACCTCGTCTACATTAAATGGTTGTAAGTCCCCTTTGATGCAGTGCTTTTGCCCCTCAAACCAATATTTTATACATTGATGTAAAGACGAGGGAACCATCCTTTTTTTGTGAATCCATGATCTACCTTGGAGGGAATTGAATGAAGTCTCGGAGTCGATAATTGATCCAAGGGCTCTCTCTCCTTTCAGATTGAAGCCCCTTGCATTATTTTATCCGCTGACAACTTGCAAGCGTCAATGTCCAGGCATGCCAATGTTCGTAAATTCATTATATTGATGGATGCCTCTTGATCCACCAACACCCTGGAGAGCATGTACTTATGAATGTTGATAAACATGTAGAGGGTGCAATTATGATCTGTGGTACCAAGCAACAAATCTTCATCCGTGAAAGTAATCTTTGTTTGTTCTCCCAACAAACAAGCCTCATTTAAGGAAGTACCAACGAGCTGAGCTAGACAAATCTTTTGATCGAGCAAATCCTTAACTAGCGCTTCCCTCATTTCCTTTGACAAAATTAGGGCTTCTTAAATGCTCAACTTAATAGGTAATTTCCTAAGATGGACTAGTACATTGTAATCCACTTTATTATTCGTTTCCTCGACCTCCCTTTGAACGGGTTTCTCATCCACCGGCGGGGCTGGCTCGTCCTGGATAACCACTTGTTTCTCCTTCACTGCTGGACCCATTGTTGGGGGTAACATTTTTCCTCTTCTCAAATATAACTTTGTTATTTCCTCCAAATCTTAAACTGGTTCTGAAGACATCCTCTCCAGAGATGGGACAATGGGTCCTTTTGAAGTTTCTTCCGAGTCTGAAGGTTCTAACTCGATTGCAATCGGCGACCCCTGAAACTCGAGAACAGTCGGCTCACATTCTGATCTATCGTAACCCGTGCAGTCGACTTCATCCTCTTTATTATTATTGAATTCGCTAAGATTTTGTACGATTTGAGAATCGTTATTAGAATCAAATCAAGATCCGAATCAGGTTAGTTGTTTTTAGTTATGTTACTAGTAGAAACAGTCAGAATGTAGCCTAAATCAACATACTTTACAGTATATGACCCTGAAGGGAAAAAGAAATAATCATACAGAGTCAACGGTTTGAGGTGGTTTTCCCCCAAATCCGAAACAACCATTCTAGGAAATCCAACCCTTAATCCACTATTCGGCTCTTCAATCTTCTTGTTTTCTGTGGTCTTCTCCATCTCCTTTTGAGGTAGCTTCTCTACTATGGATGATAGTGCTGGCCTAATGGGTTTTGAGTTTTGCATTGCAACTTGTACCGGAGCATTCTGGATCTGTTTTAATATCTTCTTTGAAGGCTTTGTCCATGCCATGCTTCATCCGTCATCTGCTGTGTATGGATCGATTGGAACAATAGGATCGACTAAAATCATATTGATAGAACGTTTTTCAGGTTCTCTCATGTATTCTTTCGGGATCGTTATGTTCTCTCTTTTGAGGTCAACCTTCAATCAGTTCTTGAAAGCGAAGCAAGCCTCTACAGTATGCCCAACCATCCTATGACATGGGCAATATAATGGGTGATCTTCTTACCCACCTCCTCTGGTCTCTTCGACATAGGTAATTGGAATTTGGGCTTTTTGATTAGGTTATGGAACAGCTTCTCCGCCGCTTCATCCTTAAAAGTGTGTACTTTACTCAAACGTTCCGCTATGGTTGATGGTCGTCTCCTATCCGTTTGATAGAGTCTTTGCTGAATTAACTGTTGGTTGTACTGTTGAAGGACGAGAGTTTGCTGCAGGAAGAAGGGGCCGACCGGAAAAACAGCAGTAGGCAGCTTGCAGGATGTTATGGTGGCTAGTTCCTGCAGGAAGGAGTTCCGAAGGCTAGGGTATGTAGGGAGAGGAAGTTCCTAACGGCTAAGACCTGCAGGAGGGAATTCGACGGCGAGAAAGGCTGCAGGAGGAAATTTCGGCGGCGGGGCCTGCAGGGTGAGGAAGTTTCCATCGGAAAAATTGAAAAGAGGAGGCGGAGGAAGGGCTTGTAGCATGGCAAATATTGTTGGCTGCATGGAATAGGAAATTTCCGGCAGTAGGAGACACGAGGGTTTGTTTCAAGGCTCTGATACCATGTTGATTTTCAGAATTTAACTGAATTGTTTATTGATATGAAAATGGGGTATAAATACCCCTACATGAATCCTAAAATTGGAATGACACAAAAAATGAATTAATATGAAAGCAAAGATATAACACCTATATCTCCGGTTAATTAATTCCTGATTACTTGAGAGATAAATGAAATAACATAAAATAGAAAAGCATAAAATAAGAAAGGAAATAAATCCAACTCATAATAACATAAAATAGGAAAACTTAAAATAGAGAAGAGAATTAATCCAATCCAAAGAAATAAATCTAAAATAGGAATGTAAATAAATCTAATCCAAGGAAATAATTCTAATCCTCATAACTTCTAACGTGAATAAATTATTTTCTTATATAACTTCTAATAAATTCTTCGCAATAATGAACTAGGATAGGACCAACTGGTCTCCTTATCTAAATTCCCATGATGACTTGAACATATTTTGATTCCATTTTATAGAATAGTAACCATTGCATGATTGTATTTAATCAGGATGGTGTGAAATCCAAAATGCCTAAGTACTGAAAAGAGGAACGAAGTAGCTTTACTAGCCATTGACCTTAAACCCTCAGATAATAAACTGGAGCCTATAATGTAGCCGAATCTTTAATAATTTTTTATATGTTCTGCTTTAATTCTGCCTACAGATTTATACTGTTTAATTATGTGGTCTACACTATTTACTTTTGTTAGGATCACTTCAGAAACCCAGCTGCTACAACACTCCCCCCTGCCAAGTGGCAAAAGTTCTCGTCCAACTTAATGGTAATCTATTTTATTCTTCCCCTAGATACAATTTTATGCACTTGAAGCATGTTGTGTACCTAATATTCATTTTTTTCTTATGATTTGAGAATTATTAGGTTGTGTTGGATGCATTTGAAGCTCAGCCATTGAGTGATGATGGTGGAAATGTGAATAATCTTGAGAACGACGAAGCTTCTTTTAACATAAAGTATCTGACCAGCAGCAAACTAATGGGGTTAGAGGTAAATTTAGAGCAAAATATTTGTAATCTTACTTGAAAGAAACTTATGAGTTACTATTTTTTCTTCTGCAGCTGAAAGATCCTAGTTTTCGGCGCCATATTCTTGTCCAATGCCTGATATTGTTTGATTATCTTAAGGTGCGCTTGTATTAGTTAATTTTCTTCTTTTTTGAAGCAGCCTTAAATTTTGACTTTATCTTATTTTATAGGATACATTTCTCTAATGTCTTATGATTAGCCACAATTTTTTTTTTATTAATTAGTAACTATTTTTTTATTTCCAAACCATGAATCTAGTTGCTACTATTTTGAATGTGATTAATGAAATTATTGATTTGGTTACTTTTCTTTTGAATGTGTTTGTTAAGAAAATTAATTTATTCAAACTCTAAACGTGAGTGCAAATTGTTGCAGTTAAAATTTACAAAACAATGGTAATCTGATTCATTGTTTTGACTTGATTATTTTATTTTTTTAGCCTATTGGCTAAAAATTAATTTATGTTTAACCATAAAACCTTAATTAAAGTTTCCCTATTTTATATCTTAATATTTTGCACCATGCAGTCTTCCACAAAGTTTGTGATTGCCTCCTTTTGAGTAGTACCGTATGTTTTAACAAGGTTGATAATGTATTGTTTTTGTTCTCTCTCAATTAATCTACGCATGAATGTGCCACTTGAATGTTTTAGCAGAAACAACTAAGATATGTATTATAATAAAAAAACAAATGCATTTTACTTGACATGTAAATGAGAATGATTTGTAAACACAAAAAGACCTGAGAATTAGCGATAAAGATATAGTTGATAATTTTTAAATCTAGACGAGCAATGCTTTTCTAACCTTGTTCTCCAGTTGAAATGGTATCATAAATGTTATAATCGTGTAACAAATTGAGCCAAGTTAGATTGTTAAAAATGTGCATTTTGCATTAAAAAGCTAAAAGGTTACAAAAGTAATCAACTAGACATTTACATTATGGTGGATGTCTT
The DNA here is from genome assembly GCA_022702705.1 of Papilionanthe hookeriana x Papilionanthe teres. Lineage (NCBI taxonomy): Eukaryota > Viridiplantae > Streptophyta > Magnoliopsida > Asparagales > Orchidaceae > Papilionanthe > Papilionanthe hookeriana x Papilionanthe teres. The sequence continues at coordinate 91,001,331 of CM040425.1, forward strand.
GTAAATCTAAAAAGGCAAGATTACAATTTGTAGGATTCCAGGTAAAGGAGTTAGACAAAGAATACCTAGCACAAAAATAGGCTGCGTTGTTGTAATCCATAGATGCAAACCAGAAAGCACCCGTGAATTGGGCAAATATTATGTGCGGCGACAGCCATTTGGACGATTGTTCGGATGGGCTGCTACACTGTAAATGACTCCGTGGCCGTATCCTGACCGTCATCCGTACTTGTGGTCCACCGCACGTAATATTTCTCGTGAAAATGAGGAGAGAGAGGCTAAATCAGGTTCATTGTTGGGTCAGCTTCCCCATGTAGCCGGCTGCATGGTTTGGCGAAGGAAGTTAATGTCATTCTCCTTGTCCCCCTAAATAATGATGCGTTTGAGCCTAAACATTCACAGTGCAATGATCCTTTTGATAGAGAGGATAGCTTCCATCTCGACCCGAGAGTTATCCCAATGTTGAAACAACAGCAGCCACAAGGGTCCCTTTGTCATCTTGGATAACCGCACCAAGCCCAGCCAAGCCAGAGAAGGCGAGTGATGTTAGCTTTAAGTACATGAAGGATGGTTGCTGGGGTGATGGCAAGTGCATGAAGGATAGTTGCAGCAATAACAGTTGGAGTTCAAAATGACGGCCATTCTTTTTGTCATTTCTAGCCCTCCACACATGGTAGACAACACAAGAGTATAGTCTCCCCTCAACCCCTGATTTTTAGACAATGTGTTGAGGCCCGCAAAACTTTCCTCTTCACTCCCAAAAGTAGGAATTAGAATGTCCCATTTCTTAAGAATATTGAAAATCTTAAGTATCACTGTGCAGGTTGTAATAATATGGATCAAATCGTCGGGCCCTGCACAATCCAAGGACAGACTGTCATTCTCCATTCCTCTTTGGCGCAGCTAAGTATCGGAATGAAAATCTTAAGTTTCTGGAGCCATTTATAGTTGTCAAGAGCAGGTTCAAACTGTTTTTCATATGCTGGTGAGGTTATGATTCTTCCTAAAATGAACCAAAACAAGCTCAATCGGTGAATGTTTGAAAGAAGCAGTAATGGAGCAGTTTGAGAGTAGCAGAAACCTGAACAGGAAGTTGTATGTGCACCATCTAAATTTTATAAAGTGAAAAAGGCTCTGCTAGAGGCTGTACTGTGGGGACTTTTACTTCGATAAACCTTCTCTTTTCTTTCTTTTACAATGCTAAAAATTAACCACCAGTTGTTCCTTGCATCCTTTCATCCCTAGCTGCCTATGGTATTGCGTGTCGCACTTATTGAAGAAAAGAAACTGAACGGAGGGGAAATCATTACTAGGTGATTTGGGCAATGGAGGGTAGAAGATAAACTAATTATACAAATAGATAACATCAATTTGAAAGAATTAGGAAGAAAAAATAATAGACCAAATGTTATATTTATAAAAATTTTGAAGAAAGATTCATGTAAAACTAAATTTTATACTAAAGATTTATTTGGAATGTGTACACAACGTAGTTTAGAACTGACTCAATATTTGTAATATGGCTAACCTGGATAATGATTCTGATAATGGTCAAATCTCCTCTTCATCTTTGTGTTAATTTCTGCTATCTGGTTATTAAGGTTTGTTATTTTACTTTGCAAAATTCTGGCATATAAAAAGTTTGACTTGTGCGGGAAATGTGGTGATGGAAAATAATATATTATATGTATAGCACCCGCAGTTCATAGCCTTTCATGATCACGAGCATAGCACTTACGGCACTGTTAGTCCATCTTGAGACAATAGTGATAACCTTTTTTGGAGCCAGACAACATAGCACAGGAGGGCCACGACAGCACCAAACAAAACATGAGCCTGAACTTTTCATTTTTCCCTCCATTTTCCTCTAGCATTAATAATCTTTCTACCATATTAGAACCCTTTTCCCCAATAGTTTGATGACAGGAAATCTTTGACCAAGTTTGATGTAAGTTTTTAGCAATCCGTTTTCTTGATATAAATCGACTAATGAATTAGCAAAATTTCATATAGTGAATTATGGACAGGAATTATTTGTTCAATCCATATCAATTAGATTTAGAGAAAATACTGTATGTATCTTTTTCTCTCTATGGATTCTTCTCATTTAAAGCTTTGGGAATCCAAATATTAAACTCCTGTCAGTATACCAGCTAAAAATCCAGGGAATTTACTATTTATATCTAACTTCTGTTTCACAGTATCGAAATGAGTAGCATGAGGTGGTTCACCATTTTTTTGGTTCTTTCTTTTTTTATTATGTGCAGGCGCCGGCAAAGAGTGAGAAAGACTGCCCCAATGAAAGCATGGTGAGAACTGAACTCTCTGAACATTTAATATGTTTTTATTGTAGTCAGCTTCCATTTTCTATGTTTTAATTAAATATCCATAAAATAACATTAGGGTTTGCTTCTTATATTTGAACAGAGAATTTTATGTTTGCAATATTTTTTGCTAATGCATATCGATTGAGCTTTTAATTACTTGACCGAGCCAGGACCTAGTTTTGCCATTAAGTTTCCACGCGTTTTTGGCGCCTGCTGAAGGATAGAGTTCTCAATAGGTTTTTTGAGTGAGACCAAAGTCCATGAAAACCAAAAAATCAGCTCTTTTGGGTAGTGGTCGGTTTTGTTAGGTAATGACCTCTCCAAGAAATGGACTTGCTTATAGTTTTGCTTGTTTTCCGATAATTTATATGATGTTATAGGGGAATCTATCTCAACAGATTCATATCTAACGTCTTTGGGCTATCTTGATCCAAGATTGGATGTGTGGTCCTTTTGGAATCTGTGAATTTTTACGTTAGTGGTGGTCTGACACAATCCTTTTAACATGATTACACAAGTTTATAGTAAAATGATTGATTGAGTTTTTGTGATGTAGGAAACCTATATTTAATTTTTGCCTTCTCCTTCATGTCATGAAGGGTGTGCACTGGTATTTGTTTTGAATGTTGGAGCTTTCAAATCCTATTGTGGGGAAAAAAAAAACATTGAGTTTTCTCCCCACCATGCTTAGTAAGACTTATGTGGGTCACATGCACAAAAAAATGCACAAGCATGTAATTTTTACATTGCGCTCAGATGGCGTGCATGGGAACTTAGACGTCAGGGCAATTGGCTTTCTTTTATACTATTCTTGCACGTGGGTGTGTCCGCAAGACAGCAATGAGACACAAATAACTCTTTTGTTATTTTTTATTATTTTTTCATTTTCAGTTTTTTCTATGTTTAGAGAGAGAAAAGAGGATGAAATAGGATCGTGCAGCAGTCCCTCAAGCTGTATTTAAGAAAGCTTTAACTTAAAAGATTCACGATTCTTTGAACTCCTATTCTTTTTCACAGCAGTTAATCTTATTGCTGTCATTTCCCGCAAGCTCCACCTTCTTTTTGCTTCACAAACTTGTGGTCCCATCGATGACTTCCTCTTCTTTACACAATGTTGATATCATTGATGCCTTCTCACATGGATTCCCGTCGAGTTCTCCTTGATTTGCATGCAACTAGTCCTACCAAAGGCTTTGCCTCTGAGCTCTTGGTGTTTTCCCTCCTTCACACATTGCTAGGACCATTGATTCCTCTCATGAGAGTTACTCTTGTGCTTTCTTTTTTGTTGAGGGCTTAGGTAGGTGGATGCAGAGAAAACGAGTTAGAGAAAAAAAGTGAGCAGGCGCGCGAGGCAAATGTGCTTGAGCATTGGTTTTGTGTGGATATGGTGATATGGGAGAGAAGAGGTGTTGGTACACGCGTTATGAGGAGAGGAGATAAATGCATGATTTTTTTGTTATTTTAATTTTTTTTCTATTATTTTAAGTCAAAAGTAAACTTCACTTTTTCTTATTTTTTTCTTTTCTTTAATTTTTTTTAATTATTTTTTTTGTTGCTTGCTCTTTCCTCTTGCTAGGAGGAAAATCACATTGATGATTTATATGCACTTAACTTTTGAGCATCCAACGAACATTGGTCGGTGCTGACTATGTTTGTGTTTGCTCTCACCAGAACAAGGTGTTGGCTGCTGATTGATATCAACTATTACTGTCTCAACTGTACGGTTTCCATTAACCACTGGCATTTGATGCCCATCTTGTCAATCACTTGATCTCTTCTGTTTTAGGAATGACAAATCCAACCATCCATACCATTCATTGTCTCCTGATTTCTAGGATTCTTCGTTGATTTTCGTTTGACCTATCATATGATCAACATTTGAGTACCGTCAGCCAATTATATTAAGGGTCCGTTTAGGGCGGTGATGCTTATTCAGAACTATCAGGATAAGCGACTTATTCGATAAGTTCGCTTATTCGATAAGTTCGTTGATGACTGTGATCTGGATAGAATTTGTTTGTCTGTTTGGTTTGAGCGTGTGGAAAACAGTGATTCTGCAATTGAATGTGGATAAATGACTATTATACCCCAGAGCTGAATAAAGCTGATTATCTGTTTGGTTTTGCAGTTTAAAACAGTGATTCATAGTTGTTTGTAAAAAATAACAAATTCAATTCATTTTTTTGTCGAAAGTGGAGACGCCAACTCTTAAAACTCATAACAAATATTTGTATGATATGTTTAAAATAATATTATGTGTAGTTTTATATTTATATAAATGCTTCTACAAAATAATTTTAAAGAAAAAATTATTTGCAAATTTAAATTTTGTTTTAAAATATAAATTCTTATTTTTTAATATGAAATCTTATTTTCAAGCTGATGAAAAATTTCTTTATTTAATTTGTTTATTCTCTTATCTTCAAAACAATATTTAAAGAAGCAGCAGTTCAAAATACATGTAAATAAAGTATCGGCACATAAATAAACGGAGTTAACATGAGGCAATCAAACGATTCGAATTTAGTACGAGTGAAACACAAAATATAACCTTAAGGACGGTATCCATACAAAATACGTATAGTAGTGGAGTATCAACGGTTCGAATTTTACGTACTCTGCTCACCCAACAAAAAGTTTAAGATACCCGATTAAAACCAAAATACAAAATGCAACTACAGTTAGTAACGGGATTATAACATTCGATTTAAAATTCAAAAGTAACATCTCACGAGAACCGTTGTTCGGTTGTTGCACGATCGATCGCCCAACAACATTAAGCGGTGCAGAAACACTCGAAGCAGAAGTGATGTTCTCTGATTGTGAAAACATGAAACCCCGTTCAGCATTCTCCGATTGAGACAAAGTTGAGTCCGAAGGGGTGTCTACCCACCTAAAAACTTGCGGTGCTCCGCGTCTCGCATCCACATCGAGCAACAATAGGCCGTCGTCCATAGCATGCGTTGCTTGCGTGGTGTTAAGTAACAGAAGGCGGCCCTGCAACGACACATAACTCTGTCGGATTTCCTGAGTACATGAAACTCGTATCGTCACTTAGATTATTAAAAAGATATTGTTTCGATCTAATAATTTGTACAGTATTAAAATAAAACATTAGTTGGAATAGTAAAAAAAAAATAAACTGAAAAATTAATGATATGGGGCATTTACGTACATACCACCAAATTACTTGTGTATTTACATATAGCACCTATACTTTGATCTTATTCCATTTATACAACATAAATCATTCATATCACATAAAAAAGATCACTAATTTTATTCTTAAAAGGTGAAATACATTGTTCCATGCAAAGTTCAGATTGAAGATATGTAAATACATAAGAATTGGGTAGCTATAAATGCAAATCTGCAAATAATGAGGCAAACAGCGAAGTTATAAGAGGAGTTTGAAGTTCTAACACAGCAATTCTGGACAAAATTATTTACAAACAGAGAAGTTAAGCCATCTATAACAGTTCTGCACTTTACAAATTATGAGTACACCATGCTCGATTACAATGGCAGGTATGAAATGCACCATTTCAATGTATATAGGCATTTGGGCATTCCAAACTCTTCAAAGTGAATATTGTATATAGGCATATCCAACTATTGAGCATTCCAAACTCTTCAACAGGTGATTTTAAAAACCCACATTTGAGCATATATTTCAAAAGGTGATTGTAAGAACCCACATTTCAATGTATATAGGCATATCCAACTATTGTTATAGGTATATATTTCTCAAGCATATATAAAATCTGTGCAAATTTCTGCACATTTGGGCATATAAAACTATTTGAGCATATATTTCTCCAGCAGCAACCCAAATTGACAAGCCTACAATCTTCGAGCAAAGAGCCTTCTAACATCCAACTCTCCCATATATCAAAGTTGAAACTTGCAAATACAAACTCCATTCATCGATTTATCTGTCACCAAAAGGTGAATAAGGACATACATACAACAAAAATCAAATTCTCTTCAAATTATTACAATGTCCAATCAACCCAAAGCAGATTTTTACCATATACAGCTTGAACATCAAAATTATGCACAAACATGCAGATCCATAAATATAACTGCTAGCCAAAACAAACCAGTGATCCATAAATATATAAATAACATAAATTTTTAGATTTGAACCTTGGATCAATTGATCAAAATTGTATCTACTAGCAAATGCCGAAATGAAATATTATATAGCAGGGTTCTAAAAGAAGATTATGGGATTTACTAGCAGTCAAAATAATTATATAGAAAGCATGAAAATTCTAAGTATACAGCTCTAGGAAGACAACTCCCAGAAAATATTATTGACCTTGAAAATCATAAAATACAAAGTTATAGTGCAAAGGAAGGACAATCGCATTAGTTATGTTATCCCACCAATGAGTTGTTGCTAAAGGACATAGAAAGATAAAATAAAATCATTTTCCCTTTTGTTTCATTATTTACTGGAGTTCTATGCTTGAAGTAACAATTATAAGTGTTCTGTAAGAGAATTATATGGCCTTGGTAATGCACCTCACATGCCATAACCATTCTGATGTGGAACAAAGTCTATAAACCATAGAAAATGAAAATGATGGACAAAGTGAATCATTTTGAATAAAATATGCAAGTTTTTAAAATTAGTTCAGTCAATATTTACATGTCCATGACAAATATATTTAAATTGTCAAACTTCGACTAGTTTTATTCCTATAATTAAGCAATTGAGATTTCTAACTTTGCCTTAGATTATTGATGTTGGACTAGGATGAGAGAAGACAATAGTGTAAGGTGAGGATCCCTTCATAACGAACAAAGGGGAGGCAGGACAATAATGTTCAGAACAGAACAATTTTAATATCAGGTGTAGGTGAGAGGATCATTTCTCCATAAAGCGATCTGCCATACCATCAAACGACCTATATGAAACTGACAGAAACCAGAAGCTGAGAACAATTGAGATTTCCTAGTAGTAGAATCCTGGAGCAAAAGAGTTCGACATTTTTATTGCCTTGAGGTAGACATATTGATGAAACGAGTTTCTGGTATTGTAAAGTTAGCTATGAATGCATGGCTGGATGTTATAGGTCTAGCCAAATGTATTATGTATAGCAAGGATAGAAACCGCACGGTGAGTGCGAAAAAGGTCAAACGGACAAGTGATGCTTACTATAGCAACATATTGATGAAATAATAATTTTTATAGCTTGGCAAGCTCTAACCATAAATACATTAACAAAGGGTACGCAATTTTTTGCTTCCATCCAACAATTCACATAAAAGAAAATTTACAAAAATACCACATCTGTGCCAAAATAATCATAATGCAGCCAAAATAAAAAAAAGAATACATAAGAATTGGGTGCAATGTATAGCAATGCATTGTTGGAAAAAAAATTATGCTACCAAACAAGCCCAACAAGAGTTATATGCAATTAAAAAAGCCATCTCCGTTTCGAAATTAACCCACAAGCCGTATTCAATCAATAACAAGGCATATATAACAAGTACTTTGCATAAAACTACCATAGAGCCAAAGCATCATACAGAACAAATAATCTTAATAGTTTAGATCTATGTAAAGACTCTCAATCCGTAGTGAGAATAATTGATAACAATTTATTACAAACTCCTTAAAATTTCATCTGCTATTTGTTCTCTCAAAGCAGTCATCTCTGAGGCACATTCACCCTCTCGAGAGTTTGTTTCTTGTGATTCTTCCCGGGGTATTGTACGTCCCAAATGGTATTCGAATGCTTCGGTGGAGTTTGTTGCGAGTCATCGTCTACGACCGCAAATTCTTCATCCGTGCGGGAAGGGTGCCTTCGAATGAAATTGTGTAGCGCCATAGTTGCCACTACTATATGTACTTGCTTCGAAATGGGTATGTGGGCGTATCACGTAAAATAACCCATTTCTTCTTCCACACCCCGAATGCTCTCTCAATCACGCCGCGCAAGGATGAGTGTCTCTTGTTAAATAATTCCTTTTTGCCGCGCGTAAACCGTGGTGGTTCCGCAGTTCAGTAAGGAGGTCACGAAATATCACCTTTGTCATGCGAAAGATGTTTGAAAATCGAGTTGGGTGGCCTGCAATAACTCACCGACCCATCTATCCCCAATCGACCGGACGTCATGCAAGTGGTTCGGTCGACGTATTTAAGGTAATAATAGTATAACAACATAACAATTAGTGCAATTCTGCGGTTGTGTTCAAGTTCTTCCTCGTAGTTAACATCTTGTTCTTCATCCATTCTGCGAAGTAAAGAAAATAAAAATTTGTATAATCTAGCTAAAAGAACTCAAGACATTTGTTATGATATGTAGCAAATGGAACACACAATAGGTGAAATCACATAATGTCTTCAACAATAACGCAGAATAACATGAACATCATAAATGAAAGACAAATAAACCACATCCTAAATAACGGAAACAAGTCAATTGTCCATGACATGAAAAATAGAAATGATACGTTCCAAAAAAAAAAAAAAAAGATATGACAAGTGAAATCTTCAGTCAATCATGAAAGTTTTTAAGTAAGCGACTCGGTATTTCGGTTCCAACTTGATGAAGAAATGTCTTATGGTTGGGTCCCGTAGCGAACTTCACGAACTTCACATAAATATTTGTTTCCACCGTAACCTCAGGATATGTATCGAGGAGTTGGAGACATTCTTCGATTGAGTTGTTAGTTGAGGGACCACTCTTTCGTGTGCAAGTATCAACGAGTGTGTCTATTTTGTCTTGGATAAATGCCACACCTTTTTTGTTTTTTTCCACTCGAGGACGCTTAGCCCCACTTGTAGATTGGACATCTGTGTGGTCAGGGCTGAGAACTTCTCTTGAGTCATCTATGTGCACGGTGTCCATTTCATCTGGCAATCCAGAAAACCTGTCCTCATTTGGGGTGAATGCATATCCACCTGTTGCAACAACCCCCGTGAACATATTATCCAGCTTCTCCTCCAAAGCTGGATCTATGCCATTACATCTGAATTTTTCTTTGTCAGGCATGACATTCGTAATAGATCAAATAATATATTAGTCAATCAAATTCAATATATACAATGAAAGAATATGGGGTAATCTTATATAATTATTTACCTCAATTTTCCGGAACCACCAATCATCGAGTGCAGCAATTGTCCGGCACGCTGGATCCCAACCCAACCCCGTTGATCCTCTTGAGATCTTTCCATGTTCTCCAATCCTTTTTAGTTGATCCCACTTATTTTTAGCTTCTTTCGGTCATAGTCCCTTCCACTCGCTTCATCGAATCTAATCATAATATTTTGCCACCCTTCTTTATTAAAATATGTCGTTGGCATGTTCCCAAGCTCAATCTCTTTCAAACAGAGATCACAAAATAAATTAGTGACCTCTTTATCCCACATAGCCGACGATGCAGTATCTTTAATTTGATTCATTCTGTACTTTCAGATGAAACATTAAAGAAGAAGAAATAGAAATTTTCATCTCAAAATGTAATTCAGGCCAAGCACTCATATTCCTCCCCCAAATTGCAGCAACATAATTCCAGAAATGATGAATAAAAGAAGCAAAGAAATCTCCCTTATGATGAATTGCCATTGCACAAAGGATGCTCAATTATTTACACATCTTTGACTTCTACTTATATTCATGCCACTTAAATCATGTAAACTTTCAAACAGTATATCATCGTAAAGACATTCAAAAGTTAAATACCACCTCCCATTCATAAGTAAAGCAGCAGTTAAGAGTTAAATGTATCAGTGCATAGGAATTGCATGAGTTTAAAAGAGCTGAAAGAATATTTTAAGGAGGAAGCCCTTGTGAAATAGTAGTCTCGGCTCACTAATTATTTCAAATGTAGGATTATCTACTCTTTTTTTGTCATGGCAGACTAATGTTGCTTTGGTCTCCAACAAAGACCTTTCTGATTTTCCTTTGCAATCCTAAAAAAGAATTTTATTTACTCAAACCATGTAGCAATATCGTCATTATCATAAAGCCACAAACAAAACAAAAAAGAAACGAATGGGCCTATCATAACCTGCAGATACCATAAAAGAATTTACGCCTTGTCTTCCAACGAGAAGACATACTTCACATTTTGAGTACTAGCAACTTTTTTTTTTTTTTGAAATGCAATAATAAGAAGTAAAACAGTACAGTAAAAGTTTACAAGAGTTTACAAGAGTTTACATAGGGAAAGAAGAAATGCAGCGAGAAAAATTAGAGCACATAAAACAGAGAAAGCTAAAGCATGTATATCTCTATATTTTTTTCTCACGTATAGCCCCATAGACCGAGCAAAGAAGAGAAGAGGGGAGAATCGTATACCTGCTAATGAAACGGGAGAAGACCGATTGGCTTGTTAAGCGGCGAATCGTTGGTGAAGCACTGCGGAGGAGAAGACCGAAGGCTCGCGGAGGAGAAGGCCGAAGACCGCCGACGATTGCTGTCTGCTTGTCGCTTCCTTGTCGATCCGAAGAATGGGAGAAGACAGATTGGAGCAAAGCCGTGCGCCGCTAGGTTACGGGAAGAGCGAAAGAGAGGACGGCGCCGCTAGGTTACGGGAATAGTGAAAGAGAGGGTTATGGAGCGAACGAGAGGGCGGCGGTGGAATTTACGCGATCCATAAGCCGAACCGCGAGGTCATACCTCCGATCGGCTTCTTTCACAAATCAGAAACGTGCTTATTTCAGAAGCACTTCAAACGTGCGAATCAAACGATACGGCGGCGTTTTGACCCGCACTTATAAGCCCTCCCAAACGGGCCCTAAGTGTTCATTTTCTGGGTCATCTTATCACCCATCTTATCAAGATGACATGCAAGCCAATTACTCATCCTTGATTTTTGTCCTTCGCCTTTGATTGTACTCCACGCCTACTATTGACTGATGTGTGCTGCCTACGGGCCACGGATTTGTATGCTTATTTATTGTTCACTCTATTACCCCTTCTATTATCGATAATCACCAATCCTTTTAACATGATGATGCGAATTTGTTAGATTTTCTTCTACTCACTATGTGCTAAAATAACCATGGTTTGCTATATTATCTGTTGAAATTCAGAATAATGCAGAATTTCTTTATTGATATTAAAAGGGTTATAAATAACATTTACATGAATCCTATAATAGGAATGACAGGAAAATGAAATAACAGAAAATGAACGATATAACACCTAATATGTCTAATTAATCAATTCATAATAATTATTTGAAGATAAAATAAATAACATAAAATAGGAAAGACTAAAATAGAAAATGAAATAAATCCAATCCAAGAAAATAAAGTTATATTAGGAAATAAATCTAATTCTCATAATATCTATTAGGAATAAATTATTTCCTAATATAACTTCTGACACTCCCTCTTAAGTTGAAACATGGTTGAAAACCATGTTCAATTTGGATTTAAAAACATCAAATATTGGGCGAGAAAGATCCTGTGAAGTAGAACTTGAAGTCTTCATCTCGTACTGCTGTTATCTTTGACTGCAATTTTTGCTGTGTATGTAGGTAGGCAAAACCTTCCTACAGGTAATGCTGCAGGCGAGTTTGTAGGGTAGTAGACAACGTACAAGAAAAAAACTGACTTCTAGATGACTGCTTTTGTCTTTGACTGCAGTTCGTACAGTGTCTGTAAGTGGGAGACTCCTATAAGTAATGCTGCAGGGGAGTTTGAAGGGAATTAGACTACCACAAGAAGAGTTACATGGTATGACTTGCAGAAAAAATAAAAAGTTTCGGAGGTAGACTATTGTAGGAAAAGTTTTGGAGGGTCTGATACAGGAAAAAGGTTCTGGAGGAAGACCTGTTGCAAGATTTCAGGTGAAGGACCTGCTGTAGGAAAAGCTTAGTTTGTAGTTTTAACAGCCTTAGTAGCCTCTGTAGAAGCCTTAACAGAGCAACATATGACAATATCTATTGTGAAGCTTGTTTTGTAGTTTTGGAACCTGAAGAACTAGCAAGCACTAGCTCCTTCAGGTATATAGAGCTTCTAACCTCTCTGTAGACTTCACTCAAGCAGAAGGTATAGTAAAGGCAGCCCGCATCACTAAATCAGTACAAAAAGGGAACAACAAGTTCTCCTTTTCTAACACCACCATTTATTAGAATTGGACGGTTTTTAGACCTCTCCAAAATATTCTCAATGATATGTAAAGCCAAACCCCTTGTTTGCGGATTGCCACTTTTTCCACTAATTTGAGGCAATAGGTAATGCGTCCACGCATGTATCCCAACAACCAGATCGTCTTGACAAGCCTGATAAATAGTCCACACAATCACAAGAACCTTCTTTTGTCCTTGATATTGTGGTTTATCTCTTATTTTGGGTGGAAGACTAATGAGCATCTCTGGCTTCCATCGAAGAAGCATTTCTAGTACGACAAATATTGTAACAAGAGATTTTGAAGAAGATTTATGTGTGGCCTTTTTAGAGCCTTTAGTAGTAGCTTGTTGAGCCGCAAGGTCATGGAATCTAGAAATCTAAAAACAAAATAAACAAGTGCCTTAGGTGATTTTGAAGCAATCCATGTTTTCATTCATTTTTCTCTTTTTTATTTTAAAAGGAGTCGTTAGCTTGTCGATCATCGTATACTTTCTTTCCATGATGAATCTCTCTTTCGGATCATATAAATGATCAGGAGGATAGAAACTAGAAAAAGACAGACATACGACAATAATGACAAATAAGAGAAGCAAAACGTGGAGAGTTTATGGGCGGTGAATCTCGCAAGGATATGTCAAATATGTCCGACCAAATAAAATCAGGTGGAGGCATCTTAGACCAATATCCGCGAAAGAATACCTACGTAGGCTACCTATAACTAGAGAGTTAGGTGTGTGTGCTTGTTCTAGGGTCATCAACACTCCCATGGGGACGAATCCCACTTGGTTGATTACATTTTGGGGATACCCAAGAATACTCTCGTTAAAAGAGGTTTCACTTTATTATCGTGGACATGAGGAAATAGTTTATCAAAGAAAAGTTGTTCCACTAGGCAGAGGGTCTCTCACATCTCAAATAGGTTGTGACTCATCGACACACTGAACCCAAGGAATAACCAAAATCATCTTGACGGTGATATCTCAACACATTAAAGCACGTCCGAGCCATAAGAGTAGAGGACAAATCGTCGTATCTTAAACGAGGGCAGCTTATCAACATCGAGCCGTCAAAATGATATCAACGAAGTCAATGAGCGACAGGGCTCAAATGGGGCTCAACAACAGGAATATAGTGTGATCTTAAAAGGTAGAGGTAGCTGGATCAGTGTACCACAGACCTGTCTTGCACAATCACTTGGACCCTAAGTCTACCAGGTCGTGAAGGTAGTTGACCAAACACGTCCTGAGATCTCCGGTTAGCAATCTTTGAATTGCGTTATCCATGGAGACCTCGGTAGCCTTAAGGTCAAAGGAAAGAAACTCTATCTTATGACTATCAGCTGGAGCTCCAAGAGGTGGGACTTATACTTGCCGAGCCGACAAGATGGCTCAAGAAAGAGAAAATGGAGGTTCAACTACAAAATTGAAAACTTATCGAACAAAAGGACTTGCACTCCCGTCTGGGTTGGAGAGCCTTCTAACACCATAGACGCACTAGACAACCACCTATATGTAAGGTTTGTTGGGCCAATCGCGTTCGAGAATCATGGAGAATTTTCCTTGGGACATGCAAATATTAATGCAGTTATTTAGAGCGGTCCTTAAATATTGTGGAGTCAGTATTAAATGATTGGTGAGAGTCATGCATGCAGCTTATTTTAAAACCGAAAGCCCATGCAAGAAAATAAAAGTGCAAATTTTAAAGTCATGAAGATTTTAATCCTAAAATTTAATTATCTTGAATATTTTTTTTATGATTTCATAGAAAACATTAAAATTTTAAATCCTAAATAGCTTATATTGCATCGTGATTCTCAGACAAACCACAAAAAGAAACAATGAAGCAGTTCAAGCATTCATTCATGCAATAAGACAAACAAGCCAAAGTAATATATAAGACCAGGTGTCGATGGGTCGACAATATATCCCAGAAAAGAAAAAGACGCCCGGACTCCACATATGCATGCCCGATCCTAAATTTATGCATCAATATCAAATGCGAAATTAAGATGCGTGACATGAGCATCTGCTCCTAGTCCACCGTCATGTGGTTCGTGCATTAAAGCACCTTGAAACATGTGCCCGTTTATTAGTTTTACGACATGATTCTTCCAGACTCTAAAAGCACATAGGAAAAAGCTAAAAGACTCGACTTGCATAGAAAATAAATGTTAGCGGGGAAAGCCATGAAATGCATAAGGAGCTGTGTTTGGTGGGGGGGCTAAATAACTCCTGCAAGAAAATATTAGCATGTAAATCATTACATGGTCCCCCATTTTGGTACCTATGTGTGCATATAGTGGCTTGGCTCATTGCAAAAGAACATCCTAACACACTACAATACATATCAGGTATGCTTGCACACTAAAACAGAAAGTAGGAAATATGCTTGGCTAGGGCAACCAATCAAGCAAAGAACAATAGCTAGACATAAAAAAAACTACCTAACACCTTAGACCTAGCCTAACACACCATTTAACGAAAAGTGTCATAATCAATACCTAAGTGCGTAAGGTCATGTCTCCGACTATCGTATGACTTTGACGGGGTTATCATACCGGTCCCATTCTAAAGATCCAAGGGATGTAAAACGCGTCACAAGCGAGGGCTGACATTTAAAAATAAGTGGCCTCACATATATGACATAATTTATATAGTTGTAAAAGTAGGCAGATAATACTAAATAGTAAAATTATCTAATTTTATACTTTCAAAATAGCGGATCTAGGATGGGGGTTCGTATCGCATATGACACATGTTAGAGCTTTTAGATACTTAGTACAGTTATACTCGTGTCAGCCCCGATGATTTAATTCGCATTGCTTTCCGGGATTAACCCAACAAACAATGCTTGTTAAGGCATCACGACCTACAAGGGGTCACTCTCTTAATGAGTTGGACAAGCCGTCAAGGAGAATGAGCAAGCATACATACATACAAGATTCCCACATTTTGATTTTTCAACCGAAGTACGAAGCAATCATAACGGGCGCTCAGAGGGGCGAAACACATTATGCAAATGAGTGCAAGGATGCTACATGCAATTTGACACGCACGAACAAGATATAACGGTATAACATGCTACTTATGAAGAGGAATTACGCCTGCCCGTGGACCCGAAGCATCATACGATAAGCAAACACCTGCTACAAGGAATGTTGCATCGAGTAAAAGAATACCTATGAAAAGGATTCATACCTTACCCGAGACACTCATCGAGTACACATGCAAACTTACAAATTATGCAACAAGCATATGACAAGTGCACCAAAGTGGTGAAAGTGAGTGCGCCTTGGAGGCAATGACTCATAAAGGACAGATATGACATTAAGGCAGTGACTGTATAGATGGGTATGCGAGGAGGCAGTGACCCGGGGGTGGGCATGCTGTGACGGCAACAATCCAAACAAATGGGTATACCGAGGCAGTGACTCGGAGGTGGGCATGCCGTGATGGTAGCAACCTGAATAAAAGAGTATGCGGAGGAGGCATTGATCTTGAGGTGGCCATGCTGTGGCGACAACGGTCCGAACAAAAGTTTGCCGAGGAGGCAGTGACCCGGAGATGGGCATGCCATGGTGGCAGCAACCAGAACAAAAGTGTGCCGATGATCCAGTGACCCGAAGGTTGGCATGCTGTGAACGCAACAATCCGGCAGATGTGATGGTCCTCACTAGGAAGAATCATACAAGTGCGGTGAATGTACGAATGGACACTCGAAATGCAATTCAAGTAAGTATTGTATTCGGTCACTTAGAGAATAGGATCACTGAGGAGAATTACATCTTGCCCTAATAATGACCAAACACTCATGCAAGCAAACATGCAACATGATGCAAATGCATACAAGCAAACATGGAACATGATGCAAATTCATACAAGCACGCAAGTGATCGATCGACCGGGCTGTGGTGGTTGGTTAGACCGAAGAGGAGGGTTGATCGATACCGGTCCCAAAAGATTGGGTGATTGGCCCTAGACAACCGATCAAACCCATGAAGGATGATTGACACGTAGCGGTTGATCAAACCCAGAAGATAGGTTGATCGGCTTGGGACAACTGATCAAACCTAGTACGGGTGATCGACATATAATGGTTGATCAAACCCAAGTGATAGGGTGATCAGCCCAGGACGGTCGATCGAACCCAAGATGGGAGATCGATAGATGTCGGTAGATCAAACCCAGAAGACAGGGCGATCGACCCGGGATGGCTGATCGTCGGGCCGATCGAACATGAAGAATAGGGCTATTGGCACGTAGCAGTCGATCAAACTCAGAAGATAAGGTGATCGACCCAGGATGATCGATCGAACCCAACACAGGATCAAACCCAAATGAGTGTTTGATCGCCTCGGGACGGTTGATTGAACCCAACAGAGAATCGAGGATCAGCCTAAGGCGGTCGATTGACCCGAAGTGCTCACGCGATCATGCGTACAACATGTAATATGATCCACACATCAAAGATGACAAGAATGACCATATGCAATGCAATCCAACACGGTCGGCGACACGTCGAACTCATCATAACGACCTCTCATAGGTAACTAGGGTTGGCACTTTTTGATTTGTGATATAGTCGCCTCCGGTTTTGGCGTGGCAATGGAGGGCTTCCCCCCTCTGATTTTCTCGTAGGGGAAACTCTCCACCATTCATAGGGCGGACTAGTTACAATACTTTTGTACTCCTTCGAACATCCAAGATTCCGTAGAATGACTAGCTACAAAGCTTTTCCCGTTCTTCGCGATCGAACTCAACAAATCCCTCTAAGGAAGGTTGGGAGTGCCAAAGTCATGGGAAATTGAGATTATGACCCGGCGGGGTTAAGAGCTACGGCTCACAAGGGGAATCACTAAGCTCCGAATAGGAGTGACCAATGCACGAGATTCCTAACCTAGGGCTTCCTCTAGGAAAATCAAACGGCCCATCACATAGGAGGAGTTGCAACGCTGATTAACGACGACTGACACATTCACCCCACATAGGCGATCGAACTCACGTGCCTAGACTCAACTAACCCTAAGGTTGGCTAGGGGATTTAGGGAATCTCACCTTCGCGACTGTTGCAGACGCTTTCTTCACGTAGGATGAAGCTCTCCTACTGGCAGGAGAGAACCACTTGATCCGATGGTGCTTCCTTGACGCTATGACGATGCTCCGACGAACCTTCCCCGTGCTAGGTTAAAGCTCTCCTCCGGCGTAGGACTCCCAAGCTTTTTCTCAAGAAGGCCGTCTTCCATCCTCACACAATGTAAGAAAATATGAAGAAGATGAGGAGGAAGAGGTAAGTATGATGAGGAAGAAGAAGATGGAGGAGGGGAAGAGAAACCCCTCCTCCTTTCTTTCTCTACAAGCCTCTCCAAATGTTCTCCAAGGCTCTCCCCAAAAGCCTCTCCAAACCTTCACTAAAAGCCCTCTCCGCCCATTCATCAATGAAGATGGAGGAGAAGAGGAGAGAGGCGGAGCGGAGCTCCAGCCCCCCTAGGGCTCAAACAAGAGAAAGGGGGAATGAGGGTTTCCCCCTCGTTTAAGCTGGTCCTCCCAACAAAATGACTGAGGATACCCCCCTTAGAGCGCCTAGGATGCTTTTAGAGGAGGGCAAAAGGTTCATTTCACAACCCCCTTGAGAGTTCCCTGGTGCTTCCTGACATTGCGGCGGCTGATGATTTCAAAACGGCGTAAAAAAGTTCAAAATCGCGACCCGGGAGGTGACAGGCGCCTAGGCGCCGCGCCCTCGACTGCCTAAGTGCCACCTAGACGACACCAGGGCGCCGTGCTCTCAAGAAAATATGCGATTTTAGCCTGTTTGGGTGCTTAGGCGCCCCGGTCTTCGGCACCTAGGTGCCGGACCTATGCCAAATGTCCAAATTATGTGTCACACCTCTGGAGGCTTGGGCTCGATGATCTGGAAATGTGTTTTGGGTGTTTGCGTGCCCGGGAACGTGCCGGTGCGCCAATCTAACCCAAAAGCCTAATTTTCACCGGGAGTGCCCGATAGAGGGCTTTTTCTATCCGGAAGCTATGAGAAACTCAAACTGAGTGAAATATAGTCCCATAATCTCAATATGGAGTATTCTCATCGGTCATTCATTAGAGAAATTGGTGCGAATGGTCATTCTAAATCGTAGTGCGTGTAGAGTGTCTCGAACCCTAATTTTCCCGTAGCGTACGTAGGTGGACTCCGTGACTTCCTATAGCCGTGGGGCGCTTCAGATGGACGTGCTGTGACCTCTAATCATTAGATTTGACACCTAGCACATCTCACATCTCGAATGGGCCTTCCGGAGGGAACTTTCTCGTGTAGGGCTGAGTCGCCACCAAACCTAGCTACTTGCCTCGAACAAGTTATAGACGGTTTAGGGTGGGTGTCTTGAACTACCGGATATTACGGACGAACCGTAGTCCATCCTGAGTCTTGCAGATGGACACCCTACACTTGTGACATTAAAAAAATGATGCCAACAATCCAATCAACTGATGTTTTGTAACAGGCTCCGAAATATGACGTACAAGTATTTCAATATTTATAGCAATAGGTGATTCTTTGAATATCTTCGTCCAAGAGAGTTGCGATGCTCTGACATTGGAAGATGCTCGCCCAAAGTAGTCAGTGAATCGCATCAGCTGGATATCATACCGCGACTCACAAAAAACCGATACTTCTGCAAGGTTTGCAGTGAGATCTGCTTCGTCAATCTTAGAGGTGGTCTCGTGGACCGCTACTTTTGGTTTAATAGGCTTCTTTGGCTTGACCTTCCTCATCGCCTCTGGCCATTCTCTTGTCCAGCTTCCTCTGCTGTACTGTTGTCCTCATTCTCATTAGAAGCAACAGCAGTGGCCGCAGATCTTGATTAAGAAGTGGGAATGTCAGTCGCCACAGTGGATTCAATGGCGCGACGATGTGCTTGAGGCTTCTGCTCGACTGATGTGAGTATTTTTGCACTTTTGAGAGGGGAAATGCCATATGCCTGCTGATCCGCTGCTGCAGGGCTGGCTGTCTTGCTGTAGGTTACAGGTGGATCTAGAAGATAAAAAATGCCACTAGAAAGGCTGTAGCAGGGAATTCCGGCAATGGAGCCTGTAGGGGTAGGAAATTTCGACAAAAAGCTGAAAAGAGGAGGCAGAGGAAGGGTCTGCAGCACGAGAAAGATTGCTGACTACAGGGAATAGGAAGGTTCCGGTGGCAGGAGACTCTAGACATTGTTTGAAGGCTTTGATACCTTGTTGGAATTCAGAATAATGACGAATTTCTTTATTGATTTGAAAAGGGGTTATAACTAATCATTGCATAAATTCTAGAACAGAAAATAGAGGAAAAAGAAATAAAATGAAAATAAAGATATAATACCTAATATCTCTAATCAATCAATTCATAATAATTATTTGAAAATAAAAGAAACAACATAAAATAGGAAACGAAATAAATCAAATCCAAGAAAATAAATCTAAATAGGAAAGAAAATAATGTTAATTTAGGAAATAAATCTAATCCTCATATTTTCTAACGGAAATAAATTATTTCCTAATATAACTTCTAACAGTATCTATGGTGGCTTTGGTGTTTGTATGGATTGCTGTGTTTGTGGTCTCCATCTTGTTATCAAATGGAGAGGTAGAGGAAATATTTTCAGAGATTTGGTATTTCCTTTTATTGTAAGAAATGCCTTATTTTGGGGTCAAGAAAAATACCAGGAATAGATTTAACTTGATTTGATCTTCTTTCGCACTAAGCCCCATCAAATAAAGAATAACATTATCCTTAACTCTGCCATTGATGAACATGCATATCCTTAACTAACTGCACAAAAGAAGAAAATTGAAATTTGAACTCAAAATATAAATTTATTCAAAATAAGTTCAAGATTCAATGGTTATCCTTCATGCTATCGTTATTGCAATCTAATGGTCCAAATTTCTTGTCTATCGGTCTTGTTTAGTGCTCTTCTGATTGATGATCCGTCTTCACCTGAGACTCATAATGGCTTGATCTTTATTTTCAATGATGTGATATGAATCTCCGTCAAGAGATCTTTTTAGATAATATGTTGGTATTCATCTCCACATAGCTCAGCCATCTTTTGAATATCCATCTTTATTAGGATGTGCTGCCCATGTGGACTGGCACCCTTATGGTAAGCCATCTAATGCCTATTCATCCACTTTATCTCACATAAATAAGTTGTTATATGGATACCGTTCTCATACTCTGGAAATGCAGCACTGTAGATTTTATTTCAGCATTTGTTATTTTAATATTAACTTCATTCAAATGTGACCTTAATGAAAGTATTTAACCCTGTTTGATGACAGCGCTTGATATGTGACCAGAATTTTATTATTTTCTGTTTTATTCGTAGTCGATATCGTTCTAAGTATTAATATTTTTTGGTCCAATAGCCGGATTTAATATTTTGAGCAATTCTCACATCTTCAAAAATCCTCTCTTGTCAAGCAAGAAGAAATCAAATCCTGCGAACAACGTGTTAAAAGACTGCTTGAATGCACTCCACCAAAAGGAAAGGAGTTCCTTCAAAGTATAGAGCATATACTGGAAAGAGAAAAGAATTGGGTAAGCAATGCCAGTTTATTTCATTTCATACTCTCTTTGATCAATAACGCAAGATCATATGTGATAGCTATGTTAGGTATTCACTTATGTGTATTTTGTCTTCAATGCATGCATGAGTGCTCGTCTAAGATATTTAAGTTCGTCAGTGTTCATGATCTTTGTTTATTTGTTACAGCTTTGGTGGAAATGGGATGGTTGCCCACCTTTTGAGAAGCAAGCTTCGGATAAGAAAACAGGGCAGGATGGAGTGAAGAAACGGTAAAAATAAATTATTATTATTTGATCATTATGTGGGCATTATTGTATTGAATATATATATTTTTATGTGGCTTTTTGGCTCGTCATGCTTGTGTTGATCTTTTTCTTTAATTTTTTTTATATAAAGTGGAACACATGTAGTCTTAAACATGGCATTCTTTTGGATCGGTAACATTAGTATTTGAATATTACTATGGATGAGGACCCATGTGGGATTCCATAACCAACTATAATCATTGAACTTCAATATTTGTTTATCCCTGCCTTTAGTATTTGTTACAACAACAACGACAAGAAGCCTTTATCCTACTAAGTGGGTCGGCTACATGAATCCTTTTTCTCCATTGTGTCTTATTGAGTGTCATATTTTCATTGAATTCTAAAAAATTAAGATAATTTTTTGTACAACACGCCCAAGTCCTATTAGGTATACCTCCAACCTTTTTAGCAAATAATAAATAAACTAAATAGCTTTCCTCTTAACTTTATTTCTCATTGTTGAAATGCAAATGAGAGACCATTTCACATATAATTTGATACAAACATTTTGGACATTAATGTAATAATGGCGTTCGTTAGTGATTAGTTTATGTTTTTGGGGACTTTCACTAGTGTTAAATCTTTTTGAGATGTAGGGTTTTGTATTGTTCGTAAGTGCATACAACTCGGTAAAGAGAATTTATCGTATAAAGAACTAAAAATAGAGAGTGAGATGGATGGGAGTCTTGAAAGGATACCATATGAAATGTACTAAATTCTTATCTATGATAAGTCGGAGAAGTCAGGCTTCTCAGAGGTTCCTTGAGTTATAAGATTTCATAGGGAGGGAGGGAAGGAGGGAGATCCCCCTTTCTCTCCTTTTCCTTTTTTACTTTATACACAAGGGAGAAAGATAATAAAATAATTGACATAATAAATTTCGTACCGTACGATGCCCTTCCTTGGTGTCTTGATGAAATGACCGCGATATTGGTTTTAGGTGTTGCCGATACGAGGATCACCCCTGATGCTTGGGTCAAAAGATCAAGTCTCAAGTCTTGGGTGACATATTTGATAATGAATTGATAGACATCCTTACTAGTCACATAGGTGGGCTAGGTCGTCATTTTGAGGGTAATGAATATAATCAGTTCAATAAGTGAGCTTGATTCAACCACTTCATCAAGTGGGTTTGACCTAGTCACTTCAGCAGGTGGACTTGACTTGGCCACTTCGGTAGGTGGGCTTGAATCATCCACTTTGGCAGGTGGACTTGACTCAGTCACTTCGACAGATATGCTTGATTCAATTAGTGAAAAATTCAGTAAATTTGTATTTGCGTATACATTTCATTCCTTGATTGTCTCGACTCTTCGATCAGATTTCTGCGGTATGAACAAGAGATTGAAGATCTTTTTTACTTCTTTAAGACATTTAAGGTGACAATGAGGGTATTTTGGGAATTAGTCCTTTTATTCTTGGGGCTTATTTGTTTGTCCTATGAGGACTTGAATATTTCAATTACCAATAATATTTCGGTATTGACCTTCGCCTAAGGGTACTATTTGCTTCTCCTATAGGAAGTAGTCTTTGGATTTATGTTGATGATTGAGATCTGCTCTTTCTTCGGGTATATTTGCTCTCCTGTGAGAAGGGTTCATTCCGATTCGCCTATTCTTCACGTTGTGATCTGCTAGGTGTCTTTTTTCTATTTTATTGGATGACTATGTTTTGAGGAAGTGAGTTCAAACACATTCTGTATCGGGGTAGCTTGTTGTTACGTCATTTGAACTATCTCAAGAAAGAAGAGCAAAAGTTAAGTTAGAGATCATGAAGGGTATTGATTGCAGTATTTATTTAAATTGGTAACTCCCTCTGAGATTTATTTTTATATGGTTGTGTAGGAATGAAAGTTTTGTGTATTCCATCAGATATTTTTTTCCTTGGAAGGGAAGAAAGATTTTGTTGGAAGAGATGAGGATCCCACTCGCTTATGTGGAGGAGACACTTTGTGGGAAGCAAGAGGCTCGTTTGAAGGTGGAAGAAGAGTCTCAATTGAAATTAGAGGTGGAGCCTCGAAAGAACTAAAGTTCAGAGGAAGGTATCCTTGAGGAAGACTTTTCTGTAGATCAGTAAAGATGGAAATAGCTTCCTCCGATCCTTTTGAGGCAGCCTTTCGAAGGGCATGCTTGATGGAAGAGGGGACCTCTGTTGATCTAGAGATTTGTTTACTGGGTGAAGTACCCCTGAACTTGAATGATCCTGTGGAGGTTCATCTTTTTAGTGTGCCAAAAGGGCCGATGCAGCATTTTAGTGTGGCCTTGGTTGATCCAAACTCTCCTAGTGAGAAGATCATTAGCGCATATTCATTATTTGCTTGTTTTAGGGCTTTATAAATCCTTTCTTTTGCTTAGATGACGATGCTGCAGGTGAATTTACAGGTCAAACTCCTAGCTTGGATGACAATTTTGAGGATCCTATGGAGATGGGGGATATCTCCTCCAGTGATCTTGCCGCTGGTGACAAAATTTTAGATTGAAACAGTGACAGTCTATCCCTTGAAGATAATGTAGCACGACTTTGTCAATCCAAAGCTTCTTTCCTTGATGAATATGATGATTTGTTGCTTTTAGAGAAATTCATGGATCATGATGTGAAGAGCTCATGGTGGATAAAACTGAGACCATGGTCCACCCAGAATGAATGATTCTGTTGCCGAAGATATTCGGGCTGCTAGAGAATTGCGTCCAGTTATGGGGGAGGTGTCCAACCCGACAGAGGAGGCCTTACTGTGTACTGGTTGCACGATCAATATTCTTTCTATTTTGTGGATAAAAGAATGTCAAATGATCACCTCACCGAGCTGGAGAGCGAACTGGCGGAGGCTTGATATCATATTACTGAGCTGGAGCCAGGGAGTTGTTTATTGTCCCGAAGTTCCAGGAACAGAGGAAAAATTTTAAAAGATAGATTGGCTTGATCCGCTAGATGTTAGAGATTGAATCTGTCCTACATTGCAACGTGAGGAGAAGATAGCTTAAGCCCTCCATATGATGGAAGCTACGGAGGCTGAAGTGATGCTTTTCAAGCAGAGTTTAGAATTTTAGAACCCTAATAATTATATGACTGGTGGTTGGATGGTACTCCACACCTCCTCCCTTCAGGGACTGTTGATGTCAAGGCTATAAAAGGGGAACAATTTATTTATTTTTTACTTTATGCATGACATATGTATTCATATGTTTTTCAAATGTATTGGTTTTATGTTTTGTTAGATGACATTTTTTTTGTCATTATATTTCATAATTGATATTTCCTTTGGAATCCATATCCACTGGGTTCTTGTTGCATTTATTAAAAATAAGAGTTCTTTTTTTTTTCTTGTTCTAAAGCATCTCATTATATGCTCTTTTTTCATGATACTTCGATGATATCTCGTTATGGAAAGAATGGAGGGTCTCTCCCACCGACAAAGCTTCAGAGAAGTTCTCGGGCGGAAGGGGATCAAGTGGCGCAGGCCCAATCATAATTTGTTTTTGATAATGCGGTGACTCTGAGAGTGGCAAGGAGGAAGGAAACTCATAATACGATAAATAATCATAAAATATGTGTCTATTACAAATAAATTTGTTTTGGTCTGCGGTTTCCATTGTGTGTAAAGCTAGTCGACATCTCAGACTTCTTCAAGATTGTCCTTGCACGTATAAGCCCAAGTGTGATGGTGGTCATTGTGTACGCCCGTGCTGAGGGCCATTATCGGTCAAGAAACTTGTTTCAACATGTTTTCCAGTTGAAGACACAATGATGATTTGATGGTGTTTTCATTATTGTTGAAGACAGTAGGTTTTGTCAACATAATGCCTGTTGATTGGAAGGAGCATTTTTGTTCTGCTGTAATCGAAGTGGTTGGAACATTTTTATTAAGATGTAGTGAACAGGGAGGGAGATGCCTGACGCGTTGGAGCTAACCAAGGAGGAAATAGAGAGTTATAATATTCTGAGGAAGGTAGAAATCAACATTGTTCGTTATACTTTTCTTGAGTTTCTCAAGAGCATGTTAGAAGGTCGTTTTCTGTCAAGTGCAGAGCATTATAGTCCTTTGTTTAAGATTTCACGTGAATTGTGCAACCTATATTGTAGTTAAGTTGCAAAGGTGAGGCTCGTGTCTGGCTAGCTATATCGCTAAGTTCTAGAGTGAACATATGCCTGTCGGTGTTGCATTACCATCATACTTAATGGAGCATAGAGTCCAGGAGGATGAGGAATATGCTCCTTAGATGCTTCCTCATCGAGTGGCAGAGCGCTCTGCTGCCTCCGGTGAGTTCTTTGATAGCTCAAGCAACACCTTCAGTATCGGAGGGTAAGGAAAAAAATGTGCTAGAAAAAATAAATTGTCTTGGCCGTTCCGTTTGGCGCGTGGGTCGGATGAAGTCAAGATGTCTCAGACGGGTTTGCTGGAGAGTCCTTCAGTGGAGGTCTTGTGGATTACTCTGGCCATGGAGGACCAAAATTATGATGGGGAATAAAGATGGGAGTCAGGAGTTAGTCGATCTGACAAAAGACTGGTCTTCTAAGGAAATTTTTTCGCCATTAGCATTTCAATTGGGCCTCGATCATTAGCTCGAAGCATCCGTGGGAGGTGGCGCGAGACATTGACCGGGAGGACCATTGCATCCTGCTGATGGAAAACTTGTCATCATCCTAGCAATAGGCCTATACCATCGACTCGTTTCACTGGGCTCTCACAAGGTAGAATATATTTTAGAAATATTCGAGTTGACTTGGAGAAAAAATTGCCTTCCATGTGAATTCCACAGAAGAACTTCAATTGATGTTAAAAATGTTTGAGGAGAATTTTGGCTTTCAGTGTTTCCTGACTGAAAATGCCAACGGAAAGTTCGTTTATGAGAAAGATATAAAAATGTTGACTATAGTCATGATGTGCCTTGAAAGAGAACTTGATATTCGAGCTTATCATGCTGTTTTTAAAGAAGCTACTAGAAAAATTCAGAAGCTGATTTGAAGGTGAGGTATCTTGAAGTGGTGCTGCTAGAGTTGGAACAGGAGAAAAAAAGGTCATGAGACTTTCAAAAAGTGGTGTAACAACTTTGTGTCCAAGTAGCAGAATAAGGGAGGAAATGACATATGGGGACCGAAGAGGAAATTGTGTCTCGGTATACCGCATCTCAGGCTTTTGAAGAGGTTATAGTGAATAACGTTAATCAGGCAATGGAATAAATTTTCGGAATTCTTGTGCGCAGTGGAGTTCTATCTTTAGAATGGAAAAATACTGGGTACTTCTTGAAGCTTCGATAAAAAGAGCGAAAATATGATTCTCTCAGTCACCCAGGACTGTCTAGTTGAATTCACGCCTTTTCTTGTACCTCTATAATCACTTCTTTTTTTATGAGTATTTAACCGAATGGTCTTGACTGAGTAATATCACCTTGATTTTGATATATGTCTTATAATTGTATTTTACTTTTCCATGATTTAGATGGATCATGCGCCTTGGTTAGTTTCTAAAATGGAATTTTTTTTACTTTAATGTGATGGGATCTTATGCTCTTAAAAATTTGAATTTAGAACATTATTTCAGAAGGGAGGCTTAGTATGTAATACCTTTGATTACCGTTAGAAAGGATTGATGTGACAGTTGCCTTTATATGTTCTACACGGAAAATGTATTTAGCTCTTATTTTCCTTTTTTTTCCTCTAGCTTTTGGTTTATTGTTCTCCTTTGGATGTTATAGTGCTTGGGAGAACTGTTGATTTTGATAACAACATTTCGATGAAAGAGAGCAAACGTTTATTCATTTTCCATGACTTCGGAGCTAGTTTGGAGTTGAAATCTGCTGTTTTTCAAGATTATGCTGGAGAAGTATATCTTTGATTTGCCCACCATCCTCTGGGCAGCGAAAGAAGATGAAGTGCCCAATATTTATGTGAAATAAGTTATCTACTGCTATTATGATAAGTTTAAACTGGTTCTTTGTTTTCCTTTGTGTGACAATCAGCTCAGTCTTATTTCTTAATTTCTTATTTTGTCCGTAATAAGAAAAAAATTATCAGTCAAAATTACAATTGGATAACTGCACACAGAAAAATAGAGGCACTAAGGATGCTTTTTCGAGACGGAGAATCATTATTTTTATATAAATATGGAAGAAAAATTACTCTGCCAAATCATTTTAACCAAACTAGTGGTAAAATTTGGAAATTTTGATCCAAATATCTTCTTTTTTTGGTAGTTGCAAAATCTTAGAAAATATTCTAGTTTAATTTTCTTCTGCTGTAAAATGACGTACAATTGGGAATTTTACTATATTACCTTATCGACACAAATATAATTTTGTTGAAATGTTTAGTCAGCAGTAGTTAATTCTGGCGAAAGGACTAGGCAGTGTGGACAACAAATTGATAATGAACAAAGCAACTGTGGTTACATACCACGCCTTCTCGGTGTGTAACTGTATTTTCATTTAACTTTTTTTTCTTTTATCCTCGGTAGGCTATTTCTGCATGACCAATACCTGCAAGCTCTAAGAAGTCCTGTAAATGTTAAAATCAATAGAGATTCCTGAGACATCAAAGTGGCACTTTTTTCATTAGTTTGATTGAATGTAATTACATGGCTATTAGCTCCTATTATTGGTCATATAGAAATAGCCTACCGAGGATAAAAGGAAAAATATGTTAAATGAAAATATGGTTACACACTTATAAGGCGGGGTATGTAGCCACAATTGCTTTGTTCTTTTTCAATTTGTTGTCCACAGTGCATAATTCTTTCGCCCTAATTAACAGATGCTGACTAAACATTTCAACAAAAATTATATTTGGGTCCATAAGGTGATATAGTAAAATTCCAAATCATACATCATTTTGAAGATGAAAATTAAACTGAAATATTTTCTAAGGGCTTGTTTGGGATCATTTTCTGTTTTCTATTTTTGCTGTTGTTTTTAGTCAGTTTTTCTCATGTTTTGTTTTCTGATTTTGGTTTTAGAAAACATATTGGTACTGTTATGGTTTATATGTTTTTAAAAATTTAAAATATAAAATATGTTAGTTTGAGTATTTTTTTTTAAAGAAAAAATATACTTTTTATAAAATGGTTGGGTTTACGTGCGCTCTAGTATTAAGCCCTGCCACCCTTGACATATATGATGTCTTTTTTGCTCAATCCAGTACGAAGCATTATCAGCGGGCAGAGGCGGTTGCCGGGAGACGGTTGTTCCTAGCGAGGGCTGGCTGCCAGAAGCTGTGGCTACTGCCGGCCACCGACAGTTGCTGGCGATGGTTGGTGGGGGCATGCGGTGGCGGCCGTGGAGCTTGCGGCAAGCCGTGGCGTCCCAGGTTTCCGACGACGGGTGGCTACTCGTGCGGGTACCGGCCGCGGCAGATTAGGCGAAGGGTTGTTTTGGTATCTTAAATATAGACAAAAACATGTTTTTTCTGTTTAAGTATTTTAAAAACAAAAGTGCTCTCCCAAAAAATAAAAAAAGAAAGAAAATAAAAAAACAAATAATCAAACATTATTTTTATGTTTGTTTTTCTTTTTTTTTTTAATTTTCAAAAACAAAAAACAAATAACAAATAACAAAAATTAATCCCAAACAGCCCCTAAGATTCTACAACTACCAATTAAAAATAAAAAGATGCTTGGATCAAAGTTTTCAAATTTTACCTCTAGTTTGGTAAAAATGATTTGGTAGAGTAATTTTACTTCCATATTTTTATGAAAATTAATGATTCTCTGTCTGAAGGAAGCATCTTTAGTTCCTCTTTTTTTCTCTGAGCAATTATCTAGTTGTAATTTTGACTGATATAATTTTCATTATAACGGATAATATAAGAACACTGAGAAATAAGATTAGGCTGGTTGAAAGAAATGTTGAGCTTCTATGGGTTGGTGATGGATTTGTTCAAGTTTGTGATGATGCTGGAGATTTATTTGGGATGGAATAGTTTTTGTTCCTTACTTTGTGATGTCTTTTGATGGCCTTGAACATAAGGTCCATTCATGGTGGAAGAAGTTTTGTTTTGTAAAGAATGAAGGGATGGAGGTTTCCTACTGCATCTAAGTTTCCAGTGTCTAACACAGTTGTGCATGAGTCAGGCTTCGCTGTATTCGAAGAATTCAACCATTGGTGCTTAAAGGATAAGAGATTAAATATTAGGAATTTCATTTACTTTGGTTTTTGAAAATACTCTTCGCGGTAAGCTTCCATTCCATCTTGTTCATCATGATCTTATTTGTTTGTAACTGCGATTCGACGATCCATGCTTATGTGAAGAAAAAATTCATTTTTCTTTAGGGATAAGTGCGAAGCTTTTTGTGGAAATAGAACCTTCGTAAAGAGAGAGTGGGGGTGCTCGGTCATGCTAGCAAAAGCGTTACTGTGATAGTTTTGTGTGATGATGATGAGAAGGCTGGTGCTCTCTTAATACTCTTGTTAGCGTCATGCCCATGAAGAGAGATATCTTTGGTAAAGAGGCAACCGCTGCCTCACCAGTTCTTTGAGTCTAGGTTTAGGGAAAACAATAGTCGAGTGAAAAAGGGAAGGAGGTTATGGGGGAGATTATGCTTGTCGATTCGTCACCTGATGAGTTCTCGTCAAAGAGACGTAGTATGGAACTAGTGGAAAGGGCAAACCCTTCTACTTATTTGGCTTCTTCATCGGGGGTTTCTAATTAGGATGATTTTGATCTAAAAGG
Organism: Papilionanthe hookeriana x Papilionanthe teres; assembly: GCA_022702705.1. Classification (NCBI taxonomy): domain Eukaryota; kingdom Viridiplantae; phylum Streptophyta; class Magnoliopsida; order Asparagales; family Orchidaceae; genus Papilionanthe; species Papilionanthe hookeriana x Papilionanthe teres. The sequence goes on from CM040425.1 coordinate 91,031,292, forward strand.
ATAAATATTATCGAGGAATAAGAATGAGACCCATATTATTGTTTATATGTCTAAATACTAGGTGTCTGATGGGTCTTTTTTGGATAAATCCTATCTGATGGGCCGTTGATTAGATTTCCTAACTTAATGGCTCAAGCTAAAGCTCAACGATGACGACTTAATGTACTAGTGATGGAGAATGTACCAAACACGTGGTAGAGGGTGTACTCTCTGTGTCAAGGTGCGTTTGGGAGGGTGTTTCGTCTATTTTTCGAATTGAAAGGCACTTCATCTGCCATTTGGGAGGGCGCTTTTGGACTTATTTTCGGCACCACACTTCTTTAGAACAACGAAACGTCAAACGATGGGCGTTGCTTCCTTTCCGTGGTGTTGGGTGTTGAAGTACTAACCTACCCCTCTACAATTCACTAAATGGCGTACTATATCCTTGATAATACTCTTTGTTTGACCCCTTCTCCCTTCATTCAGCCATGGCTTTAGGGCAAAAATTGAAGTTCTTTGGCCCCTTCTCCTCTCCTTTCATTTTCGATGCTGCAACCTTTTGCCGCCTCTCTGTATGTGTTATTCTTCTCCTTTCTTTCTCGATTGTCCTCTGTGGGGGTGGTTTGATGCTTTTTATTTTATCTTTTTTGTTTTCCTTATTGATCTTCTTAGTTTACCTGTTGGTGGTTTGATGCTTTAGTACTTGAGGTGTATTTTTTTTCCATTTTGAGATGGTTTCTTGTTTTGGTGCTTGAGGTGTTTTATTGAATACCATAAAATTTTTTCTATTGGTGGTTTGGTGCTTGAGGTGGCGCCAATAGGACTACCCATTTGTTCTCTGTGGTTGTGGTATGTTGCTTTACTTTTTGCTTATTTGTTTTCCTTGTCTAGCTTTTTTCGTTTTCCTTGTCATGCTTTTTTCGTTTTCCTTGTTGTTGATGATTTGGTTCTTGAGGTGGTGCTGACTGATTTTCCTCTTTGTTATGTGGTGGTGGTTGTGGTTTGGTGCTTGTATCTTGAAATTGAAGAGGTTGTGCCCTTGGGCTTTTTGGTTTTCTTCTCTGTGATGGTTTGGTTCTTGCCGTTTGAAATATTCAATTGTAATTAGGCTTTTTTCTTGCTTCTAGATGGGAATTTACATGCAGATCACACAATTCCTATGCTTGTAAATTCATCTACATGGACTCCTTGCCTTCCTTCATTGTTTTGCCCATCCATCGAGTTATACTTCTCAATTTTGTCTTGCAGATATTCTTCATTTAAAAGTATGATATTAATGTTGGTTATTTTTTATATTATGTGCATTTAGACTTGCTCTTCCTTGCATCTTTTTATCTTGATATGATATGCATGAAAGTCAATGGAAAGTTGGCAAAAAAAGATTTTATATGTTCAGATGGTTTGGTTCTTGCCGTTTGAAATATGAAGTGTTGTTTGAAGAGAAATTTAAATGCACGTTACACAATTCTTATGCATGTATGTTTCTAGCATCTAAAAATAATAAGTGCTTGTGGTTTTGGTTTTGTTTGTAACAGTGAAATTCACTTAGTTGAAGCACCAATGCAAAACCTCTTATATACATGTGTATCAAGTAAAGTTCCTTTCATGTTTCGTGAAACATTGAAATATGGAGTGATACATTTGATTTTTGTGGCATGGTGTTCTCTCTTGTTTGTTGGCCATGAGTGGTTTGGTTGCCTTTGTTAATTGTTGACTTCTCGCCGTGGGTTGGTTGTAATTTTGCAATGTTGGCTGTTGGTAAGGGTTGACTCTGGTTTTTGCTGTGGCTTTGTATTGATGGTTTTGAAGTGTTCGACTTTGACGCCTTTAGTTTTTGAAATGTTATGTAGAACAATGATAGAAAAAAAAACAAAAAACTAAAACAATCGCAAATTGTCACTTATATAATTATCCCCACCTGTTTGTCATAGATACTATCTAGTCTAATAACATACACCGCACTGTTACCTAAAAATACCATCTAGTCTTATATCACATATGCCACTGTTAATTACAGATATTATATGGTCTTAAAATACACATCATATTGTTAACTATGTATACTACTTGATCTTAGATCACACGTGCTACTGTTAATCACCGATACTACTTTTTTATAAAGCTCGTTTGATACAATTGGTGAATCTGGATGGAGGATTTTCTTATAAATTGATCTCATTGAGCTCTAATTCTATCAGTATTTTTTTTTGAATTTTGTTTCAGTTTTTATAATTATTTTTTAAATTACTAAATTATATTTCTTCGTCCAAATGTTTTATCTACATAATACATAGATAGGTAAATAAAAAGGTGGGATATCGACCATTTGGGAGAGGGAGAAAAATATCTTATTCTGTGATTTATGCTTTAAAGAAATAGAAATTGGTAACGACAACAAAATTTTATGACGTGGGGCTCGGGAGAGGACTGGCGGGTCCTCAAGGAAGGGGGTCTGCCGCCCCCTCCTTCCTCTCCTCTTCTTCCTCTTCCCGTCTTTTCTTTTTCTTTTCTTTTCTTATTTACTTTCTTTCTTTCCTAGGGCCTTTCTAATTTAAATCTTTTCTAAACTCTGAGATCTGATTTTATTTTTCCATCTCATTTCAAATGCATTTCCTAAAATCTGAAATTTGATTTTATTCTTCTTATTTTAAATGTTTCCTAAAATTAGTCAAGTCTCTTTATAAATTAAAGATGATGTGATTGGAGTTAAGGGTCTTGTTTTGATATCTGAATTCAAGTTTTTGCCTTGATATTTTCCCTTTGAAGGCTACATATGAGGTTGAAATAGTAATCGTCTCTATGGGTTCGGGTGGTGCTTCGGCTGTAGCTCGTCCCTTCTAACATATTTATCTATCCTTACATCCTTTCTACTGTTGTCAACCTGCTTTTCAGCCCTACAGCAGGCTATCGCGCCTCTTCCCCAGCAGCTTCCTGGCCGACCTCCTTGCTGTTGTTCCCGTCTCCTGCACATCCAACAGTCACTCCAACTCCTCCCAGTAGCCTTAATAGCCCTTCCTGACATTCTTTGGGCCGACCTTGCTCTTCCCATTGTTGCTTCCTGACTCCAGCATCCCTAGCAGCTCCCAGACTCCGCCTGCACTCTTGCAGGCTGCCCTCCAGCCTCCTCCTTGTACCCAACCAGCTGCAGCCCAGCTTCTTCCTCCCTCCAACCTGTTGTTAGCGTTATCCCAGCAAGGCCACAACTCTCCGTACTCCTTTGCTCTGGATTTCCTACTTGTCATTTTTTTCTTGCGTCGTGCTTATTGTGTTGTGTGTTTGTTTTTATCTTGAACCATTGCTTCGTGTGGTTGTTTTCTTTACTTGAGTCTCCATTGTAACCTTATTTGTTAGCAATAATATTTCTATTTTAGAGTCGTTGTTTGAGTCAACTCAAGTATCATTTGGTATAAGAGCTAGCCCAACCATAGTCTCATTCTACGGTTTCTCTCCTTCCCAATTCACCATACCAATTTGTTTTTCTTTCTTTCATTTATTCTTTCTCTTCTTTCGTTTTCCTTCTTTTTTTCTTTCCATAGATCCCAAACTGCAAACATGCTGCCAAGGAGAGATGCCTGAATCTACCTGAGAAGAGATACGAGAAAACTCCGTCGCCTACAACAAAGAATTGCAGGGATTGAAGAGATGACATTGGAAGAAGGTACCTTCGACTAAGACTTGGAGAGTCCAAGTCTCAGGAAAGAGAGAGAAGATGATCCGAATCCCTTCCATAGGGATAATTTCAGCGATGAAGAAGACATATCATGGCGTTTCAGAATCCAATATAAGAGGAGGCCTATGAAGGTATACATACATCCCTCCCATAGGGAAACTTTCCAGGATGAGATGTCATTGGAGGGCACCAAGATCACGGGATCAAGGTAGATTTGTCCGAGTCTGAGGGATGCATGGATCCAGTTGAATTTATTGAATTATATAGGCAATTGAGTGAATCTTTGAGTGCAAAAAAGTGCCCGAAGAGAGGCAGGTCAAGTTAGCTGCTATAAAATTGAAGAAAGGGCCTTCCTATGGTGGGAAAACATATAGCATTAGAGGAGGTTTGAAGGCAGCGAAAAGATTACCAGGTGGGAGAAGAAAGAAAACTATGTTGAAGAAATATCTTCCCCCTCATTACTGCCAAGACATATTTTTGAAAATCCACAATCTGCAGTAGAAAGACCTTTCAGTAGAGTTCACAGTCAGTGAGACCAGTTACAGCTAAAGTGTGACCTGATAGAGTCAAATGAGGATATAGTACCCAGATATCTTGGGGGCTTGAAGTCTAATATTAACAATGTGGTGCATCTATAGCCGTCCTGGAAGCTAGGGGATGTCTAGGCACTAGCATTGAAAGTTAAAAGACAGCAGAAGCAGAGCTGAAAACCACCACCAGCCAGACAGCTGCCCACAGTTGGAGACATCTGTAGGAGCATGCCACAGAGAGTTGATAAAATTGGTCTGGATACGGATAAACACCCACAGTGCGAGGAAGCTGACTACAGTGCCTGCCATAAAACATTTCGAATGCCACAGATTTGAGCACATAGCCTCCAGCTGCCTTACGGGTGAAGTTGTATCCTTTCCGGAGCAGGGCACCATGGAAGAGGTTAGGGAGGAGCAGGAAGCTGAGGAATAGGGCGAGGAGTATCAACTTCCACCAGATGATGGAAAAGTGCTTGTGATTCGATGTATTCTGCAGGCCGAGGACACAAATGATTCGTAGTGGTTTCGCCATATTATTTTCTACACCCGTTGCATAGTGAACAGAAATGTATGCAGTCCTATTATCGACAACGTTAATCGTAAGAATGTAGCATCGACCCAAATGATAATGAAACTGGGACTCACAATTTAGAGGCATTCGCAGTCATAATCACTAACGTGGTTGAAGAAAATAACAGGGTCAGCATCCGACATGCCTAGTAGAGTTTTCAATGGGGTGTTAGCTAGATGACTAGGTATAGTGTGACGTCGTTTCCATGGATTCCTGCCACCTTATGCTAGGAAGACCGTGACAATTTGATTGGAAAACTCAGCATTATGGATTTAAAAACATGTATTCCTTCACCAAGGACGGTAAACACCTCATTCTACCTCATTCAATAGCATCTGTGGAGACAAGGGCCACCAGCATAGTAGCGGGACCGCTTTTAGTGACAATTGATTCTCTACCACCATGGCCACCACCATGCAAGAGGTTTCAGTCCTAGAAAATTGGACTGAGATGGAGGTACTCTCGTAAGTGCTTTGGGAGGCAGTACAGTCGACAATGGGATCCAGGTGCTGCCACTATTAAAGACGAAGGGCCAGCTGCTTCAACATGTGAGGTCGAAGTTCTCACAATTCCGAAAGACTGACGCGGGGCTCGGGTTGCCACTCCCTCCTTCCTCTTCCCTCCATTCTTTTGTCCCTTCGTTCATTTTTTTTCCTTTCCTTTCTTATTTCCATCATAGGGCCTTTCAAATTTAAATTATTTCCCAAATTCTGAGATTTGATTTTATTCTCCCTTTCTTATTTTGAAATCTGTTAATGTGCTTAGCATTAGGGGTCTTGTTTTGATATCTGAATTCAGATTTTTGCCTTGGTATTTTTTTTCTAGGGTTGTATCCGATGTTGAGATAGTTTTCCGACTGTCTCTCGTTCGAGGTGGTGATTGTCTCTACGGGACTAGGTGGTTCTCCGGCTGTAGCTCGACTCAACCGAGATATTTATCTATCATTCCACCCTTCCTACTGCTGTCAACCTGCTTCCCAACCCTACAACAAGCCACTGCACCTCTTCCCCAGCAACTGCCGGTTGCTGTTCTGCCTCCAACCGTTCCCAACGTCCTCTTGGCCAACCTTCCTACTGCTGTTCCCCCTCTCCTGCACTTCCGCAGTCCCTACGGCTCCTTTTAGCAGCCGCAATACCCTTTCTCGACATTCTCAGGGCCGACCTTCCTCTTTCCACTATTGCACCCTGAATCTAGCATCCCCAATAGCTCCCGGACTCCCCTCTACACCCTTGGAGGCCGTCGTCTAGCCTCCTCCTTGAACCCATCCAACTACAGCACAACTTCTTCCTCCCTCCAAACTACTGCCAATCTTCTCCCAGCAAGGCTGCAACTTTTCATACTGCGCTCTGGAGTTTCTGCTTGTCATGTTTTGTTTTTATCGTCCTTGTTGTGTTATGTGTTTACTTTTATTTTGTACCATTGCTTTGGGTTGTTGTTCTCCTTCACTGAGTCTCCATTGTAACCTCATTTAGAATCAGTAATAATATTCATAATTTAGAGTCATGTTTTGGGTCAACACCGATATCTTTATATATATATCAGACAATGTAGAGCTACTACACAGAATATCTTAGTAGTTTGTGATTTTAATGTGTTTTATATTCTTGATGTCTTGATGAGGATAGAGTGCTCGTGTTAGTTGAATTTTCAAATTTACAATCCGACGATGTACTACAAATTTTCATTGCATTCATGACAGTATATGAAACTTTTGATATGAGGATGAGTATTAATAATGTTATTATTCAGAGAAATATTACCTCGTTGATTTGTGATATCTATTACAACGAGGTTTTTTAAAGCCCTTCCTCCACACGAGGTTCCGCATTTCCGATTTTGAGTATAACAACCAAGTGATTAGAAGGAAGAATGACTTCTTCAATAAAAAACTCATCACTACGAAGTGCTATTGAGAGAGCAATCAGTGTATGGAAGAAGAAGCGGGTCATATTCTGAGATATGCTAACATATTCCTTAAATAATTAAGTCAAGATAATTTTTGCAATGGCGACAATACATAATTTTATATAAAGACATTCATCTCGGGAAGATATTGATTTCACGGTTTTAGATGAAGTTTTAACATGTAAAGCTTTCGAAGCATTTGTATATCGGACCGGACAATCTTTGCCTGATGAAGACTTTGGTACGAATGACTTCAACTCGTTCGAAGGGGATAGTTTTCAGGAGATGATCTAGTTAAGAGAAGAGATTATAGATGCTTTGGTAAATTGATCGAGTGCTTTTATGTAGCATTTGGTAGTGTCTTCTTGTAGATGTTCACTATTTTAGATGTATTGAGGATTTATAGATGTCTACTCTCTATATATATGCACGTTTTGTATTGAGTATTTGGTGATGTCTACTTTCTATATTTTTTTAGTTATGAAACCAAATATATATATTTTTTTATTATTTTATTTCATACTAAGTTTTTTTCATCAATTAAAACCATAATGTTTTATAATCACAGGGAAAAATGAGTAAAATGCCATCAAGTAGTTTAAGAGCTATGCGTTACTACTATGGTACAGTACTCTGAGTACACATCAAGATGAAATGAGAGCTATAGGAGGAGATTTTATTGTTGTCCTAGATGTAGGACTCGTGAAGATTGCATGTATTTTTGTTGGGTTGATGATACATATGAGTTTGCTTCGGATAGTGATCAAGTGAGGAGATATGCCTTGGACAGAAAAAATTAATCCAACGACTTGATAGTTAATTTTCTTGTAAGATCTTCTAATTAAGCGGTCACTTTGTGCATGAAAGTTAATGATTGTAAGATTAAGGTGGATATTTTGTACTTTTTTGATGGGGGATGGTAGTCTATGATGTGCTGGAGTTTTTTTGGCGACATGAGAAGGCTGCAGTCGACCCGTGGACTTTTGGAGTTGGTATGTCTCGGAGATACTTGGCAAATAGGAATAATTATAGTGCATGCGAGGAGAGGAGATAATTGTGCTTGATATTGCTTCACCCAAGAACTAAAGCAACCACGTGGGGTAGAACATATCTTTAAAGGTGTAAACACACAAACATCATTTTATTTTGCCAAATTTTGCATCCCATAAAATTCAACTGAATTAATTTTATAAAATTTTACATGTCAAATCGATCAATTTGATATATAGCACTGTAGATGAATTTTAAACATATTAGAAGATATAACTTTTTAAATATCAACTTGACTAATCCTTTACATAATCCTGATTATTATTCCCTAATTCTGCATCATCATTGTTCTCACCATCTCTTTTCCACAAGATGCAGCCGTGGAACGGATCAAACAACTGAGATAAAATGTGATCATGTTAAATGCCGCAGTCCCCACTTCTCTCTCCTAAACTCTCCCTCATGCGAGAACTATGGCTCGATCTTTTTAGTAGGAGAGGAATCGATAACCAGAGTTTTGGAACTCTCGGTTAGAGGCTACTGGGAGAAATCCGAATGGTAGGAAACCCTCTTTTAGGAAATTTCAATCATTCCTGGTCTTCCAGATGTTTTCTTTTTGATATTTGCCGTGAATCAATTATTCCACTCGTTCCCCTTTTAATTATAGCTTTACAGGAACAACCACGTTATTGTAAAATTTTGAGCTACTCTCTCGAATAAGTCTATTTCACAAATTGTAGGACAGGGTTAAGGGGATAGGAGGAAGAGAGAAGAAGAATATGACGTGTCAGAGAAAGTTGGTTATGCCGACTAGTCCTTTTGATGTAAGAATTCATAAATGAGTTATTTATGGGGTTACATCTCAAGATAAGTCAAGATTTCATGAAAGTCTAAAAGGTTTATGAACTCCACATTGTTTACACTAGGGAACGAAGTCGAGGCGAGTTTGGTGAAACTTTTTGTAGGGTTGTTCCGTCAATTTAGGTGAAATAATCTTATACTACATTTTCATGAAATAATCCTGTACTAAAGAAAAATAACTCTTTAGATTGCCATGTGATTATTTTTGACACTATTGCACGTAGAATTTTCTATATATTGTGGATGAATACATGCATAAACTGTATGAATGCAAACTTGATTTGTCCCTTACGATACTCATAATTTTACTATACTATGAATCTGTTGAATATGTTTATATAATCATTGCTTGCGAGTATTCGTTTTGTAATAACAAGTTTAAATAAATCAGGTAACATTTTAGTGACTTAAAATGAATATCAAATTTTGCATTTTTTAGATTTCAACTAAATAAATTTTGTAAAATTCTACAAGTTAAATCGATCAGTTTGATATAAAGCACTATATATAAATTTTGAGTGAGTTGAAAAATATTAAATTATAATTTCATAAGTTTAATTAATTTTAAGTCACCCTTAATTTCTCCTCCTTAATCCTGACTTTACTGTTCCCAATCCAGAACCTTCACATTTCTTCCTTCCCCTCTCCTTGTTCTCGTCTGTCTCGGTAGACGCTCCCGTGAGAAGGCTACGATCGCGATACTGTAGCTCAGGAGCGATCGCAAAACAGCTGTGACTTGCAGAGCCTCAAGCAAAGGAGGCGATCGGCCTGCCGAGTACTGCAGCTCGCGGTTTAAGCTTTTGGGACAAAATTGGTAAATACGAAACCCATATTCACGCTATTTGAGAATTCCTTTTCTTCCTTACAATAGATAAGAAGAGGGAAGAAGAATATGCAATATGGTGAATGTTGGGTTATGTCATGAAACCCGTTTGAGTTACGTTTAGGCTAACCAGTTATGTTTTGGGTTAAATTACTTTATGAGCTAATATATTTTGAAATTTATGCATGATATAAGAGATATGCATGAGATAAAAGATTCAAATATGAATGACATGACCAATTATGTTTTGGGTTAAATTACTTTATGAGTCAACATATTTTGAAATTTATGCATGATATAAGAGATATGCATGAAATAAGAGATTCAAATATGAATGACATGCATGACATAAGAGATATTCATGTGATAAGAAATATGATTGTTATGAGAGATATGCATGATATGAGACATGTATGTGTGATAAGAAATATGATTAGAGTAAGCATTCATGTTAGTAGTGAATGAAGTTGTCACTACTAACATGCATGCTTACACTTCCATTTTGAGATTTGCCTTGAATCGTGTATCTTTTTCGTTTCCGGTCGCCGTAGTGGGGATAAGGTGCATCAAAAGCGAAGAAATTGATTTGTGAATTTTCTTAAGGGTCATAAGCATGAAATCAATGAAGATTGGAAAAAACAAGAGTGATAAGAAGAGGGAAGAAGAATATGCAATATGGTGAATGTTGGGTTATGTCATGAAACCCGTTTGAATTACGTTTAGGCTAACCAGTTATGTTTTGGGTTAAATTACTTTATGAGCCAACATATTTTGAAATTTATGCATGATATAAGAGATATGCATGAGATAAAAGATTCAAATATGAATGACATGACCAGTTATGTTTTGGTTAAATTACTTTATGAGTCAACATATTTTGAAATTTATGCATGAAATAAGAGATATGCAGAGATTCAAATATGAATGACATGCATGACATAAGAGATATTCATGTGATGAGAGATATGATTGTTATGAGAGATATGCATGATATGAGAGATGTATGATGATTAGTTGCACAGTAGAGTAAGCATGCATGTTAGTAGTGAATGAAGTTGTCTCAGAAGAATGCATATTATGAAGAATAAAATAGCTTATATATGAATGTATGCTTGTAGGTGCATGTTAAGAGAAGTTTTCCCTCTAATGGTATATGCAGGGGACCTCAATTTACTCCTGCACGTAGTTTTTCTACCATTCTAGATAATTGTGTTGTTTAGATCATTAACCTCTGTGCTGAAGTGAGAATATCGGCTATGGGCGAGGGGACACAGCTCACTACCTCTGACAATTGTGATGTTTAGATCACTAACTACTGTGCCGATGAGAGCATATTGGTCAGGGGCAAGTGGGGGGCCATTCCACATTTTAGACATTTGTGATATTTAGATTGTTAACTGTAGTGTCGATGAGATAACATCGGCCAGAGATGTGTTAAATTTTATTGATGGTGATCCTTAAAGAGACATGCGTTTGTTCAAATATAAAGTAAAAATAAAGTTAAGGTCAATGCATATAGAAATTTAGAATATTTTTTTCATTGAGTAAATGTTATTGATACATGAATTATTATATTCAATGATTTCTTATAGAAATATAAATGATCAGCATATTATAATATTTCTTATAGAAATATAAAATTCTAACTTGCATATTGTTTTCTTTTTCTTGAGTTATTGTAGTTTAGAAGTGTGATTACTCCTGAGTTATTTTTAGATAATTTATTAAGTTGTTTTAATCTTTTGTTAGATTTTAAGCTTTTGAAAAAAATGAGTAGAAGATGAGCAAATGTGTATAGTAAGCGAGAACTACAATAAGAAAGTAATAATTTTCCACTTGTTAATTAAATTGTTTTATTTAGTGACTCTTTTATGAATATTTGGATATTAAACTATAAGTGAGGGAAATATAACAATAGAGAATTATTTTCACCATCAGGTCGTCCATTCCCATCTTGATTAACTCCTAACCCCAGGTTGGGTCGTAACACATTTACTATAATTCATACATAAGATATATGAAATGTCTATGATGAATGTTTGTTACAGATATTATGTTTTAAGGAATGTCACAAGTGTTATTTTTGATAGACTATTACATGATTACTTGAAAGTGCAGATGATAGATAACAATGTGATTCTTGACTCCTAGCATTCAAACGATGACAAAACTTCAGAAGCCGTTGGGATCAGACAGGGATGAAATATAGGGAACCATTGATACTAGGGGGTTATTGATAATTGTTGTGTTGGGTAGGACTTAACTTTCATCAGTAATTAATATAGTCTTGAGGCTGGGTGATGACCCAAGACATTGAAATAGTTGAAGTCTATATAATTACAAGTGACATTTATATGATTAGATTGACAACTCTTTTAAATATGTTTATGATCACACGTGAATGTATTAAAAATATATTTTTTGCATCATTCATGATTCTCTGCATTATATATATTGTCTTACATGTTTTTGTAAGATTATAATATATTGTGATATATTTTGTAAACATGCACATAAGTACTTATGAGCATGCATGTTATTTTTTATTTCGTTTATAAAATTTTATTTATCTTGATTATTTCGCTGAGCTTGTTGTAGATGACTTTATGTTCATGACTTTTAAGAAGGGATGATAAGTAGTAGTGCGGGTAGCCAGATGTGACATGCACAATTTTTGCATTTCATAATTTTGGGGGTTTGTACATACTTTTGAAGTACATGCTTTTATTATTTTGGATTTAGTAGCCCTATATATGTTTTGATGCTATGATTTTGACACTTCTAACTATATGAATGTGGATGAATTATGAAAAATAAATGGAATGTATTACGAATGTTTGAGGCAATTTAGTTAGACTAGTTCTTTATTAACTGAATCCTGATAGTCAGAGCGAGTGTTGATAATAATTTAGTTTGATCTAATCTTCTACCTCTGTCGCACCGTGATTGAACCTAAAAAGGGGGATCAATTGGGGTGTGACAAAAATAAAATCAAGTAATGATATAATCATTTTATTTTCAATGAACTCTTTTTTTGAATGCAAAGTGAATTGCAATGAGAATGCACGTTGCTTCATCTCGGAGGGAGGGGGTCACCAAAGCTATGGTTTTTGACTTTCAAGAAGAGGTGATGAGCACTAGTGTGGGTAGCTAGATGTGACATGTATAACTTTTACATTTCTTAATTTTGAGAGTTTGTACAGACTTTTAGGGTACGCATTTTTTATATTGTTGACTTTCAAGAAGGGGTGATGAGCACTAGTGCGAGTAGCCAGACGTGACATGTATAACTTTTACATTTCTTAATTTTGGGAGTTTGCATAGACTTTTGGGGTATGCACTCTTATTGTTTTGGATTTAGTAGCTCTGTGTATATGTTTTGATGATATGATTTTCACTCTTCCAAGTATATGATTACGAATGAATTATCAAATGAAATGAAATGTATTGCAGATGTTTGAGGCAATTTAGTTAGACTGGTTCATCACCCTCTGGGTCCTGATTTATAATTTTGGATGTATTGGGGAGAATTTAGTTTAACCTAATCGTCCGTCTCTGTTGCACCGTATTTGACCTTATAAAGAGGGGTTCGTTGAGGTTTTGACCAAAATAAAATCAAGTAATAAAATATAATAACTCTATTTTCAAGCAATTCTTTTTTGACTGCAAAGTTACATCAATTAGAATGCATGTTGGTTCATCTTGGAGGGAGAGGGTCACCAAAGCTATGGTTGGAATGTGTAGTCCTTTGAATAAGCAGATGAAGAGTTCTTTATAGTTGTTTCCGTTTTATGTGGAGTTGCCATAATTGATCATAGTTGACTTATGTTTGAATTGTAAGGGTTTTGTCGGATCATGCATTTATTGTTTGGATCCCTAACACTTTATATTTGTACATGCTTGGTCTTGATTCTCTTCTTGTCGTTTAACTTAATTCTTTTTCTTGTCTTCATGCCTTGATTTTATGCTTTGTTTTTGATATTTGCACTACAATTTTTACCTCACCTCCAAGAACTCTACTCCATAAACTTAAAACTACTGAAGTCTTCTTAGATATTTTCATGCTTTATTTAGCAACAACTAAACAAGACGTTGATTGATGCTTTTCCTACATTGAATAAGCTTATATTCCTGTAAAAGGGTTAGCTTGAGCATAGTTGCTATGAATTATTTAGTGGAGGAATTGCAGTAATATAAACACCTTGATTTGTTGTTTTAAGAGGAGGTGCAATGACAGTTATACATTTTTTTAATCCATTATTGGTCCTTCAACTATTAAGTAATGAATGAGTGAAGGGCTATTTTCTTTCCTATCTTTATATAGGAATTTTAGTAATTATATATCCTAGGTGTTATTAGGAATTGCTATCTACAAGGAACCATGCCTTAGCATTAGAAGGTGCTCATTTTGGTGATTTTGTTCTCAAGTTCCCGAGATTTGGGAAGGAGTTCTCGGATTTTGTGTTGGATCCCCAAAGTTTGGGGAGCTAAGGAGGGAATGGAATCATAGTGGAGTCCAGGACGAATAAAAATCCATTACATGGATTACCGTGGTGACTATTACAAAGAAAAAGGAGTGACTTTAAAATAAAAAAAACAATGAAGTATAATCATGCTAATTTTGGTGGAGCTTTGTTTGAAAGGAGATTGACATCAATTTGAACACATGCTGCTTAATCTTTAGAGGGAGTGAAACACCCAAGCTGAGTTTGGAAAGTGGACTGGTTCTTTAAATAAGCAGATGAAGGGTTCTTGAATTATTTATTATTATTTTTTAAAATATGAAGGGTTTTGAATTGGAGGGGCCAACTTGTGGTTCTTTCTTTTTTATTGGAGTTGCCATAGTTGATCTTAATTGACTCAGATTTGAATTTTTAAGGTGGTGGTCAATTGTGCAAGTATGGCATGAATCTGCTTTCATTGCTTGTGTAGGTTTGGTATTGCCCTCCTTATATCATTGAAGATGTATCGTTTGCTTGCCTTCATGCTTTTGCTTGACTTCATATTTTTGTTTGATTTTATGCATGATTTATGATTTTTATGTTGCATCTTTTAATGGCATATGAGGTTTTCAATTGAGGTAGATGATGTATATGTGATTTCTCGTGGGAATGACATTATGGTGATGCCCATAGGAGTTTACAAATAGTATTACCGTGCCTATAATATCAATTACAATTGCGAGTTAATTTTTTTCGCCATTCTTTGGTATATTGGGAACCTTGATTTGAAGATTTGTCTGATCAATTACTCCCCAAAAATTCGACCTATTCTAGTTAAGGATGAGTAGACTTTATTTTGTACGGCCATTTTTTTTCATAGGTTCACTTGTTTGGCCAACTGGTCCCCAAGCCATGTAACTGGTCACATATGATTCTGCTTTAGGCTGCTATTCTTCTGTATGTTTAGTATGGCTATTTGTGCCGTATGCTTCCTGGCATGGTATCTATGGAAGTTGAATCATTTGTTCTAGCAACTGATTAGTGAGCTCCCTAACTCCAATTGGGCAGGTTGCCAGGCCGTTCCAAATGATAGGGCAAATGATAGGGCATGTGGTGATTATACTTTTAAACCCTAAAAGTAGTAATTATCTGACTTTAAGGGAAAGTCTCAATTATTATTCAGGCGTTCAATCTTATCAAGGGTAATTAGGGGTGGTCCTAGTGGGACATTATGCCACATTCCAGTGAATTTGATGCCCACTGAAGTGAGAGATGTCATTTTGGTTTACGAGTTATTCCCCCAAAAAAATAATTTGATTTTGATGATTATCTACTGAATAATTTGATTTATATATGTTATTTTGATTGATTGATCACTCCTTTACGATTTTCCTCAAATTTTTAATGGCGTTTGTTTCTTCCTTCCACGTATTTTGGTTATTTCCTTAACCCAAATTCATGTTGACAACAATGAAGTTTATATTGCTTTATTCGGCAAAGAAGCAGCAGGAAAAACTCACCTAATGTGGTAGGTAATACTGTCCACTAGAACTTGCTGAAATATGTTTAGGTCTTAACTCTTAAACACATCATGTGTGTTTTGTGATCTTCGTTGCATTCTTCTGCATATACTGTACCTTTTTAAGTGTTATGTATTCTGATTGTTTTGAAAATTGTGGCGCAACTCTTTATTTTATTTGGAAGTTTTATAATCATTTTTTATTGCAATCTTTTTTTTTTGTCCTTCTGGTGTATTGGAAGAGTCCTGTTTCACAAGTTGAAATAGTTTTAATGGAGAGAAAATAGTCAAATTGGTCTGCAGCCATTTATGGCGCATTCATTTTGATCTCAGAATTTTCTTTTTCTTCATCTTATTTCAAATTATCAAGAAGTCGAGTTTAGAGATCAAATGAGTATGTTAAAGGATCAAAGAGTTAACTTTTGATAAGGAGAGTGGCCAAATTAGAGGATGAAAAAATTCTAGCGTCAAAATGAACAGTCTAAATAAGACAGTTACTTATTTCTTAAGGCTCTTTCTTAAATTTCTCTTTTCTTTTTTTCTTCTGTGGGATGTGTCTGAAATTACTTGTTTGTTGAACTAATTGAGACTGTTTTACTGCATAGCAAGCCAAGGTGGAGATTGGGGAACAAAGAGCTTTCACAGCTATGGAAATGGGCGGAACAAAATCCAGTATGGGACATTTCAAGTTATAAGTTATTTTTTCTAGCTCATATTATTAATAAAAGCATTTGCGTTTAATTGCCTTCAAAATGATGTTTTATGGTTGAGCAAGAAGATGTTTCTCATTTCTGTTCTTTGGTTGTGTATCCAGAATGCTTTGAGTGATCCTCACCGTGTTCGTATGCCTTCAGTTGCAGAGTACTGGAAACCTCTTGCCGAAGATGTGAGTAGCTCCCATAGATATTAATTCATGTACTTTGCCACTGTTCATATGTGTAACAGCTATCTTCTCTGAAGCCACATAAATAATTCTACAGTTCCTTTCTCTAGCAGTACTTTCGAAGTTTTCATTTTTTTTTTTTTCGGCTGACCGCCAATTACAGATGGATCCTGCTGCTGGAATTGAAGAGGAATATCATCATAAAAATAATCGTGTGAGTTTTTATATTTTTCTGACATTATTAATAATATAAATTGAATTGCCTTGTTTAGACAAGTTATGGCTCTGTGGACTTCAGAAGTTGTTTTGTATGCAGCCCTAATAAGTTCAGAGCACTGCTTTTGCTTAGGGCTCATTAGTTTACTTGAAGTTACAAATCAATTTTTGAAAACATATTAAATTTATCATTTGGTCCAGTGGTTTGGTCCAATATTAATTTTGAACATTACAAATCTTTTCAAAACTCTCTCAAAAGTGATGATTTCATTTTACATTCAAAACAAGTCAAAACAAACTCATCACTTTATATAATATATTCTGATTGCAACCAACCAAACAAGGCATCAGAGACAAAAATACGGGCTTTTGTTGGTGAACTGCAGGGCATCATTTCTTCAACACATTTATGAATTGGGGAACTTGCAGGGTTAGTGATCTAATTCTGAAAGTTGTTCATGTCCTGATATGAAAATATTCATGCATTTTTGATGTAGGTTTATTGCTGGAAGGGCCTTCGTTTCTCAGCCAGACAGGACTTGGAGGGCTTTTCTAAGGTATGACATACTTTCATCTCCATCACTTGACTCTAAGAAAAACGAGTAACCTAAACCAAATATGTTCATGAAATCAGTTTGCAGAACATGGAGTTGAGGGCGTTGTACCTCCAGAGCTTTTACCTCCTGAAGTTCGTTCCAAGTTTCACGCCAAGTCTAGCGAGAAAAATAAGCGAGCTAAGAAGGAAGAAGAGTCTAAAAATGCCACCACCCAACCGGAAGACAACCAGCTATTCCAAGTACCATTATTTTAGAATTCTCAACTTCACCAGAGTAGCCTTAAATTTATTGAAGTATACTGAAAAACATACTTTTTTTTTATGATAAATTTGTCATTTTGGCAAGGTTGCTGCTACTGGAGCTGATGCTGAAGGTGGCGGAAGTGGTCCTGAGATGGATGATGGGGCTGCTCCTATGGATTCTGATGCTGCAACTGCAGCTAGCTCTCATGGCGGGGTTGCGAGCCCAGAAGAAGGCGAGAAGCAGAGCCCAGACATTGTCGTCGCCAGCCAGGAGGCTGCGCAGTCTGAGGCTGAAGGCGAAGTGGAAACTGATGTTAAAGAATGATTGACAAGTTTAAAAATTGAAGTTTTAAAAGTAATTGATGATGTTATCAATCGGCTAGAGGAACTATTTTTTCCCCCTCTTTTGCCTTGCTGAAACAAATTTTAATTTGATGATTTTGTCAATCTACTGATGATCGTATGATGGAGAAGAAATTTTAAAATGAATTTTGGCATGTTTGTCATTTATTCTCAATGTATAAAATTAATACAAGTTATTTGAGTTGCTGACCGATAAGAATTTCTTATTTTGCATGCATGCATGTTGATTCATAGGTGCTCTTGTACGCCATAGTTGTGCATGTTGCCCAAAATCTTGAAGGAAGATTTATATACATGCTACTCAATTCCTTTGTTATATATATATATATATATATATATATATATATATATATATATATATATATATATATATATATATATATATATATATATATATATATATATATATATATATATATTACCTATTCATTAATGGTAGACCTAGAGCAGTTCATCATAATTGCATTCATTTGGCAGCAATTCTTGTTCCTTTTAATTGTAGCCCCTTATCATAATGCTGACTTTTGGCATAAACCTATAAATAATCAGTATGATAATCAATTCAATTCAACTTACTTTCATACTTTTCGGTATTCAAATCTATACAATTTTGTCTTTTGTCTTGGATTTTATCAATTATTTCTTCTGAACATATTAGATAGGAATGGAGAAGCATACCTCTCCTACATAAGCAAGTCTATTTATAAACTTATTATTATTTTTTGGAGAGCTTTGTAATTTTGCAACCAGTCAGAAAGTTCAAGATTTATTTCTTGTCTATAAATACATGCTTAACAATATATTTAATATTCAAATATATTATTTTTGATAGGTTTCTATTTTTATTTGCTTGTTGCTTGGTGGCTTAACACTGCCGTTGCCGGTCTCAAGCCCGGATGTAAAAAGTGGAGGGTTGCGTTAGGTAGTCAACAGCCGGCGTAAAACTTGTCGAAAAAAAATCGTGACATGAATCTTTTTGATCATTGTGTAAGTGCTTGGGCGTCACCAGGAAGCGACGCTGCATATGGCACTGAATACGATGGAAAGTGTCATGGCGCACTCTACACGGCTGCTCAGGTGTAGTGTCCAGTAGCGAGGTTCCCACATTACGGACGGATGCGGGTAAAGAAGTTAGTCCGATGATCTTAGTATTAGGATAGGATCGCGGAATATAGGTACTCTCGATGGTAAACTAATGGAATTGGTTGATATTATGAACCATAGAAAGATAAATATCCTATGTATTCGAAAGCCTAAATGGGTTGGAGAAAAAGCTAAGGAGATTGATAACTTGGGTTTTAAAGCTATAGTATTCAGTAAGAGTCGATCTTAGAAATGGTGTAGGTGTAATTATAGATAAGAGTTTGAAAGATAATGTTGTCAAAATTAATAGAGTTGGAGATAGAATTATAAAGACTTAAGATTATTATTGATACTTAAGATTTTTAATATTATAAGTCTTATGCTTTCTCAAGTTGGTTTAGATATAAGCTCTAAAGATAAATTCGGAATGATTTAGAAGATTTAATACACTCGATACCACTTGAAGAAAAAATTTTTATTGGAGGAGATTTAAATGGACATGTCGGTAGAGTAGTAGAAGATTTCGAAATATTCATAGGTAGTTACGGTTATGGAGCGATTAATGAAGAAGGTAGAACCATTTTAGATTTTGCTTTAGCGTATGATATGATTATTACTAATACTTTATTCAAGAAAGAGATGAGCGATCTTATTACTTATAAGAATGGATGCTAATAAAACACGAATTGATTATTTTCTTATGAGAAGAAGAGATCGTCGAGATTGTAAGGATTGTAAGGTTATTCCAAGTGAGCGATTAAGTACGAACATCGATTATTAGTTCAGATTTTAAGATGAAGAGTTGTAAAATAAAGAATACTTGGAATCAACGTTGTAGAATAAGATGGAGGCACCTAAAAGACACAAATAAAATTATTTTTATGAGTAAAATTCAAGATTTAAATATTTGGGATGTTCATGAAGACGTTAATGTTATGTGGGAAAAATTAACTAATACTTATTAAACAAGTGGCTAAAGATGTACTTGGAGAATCGAAAGAAAAAGTTTATAAATAAAAATAGTTGGTGGTGGAATAATAATGTGCAAGAAAAGATAAAATATAAGAAGTTATGTTATAAAAATTGGTTTAAATGTAAAAGCGTAGAAAGCTGGGAAAAATATAAAACGGCTTGCAGGAAGTGTAAAAGAATAATCGATGACGTTAAAAATTCGCTTTTAGTGATCTTTATAACATGTTAGATACTAAGGAAGGTGAAAAATATATGTTTAAACTAGCTAAACAAAGAGAAAAGAAAAGTAAAGATTTAACTCAAGTAAATGTATTAAATATGAAAATAAAAAATGGCTTTCTTAGAAAAAGATATTCAACATAGGTGGGTGAGTTATTTTGATAAACTTTTTAATGATGATGCTAAAAGTACGATTGACCTTAGTGATCTTAATATCGTTAATAATAATAAAACTTTTCATTTTTACCGTCGCATTAGTAAAAAGAAGTTGATGAGGCTTTAAAGAAAACTAAGGGGGCAAGTACGTAGGACACGATGATATCCCAATTGAAGTGTGGAAATGTTTAGGTGATTTGGGGGTTTCCTGGCTTACTAAACTTTTTAATATTATTTTAAAAACTAAAAGGATGCCTGAGGAGTGGAGAAAGAGCATTTTGGTCCCCATTTTTAAGAATAAAGGAGATGCACAAGAGTGTGCAAATTATAGAGGAATTAAATTGATGTGTCATACTTTAAAATTATGGGAGAGGGTAATTGAACATAGGTTAAGACGTATTACGAAGATTTCTCATAATCAATTTGGATTTATGCCGGGCGGGTCTACCATGGAAGCTATACATTTATTGAGAGGTTTGATGGAGAAGTACAGAGATAATAAGGAGGATCTACATTTGATTTTTATTGATTTAGAAAAAGCTTACGATAAGGTTCTTAGAGATGTTCTTTGGAGAGTCCTTGAGAAGAAAGGTGTTGATATAACTTATATTCAAGTCATTAAAGATATGTATGCTAGAGCTGTTACATGTGTTCGAACTGAAGGAGGATTGACCAAGTATTTTACTATTTCGTTGGTTTACATCAAGGATCGGCTTTAAGCCCATATCTTTTTGCTTTATTTATGGATGGTCTTACTTGGGCATTTACAAGAGGATGTACCTTGGTGTATGCTTTTTGCTGATGATATCCTCCTTGTGGATAAGACAAGAGAAAAAGTCCAGGAAAAACTTGAATTATGGAGGTCTACATTGGAGTCTAAAGGTCTTCGTTTGAGTAGAACTAAAACTGAATACATGAAATGTAATTTTAGTAATAGTAGGTCTAGTGACAGCAGTGTAACTTTGGGTGATCAAATTATTAAAAGGTGTGAACGATTTAGATATCTCGGGTCCATTGTTCAAAGCGATGGTGATATAGATGGGGATGTGAATAGTAGAATTCAGGTTGGTTGGTTGAAGTGGAGGAATGCGTCTGGCCTATTGTGTGATAGAAAAGTACCGCTTAGACTGAAAGGAAAATTTTACAAGATGGTGGTGAGACCTTCAAAGCTCTATGGTGATGAATGTTGGCCTTTAAAAGAGAAGCATAATGTTAAGTTAAGTGTTGCCGAGATGAGAATGATTAGGTGGATGAGTGGCTTTACTCTTAGAGACAAAATGCGAAATGAATATATCCGTAAAAGGGTTGGAGTTGCACCAGTGACGGATAAAATTAGAGAGAGTCGCCTTAGATGGTTTGGTCACATTAAACGTCGACCACCTGATGATCCGATTAGGAGAGTAGATGTATTAAATACAACTTATGTTAAGAAAGGCAGAGGCAGACCTAGGAAAACTTGGGCTTATTGCATAAAAAATGATCTTAATTTATTAGAATTGAACGAAAATTTGACACTAAATCGGACGCAATGGAGAAAAAGGATTCATGTAGCCGACCCCACTTAGTGGGATTAAGGCTTTGTTGTTGTTGTTGTTGCTTGGTGCCTTCAAGACTTTATATATATATATATATATATATATATATATATATATATATATATATATATATATATATATATATATATATATATATATATATATTAATTTTTTAAATTTTTATTTTATTTTATTTATTTATTTATTATTTTTATTATTTTATTATTTTTATTATTTTTATTATTTATTATTTATATTTATATTTTTTAAATTTTATTATTATTATTATTATTTTATTATTTTAATTTTTTAATTTTTTAATTTATTTTATTTATTATTATTTTTTATATATATTATTTATTATTTAAAATTTATAGCACTTCTTTTAACAACTGTTCTGACAACATTTTTCTACATCTTGCCTTACTTCCTAAGCATTGTTTAGTACAGCTCAAAAGCCAAACCAAGCATCTCAACCACTCAAAACCTCCAATTATAGCCTAGAGCAAAATTATGACTTGATCCTAAGGATGGAGTGGCATTTGTATAATATGCACTTAACTAATGCAAAATATTATAGATTTTTCGACTTATTATTAAACTCTTTCAATTTTTATTCGGGCTGAGGTTTACGATCTAATGCATGTAGCATGTAAATACGATATAATTTAAGCTTGTTATAGTTTTAATCAAAATTTTCAAGCATGATGATTTGTAGAGCATGTTACTAGAGTTACTGAACTCTTTATCATCTAGTCCTATGCATGAATAACCTACCTACTATCCAATTTAGTGATTAAATAACATAGAGCACAAACAAGACACAACATAAATAGCACAATAAAATCAAATAAAGCCATCCTAACCTAAATATAAGTTTGAGAACCTAACAATCAATATTGTGTGTGCGATTATGTTGACCTCATTTTTTAGCTAACATTTTCTTAGCTTATTTCCTGTCTTATTGAGACATAAGTCCTGCCTCTAGATGACTGAGTTAAGATCAAATAAGCTATGACTTGAACCTTACCTGAGCTAATCCCTAATTTAACCAAAAATTAAAATCTAACTAAACAAAAATTGAAATCAAACAAAATAAAATAGAATTAAATATAACCAACTTTAGCTAAACCTTAAAATTGACTATAAATTAGCTTTATGCAACAGTGCACTGAAATTGTCATTTTCTTCACATATCATCGCAGGGTTCAAAATTTCATTCTGAAAGTTACAAGACGCTTAATATCACATATAAATATTATACAAATAATTTTGATGATTATATGATATAATTTTTATGTAGAAGTTTTCACTTTAGGTTTTTGTGTGTTAATAGTGCTCAATGCACCCTAAAATTATCATGTTGTCTCAAGGCCAATCCGATCATCAGAATTACATTCTATAAGTTGCAAGGTGTTCATAATCACATATGAGGATCATGCAAACTACTTTGGTGGTCATCAGACAATATTTTTACTTAAAGTTTTATAATTTGGATTTTCATACATGGAAAATGGTCTCATATAAATATTCTACAATGAATCATTATTTTTAAAAATGAAATGCGCGAGTGCATCTGGATCCTCAAAATCATTCAAATAGGACCCCCTGCACAAAAACCAGAATAAGTCTGTGATTCAGTTAAGCCTATGATAATCTGGATGAAATTAAATCCACCAACTCAAGTCTTCAACTCAAGTAAATTAAAATTTTCAAACCAAATGATTACAAATCAAGCTCTTTCAAATCAAATCAATCCAAATAAAAAACTTCCAAACTAAATCTAATTTATCTAATCGAGAAATTGAACTCTTTTCAAACAAATTTACGATTCCAATCTTTAGAGCATTTCTTCTACTCAGAGTTGGCTAACATTTTACCTAGTCTTTCTATAACACATTGTCTTTGGATTATAAGTCCCAACCTTTCAATTCCACTCAAATCCTTTCAAAACCATACATCAATCTAAGATCCTATAACATCACTCTTCAAGCTACTCACTGTATAATCTTGTAAAATATAAGCCAATACTTTAATTGTGAATATTCTAAAGAGCCACAACTCTTGAGATGTAATTAACTACGAGGACTTACCCTTGTAGGGATATCACCACGATAAAATGAACTCTATCTTACACCCGTAAGGTAGGGTAATATTTCTATCTCGTGAGGTAGTATGACATTATTCGAATGATGCATACAAGCACATAAATAAAAATCTTTTAAGTTCTATGGTGGCACTCAAACTAATAGAAAAATATCTCATAAGATTAGTATGATGAATCTATACCTAACTTTTAAAACTTAAGCTTTAATTTAAGTTTAAGATCAAAGTTTTACTTTTGGATAATTTTAATTTAAATGAATAATATTTTAAGGTTTTTATTCAAATATTTAACTGTTATTATTGTATAAATTTGTGTTGAGTTTCTAAAGAGTATTTAAATAAACAAGTACACCTAAAAAAATAAACTTATCATTTAGAGCACTCCAATTGTTCGAAATGTATAAATTATCCACAAGATTTGAAAGCAAATTTCATATCACCTACATGCAAACAATAGTAATTGTTTTGGATTTTTTATTGATTTTGGCTTTCTTTCCTTTTTTTTTTCAAATTTTAAATTTCATTATTTTTTGGATTTAATATACCTTTTTATTCCATTTTAAGTTTAAATGGTCTTAAAATCTCATGAGATTATTCCTTATGATCAAAGACATCCTATAGTTCATTAAAATTTTGGAGAATTTTAAATTATTTATAATTAATTATGTTTAAAATAAAAATTTAAAAATAATATAAAAATTATCTCTCTAAAATTAGAAATTTATTCTATCAAGTTAAGAACTATAAGAAAGGAATCTCATAAAGATTTATATTATATTTGACTCATTTTTAATTTTCTATAGTTTATTAATTATTTTAATTTTTAAAGTAATTTAAAATTCAAATAAAGTAAAAATTTTTTAAGATTGTTTGGAAATTCTTCGTAAAATTCTTATAAGAATTTAATATTACTGTTTAATATTCAGGTAAATTTTCCATTATTTTTTTAATTTGATTGAATTCTAAAATATAAAATTTGTTTAGATTATTAAATCATTATAATTTATTTTTTTATTCATTTTCTTTTTAAGATTAAGTTGTTTAAATATGATAAATTTTCTCATCTTAATTTAATTATTATCAATTTTTAAAACTCAAGTTTAATTAACAAGTTATTTAATTGAGAAATCAATCATTTTTTAATGATTTTAATACAAAAATATTTCAAGATTCTATTTTTTTTTCATGCCACTGTAAGGGATTAAATCTCGCCAAGGTCTACCAAGTACTCTAAATAATATGCTATCATTCTAAAATAACCCTTCAACAATGTTTCTATTTATTTAGATCACTTAAAAATCATTTTTAATGCAATTTTCAATGCCTCTCAAATTAGCTCAGTTTGAACTAATTTTGGTCTTATTTTTACAACTCCTTTAAACATCTTACATTCTTATTATCTACTTTAGGTCATAAGTTAATATTCTAAGATAGACAATTTTTATAATTCTCATTATTTACGTCATTTAAATTTATTTCTACAGTAATCATTAAAATTATACCTCAAATTAATCCAAATTAGACTAGTCTGGGGATTCCTTACCCAAACTCAAGATCACATCGTTATAAATTAAATTAAAGATTTATAGCCAATTTTTTATTATTTTTATCACTTAGATCTTTCAATACCATAATCAACTAACCATAATAAAAATATATTAGCTTATATAAAAATTGTATATATGATCATTAAAACATTAAACATAATCTTACACTCACAGAATTAACATTTCAGATACAACAAAGGTAACCTAGGTTTGCCTATTAAATAGTAAAATATATACTTGATTATTGTTTTATGCAATTCCATTGAATTAGCCCAAATAAGAAGCACAAAAAAATAAAAAAAACCATTAGACATGGTGGTAGCAAGGTATAGTAGTGAATTTAATAATCTATCAAACCCTTATAAATATTTCAGTGCATTAGTTAGCCTTATTTATATAAATTCATTTTTGTATTTTGATATGTGGGAGTGCATTAAAATGAAAGATTATCCAATTATATTAAGTTTTGTATAAATTAAAAATTAAGGATCTATTGGGATCAATTGTTTTTTTTCTTAAATTTTAAAACATAAGAAACAAATTTTATTTTTAAATTTTTTTAAAATATATATTATAGTTTAACAAAATACTAAAAGTAGTTTAGATATCTTTAATATTCAAAAGAAGTTGTTACTTTCTAGCACCCCATCCTCACTCCTCTTTCACATCCCCCACCCCCATCCAAACTAAAATTGTCTCATATGAACCATGAATTCCATAGCACAAAGCCACACAAATTCAATATCTCATTTATTGTAATTGACCCACAATTTTATATTACGATATTTTTAATTTAATTGTAACGACGCCAAAAATTTGACCCCGCTATATTATATGTATAGAATTGTAATTGTTTATGTTGTGGATGCTACGCAAGTATACGTATCGTATCAAGTAATACGGGGCTCTAATGGAGTCCCGTTATCGATCCCACGGGGAAAGAGAAAATTAAATAACAGCTTAATTTTAAAATAATAATAATATACGAAAATTTGGAATTCGAATTTAAGCACAATAAAGTAAACTAAGTATTTCGATTAGGTAACTTAACTAAGTAGAAAATTAATACGTATTGAAAGTGCGGAAATTAAACTAATTGCTAAATAAGTCTTAACTATTCGGAAAAAGTATCTTTCCCTTGTTTAGAAATTTAAGTGATCGATGAATTTAAATAGATAATTTTAAGGTATTGTGACAAATAGGAGCATTCCTATTCTTTACCCTTTGGTCCGAGTGTAAAGAATATCGACTAATCCTATGTTTGATTACTAAATCTGCAGCTAAGCTGCATGAGGATACCGATCGCCACTTGCAGCTCCACGTTCCTCGCTCTGAGGCTAACATCTACACTTCGGTTCTCAAACAATAGGATCGAATTGAATATTTTAGTCCGTCACACTAAAATGCTCAATTCTACGCCCAGAGTGATATTATTTCCTATTTATTTGCACCCTCCTTCCAAGGCTTTTGAATTCCCCGAATATCGGATGTAATTTTTACTATAGTTGATAATCAACATATTTTAACAAATCAAATGGCCAGTTGAAAGTAAATTAAGTTTTAAGTAAAAATTATCACAATTTATTAATATATATAAAAATACTTCTATTTTTAGTTCATCAAGTCACTTAATTTCATAACAGGGGAGAAAGACTAATAAACCGCTCGGAATGCATGTCGACTAAACTAAGCATGCGATTTTATTTAAAGTTAAAAAAACAATAAATACAAATACTTATCTTAATTTATCCCCAAACGGACTCTACTGATTCCTTTCGACTCTTCCTTCCAAGCATGACAAGACTCACTAAAAACTCACTAACTCACTAACTCACTAAAGACTCACTAAAAACTGCACCAATTAACAAAATAACACACACACTAATACACTTAGAAAAAATTAACACTTAGAAGCTGAATTTCGGCTTCTATATATAGAGGTGAGCAAAGGACCAATAGGTGTGTAAGCATCCATTCAAAAAGTGTCCAGGTTCAATGTATCTGCGCCATTTGAACTAGCTCGCCGTCACGACGAACTACCTCGCTGTCGGCGAGGCTTCTAGAAGATCTTCAAACCGTGCTTATCTCGTCGTCGGCGGGCTCGGGCTCGAGCTCGTTGTCAAGCAAGACGGTTATAAATCCTTCGAATTTTCTTCTCGTAACCTCGCCGTCGGCGGGTTCGATCTCGCCGTCGGCGACTCAAGACTAAATTGCATTATTTTCT
The DNA here is from genome assembly GCA_022702705.1 of Papilionanthe hookeriana x Papilionanthe teres. Taxonomy (NCBI): domain Eukaryota; kingdom Viridiplantae; phylum Streptophyta; class Magnoliopsida; order Asparagales; family Orchidaceae; genus Papilionanthe; species Papilionanthe hookeriana x Papilionanthe teres. The sequence goes on from CM040425.1 coordinate 91,058,688, forward strand.
TCCTTTTTGCTCTAAATCCGCTCCTTTTTATGATTTTTGCTTTTATCACCTAAATTCTTCATTCCGCAACAAAATAAAGAAAATACCTTTCTTTAAAGTGCAATTTCATCAAAAATATGTATGAATTTCTTAATAAAATTTTCGAGTGATCAAAATCCCCTAAACTTACTTATTACTTGTCCTCAAGTAATTTTAAGTACTACATAAAAATAATGAGTTTTATAATAAAATTTTTCAATTTAAATAAATTGTGAATTAGATTAATTAATATCATAATAAAGTTAAATAAAAATAATTCATGTAATTTAATTAATCTTATAGAAATAAATTATTTAGTTATCAGGTCTAAGATTTTTAGTTTACTATTCATTTCAGGAATTACTATTTTTAAAAGAATAACTACTTAAGATATTCATATGATAAGAAATTCAAGAAAATACTATTAGGTAAAATTCTAATCCATAAACATAAGTTTGGAAATATCTAAGTTTTTCCTTTTAGGTTAATTCAAATGAAGCCAATTTTTGATAAGATATCTCCTCAAGCTTCTCCTCATTTTTCTTTTTCTTTTTCTTTTTTTTTTTAAATGAGGATTACTGTATCTGGAGAGCCTGTTAATAATTTTGAACTTCATTTTCATCTTCCTAAATTTGTAACTTAGGAATATTTCTTAGCTTATATATACTTCATAGTTTTTACTTCATTGATTTTCAATCTTTTCTTTTTCACTTGAATACTTAGGAATTTTAATTTTAGAATATAGTTTTCCTTACTAAAAATAGTTTACTATATTCTTATTCCCTTTAACAAAATATTTTATTCTATTTAATTAATTAAAGCACTAGAAATATTTCATTTAACCTTTTATAATAATTAAATAAAATAATTCATATTAAATTAAATTGAAAAATTTGCTATAAAAATCATTTTATAATAATTTGAAAATAGAAATTGAGAACAAGTTAATAACTAAATTTGTATTTTACTTTCCCCCCAAACTTAAATTTTTATATCTACTCTAAATAATGAAAAAGAAGGAAAGTAAATAAATCATACCTTTGAAGTTTAGGTATTTCTTTTTTTTCTTTGAAATTTTCTTTGGCTTTTTCATTTTTCATCGAACCCGTATCTTGTTAGTATTCTCCATATATATATAATAATTTAAAGAAAATGCGAGGATAAAATCTAAGATAAGTATTAAACACAAGAATTAAAATAACTCTACACTACACATATGAATTACTAACATATTAAAACAATTTAACTAACATATTAACAATTTTAAAAACTTAAAACAATACAAAATAAAATAAAATAAAAAACATACTAAAGAAAACTAACATCCTAATTAACATAAAAACAAATGCAATTAACTAACACAAAAACAAAAACTAAACTATTATCACAATTCAAGCAAATTAATCTAACTAACATCCAATGTCTCAAAAAAAAATAAAGTATTGAATATTACAAACATATAAAGTCCTCAAAATAACTTAACATTAAATAAATAAAACAAATAAAGTTCTAATCTTCAACATCAAAGTCTCAAACTATATTATCATCCCCTCCTCGATCCGTAAGTCACTGAGAAGACTGAAGCAGGGATGATACTCGAGTATACCCAGGGCAATCCGGAAAGACAACATCTAAATCTCCACTCCTATAACGCCGTTCGACTTCATAGTATGCAATTTCGTATTCCGAATGTCGCTGGAGGTACTCACTATCATAATCATATCTCCTCTCCAGATTATCAATCCTTTGATCAAAATGATCAAATCTTCTCCCCATTGTCTCTCCAACCGCTCAAAACTCCCCTATGCGGGGTTAATTCATTCATCGGATCTTGTAGGGTAGGGTTGGTAGGCTCGGGAGGTTCATAGCTAGTAGAGGGTATATCTCTACTCGACCGAGTGAAATAACTTCTCACTCCCGATCTCCACCCTTCATGAGATTCATACTTCTTGATATTGGCAGTACTGTAAGTGGTTTCATAGGTTCCACCCATTCTTCATCATCTCTAGCCTCAACTCCGGAGAGTTGGCGAGTGCAAAAATTAATCCAGGTGGTGTCCCAATCCGGCTCCACTCTCATTTCGAGGAGTGGCCAGGATGTTTTGATAAATAACTCTCCCAATGTTGATGCTTCTGTTTTTCTGAATACAGAAATTCAGAATTGTTCTATCTCGTGTTACCTCACTGTGGTGATATGTGGGAAACAAAGTAGAACAAATAAAGTAATGCCAGGTTTTGGAGACTGCATTTAATTTAGAAAGAGGAAAATTCACTCTTTCCTGCTGCTTAATTTTCCAAACTCCGGTTCCATCAGTGAGAAAGCTAATGACTTCCTCTAGTGGTCCTTCCATCGTTCCAAAAGTTTCATACTCGCTAAAGTGCGAGTCATGAACTTCATAGAACACGTTAATTCTTGCAGCAATGAAATCTACAAAAAACACTCGTACCTTTACTCGGTGCAACTTCAGCGGCAATCAAATTGGCATAAAATTCTTTAACCACTTTTACAATGCTTCTATATTGAACGTAACAGAAATTCTCCCAACCTCGCTCCTTAATAATCCGCTCTACTTCTCCTCCTGGATTTTTGAAAACCCGATCCGCAATGCACTTTCTTCCTTGTATGTTTTCAAAATATTTAGTCTGTGCTCGTGCATTGATGAATCGGTTTTCGTCGAATTCTACTCGACATTTTTGTCATGGAGCCATACGATCGATCTGTGAAAATCGTGAAAATTTTCACTAAACTTAAAAATAATACTAAGAAGGCTTCCTACAACATTCATAAGTAATTTAAATCAAATTCCATGGATTTCCACCGAATATTTCTTTCACATTTTGATTTTTCCCAAAATTTGCAATGTGTTGAAAATATATGGTGAAAATCAAAAATTTTTGCATAAGAGTGAAGCTCTTACCAAGGGAAGATGAAATCCGGTGTTAAAAAGTGTTGAAATCGCTTCAAATCCAAGATCTCTGAAGCCCTAGGTCTGTTTTTTGCGAAAATGAGAGGTTGGGGATGATGAATAGTGTTTTTGACCGGTCAAAATATATGTTTTTTCCGACCTCGCTGTCAGCGAGATTTTTCTCGTCGTCGGCGAGCTAATATTTTTCGGAACAAAAAACTCTCAGGAAAAATCCACTGTCGGCGAGAAATTCTTCGCTGTCAGCGACATCGATCTCGCTGTCGGCGGGATTTTTCTCGCCGTCGGCGTGATTCCAAAAATTTTAAATTTTTGAAATTCGTCACTCATTTTCGTCCTTGATTTGTCTTATATTATATTTCCGATCACATCATTTATTAATTTAATATGAAGATTAGCTACTTATACACAAACAAATTCACACAACACAACAAATTAACTTTGATATTGAAATCCATGAGATGTACAAACTAACATAATTTTGAACTCTATAATCAAACTTCAAACCTCAATCCTTACTACTAATCAGCATCGCAAACCAATCCACGACACACTAAATGCTGATACGAAACTATGACGCATATCTCAATTAAGTTTGAGATATTTAAATCATCACTCCACACATAATAAAATCTAAATCAAATCAAATAACATAAATACAAACATACTATGGAAATCTTTACTACTACTCTTCAAGGTCAGAATCTTCATCTTCTCTGATATTTCCGATATGACGTTGATGCACAAATAAGTTATAGAAAGGCCTGAAGGGAAACTCCGTAGCAGATTCTTCAATGATCCAACCCTTCTGTCTCAGTAAATGAAGAAAGCTAACTTCCAGGTGTCCAGAATGATCAAAGTGTTCCTTCATCCTCCAATTAATGTGATCAAATAAATCAGACATATTGTCGATTAAATCTCTCACATTCTGCAGTTCTTTCTCAATTCCTTTAATTTTCTTCATAAGTAACTCCGTTTTATCTGAAATAGGCCTTGCTATAAGATTATTCTGTGAAGCTCTATCAGAGATAAATGTAATGTCTTCATTATTGTCCAAAGTAGGGAACATATCTGTAGGATCAAGTGGATTCCAAGGTAACAGAAACTTTTCCCAAGCTTCATAAGAAACCCAGTATCGATCGCATAATGCAAAAATAGTAGATGGGTGTCCTAGTCCGTGAACTGACCCATGCACAATTAAACCCAATACAGACTTAACAATTATTGATCCAACATCAATAGACAATCCAATTTGAATGCAATAATTCAATATAGTGCATTCCTTCGAAACATTGTTTACCCTCATAGTAGGTAACAATTTAGATGAGATGAAAAAGTGTCAGTGCTTTGAGACAGGATTCAAAAGTGATGCAGAGAAACTAACATACCCGTCTTCACGGATTTCCCAATCTTCCGGTTCATCGATCGGATATCGAAATATCTCATTCATATTATATCGAGAAGGCACAAAATTTGAATAGTGACATACCGGGGTGTTTTCTATAGAGAATAATTCATTTACTCTTGATGGAGTAAACGTCACCCATCTTCCTCGGACGTAGACATTCCCATTTTCGATCGCATGTAAGTTAGAGTAGAATTCTTTCACAACTGGAATAACAACGACGGACGTAGTGTAACAAAATACCTCCCAGGCTCGCCGTGCGATCATTTCTTCTATCTTCGTAGTGGAATTCTCTAATCCTCGATTGACAAATCCCCGTTCCTTGATAACTCTTTTCTTTACCAAAACCTTGTTGAATATCCGCTGCGCTTCCGCACTCACAAGTTTCCTCAGGTTAAACACTCCAGAATTAGAGGAATCTAAGAATTTGGAGGTCATTATGGTGAATGGAATGAATTCTAGTGAAGAAGGCAGATTTAGAATGATTTAAGAATGGGTTTTCAAAGGAATTGGTGTTGAAACCGTCCAAATCGGCATTCAAAGTATAAATAACTCATCTTTATAACTTCCTCGCTGTCGGCGAGAAGTTTCTCGCCGTCGGTGACTCAGTTATAAAAACTGCCTCCTAGGTTCTCGCTGTCAGCGGGACGTTTCTCGTTGTCAGCGAGCTCGATAAATAAACTGATATTTAATTTAGGTGCGAACCTTGCTATCGGCGAGTATCGACCTCGCCGTCGGCGAGATTCTAAAATAATGTCCAATTTCGCTCTAAATCGAATAATTTCATTTCTCATCATAAAGGTTCAAATATGTGATGATTCTTAATAATAATTGAGTAGTAACGTTTCAATAATATAAACTAACTATTAAGATACAATAAAAATAGATAACTAATATGGGTTGCCTCCCATAAAGCGCTTGGTTTAACGTCGTCGGCCGACCTAATTTCAATTATTAATCAGGTCGACTAAGCATTAAAACCTCTTTATAGTTAGGTCTTATACCTTCGAAATATCGTTTTAATCTTTGTCCATTAACTTTAAATTTATGTCCAATTTTTGGATCTTCGATTTTTATAGTTCCGTATGAAAATATTTGAGTTATGGTGAAAGGTCCTAACCATCGAGACTTCAATTTTCCAGGAAATAATTTCAATCTAGTATTATATAGCAAAACTTCCCGTCCCGGTTCAAAATTTCTCCGATTAATCTTCCGATCGTGTCATAATTTCATCTTTTCTTTATAAATCCGATCATTATCATATGATTCATTTCTTAATTCTTCCAATTCATTTAATTGCAGCAATCTTTTCTCACCGAACTTCCTTCATATTATAATTAAATTCTTTAATCGCCCAATATGCTTTATGTTCTAATTCAACTCGGTAAGTGACATGTTTTTCCATATATAAGCTCGTAAGGAGTCATTCCAATCGGAGTTTTATAAGCGGTCTTATAAGCCCATAAAGCGATTGTCTAGTCTTATAGACCAGTCTGATCTATTAGGATTTACAGACTTTTCTAAAATACGTTTAATCTCACGATTAGATACTTGAGCTAATCCGCTAGTCTCTGGATGATAAGCAGTGGATATCTTATGAGTAATATTGTATTTTTCTACTAGTTTGTGAATGTATTTATTTCTAAAATGAGTTTCTCCGTCAGTGATAATCACTCTCGGCATTCCAAATCTAGTAAAAATATTTTTCATCAGAATTTTGAAACACTCTTAAGCATCACACCTAGGTAAAGCTTGTGCCTCAATCCATTTGGAAACATAATCAACAAACTACTAATATATATGAGTTTCCAAACGAAGGAATAAAAGGTCCCATAAAATCTAATCCCCAAACATCAAAAATTTCAACTTCTAATATAAAATTTAGAGGCATTTTGTTTCTTCTAGATATATTTCCTACTCTTTGGCATTTATCGCAAGTTTTAATATATCTGTATACATCTCTAAATAGAGTAGGCCAAGTAAAATCCAGATTGTAGAATCTTATAAGCGGTTTATCGATCCCAAAATGTCCTCCAAAATCGAATCATGACATTTTTGAATAATTGGTTCGGTTTCTTCATAAGGTACACATCTTCTAATAATTAAATCCTTACATTGCTTATATAAATATGGTTCATCCCAAAAATAGGTTTTCGTATGATGGATAAATTTTTTCTGTTGTTGCAAAGTTAGCATATGTGGTAAAATATTACTAACTATATAGTTTACTATATCAGCATACCATGATATTTTCCACTCATTGATATTATATAGTTGTTCATCAGGAAAACTGTCTATAATTTCATTTTCAATATCAAATAATTCATGATTTTCAAATCTTGATAAATGATCTGCAATTTGATTATCAGTTCCTTTCTTATTAACGATCTCAAAATCAAATTCTTGCATTAATAGCATCCATCTAATTAATCTTGGTTTGGAATCTTTCTTTTGCATTAAATATTTGATAGCGGAATGATCGAGTATGCACGATACATTTTGTTCCAATCGGATAAGGTCTAAATTTATTAAAACCATATACTACCGCTAACAATTCTCTTTCAGTAATCTGTATAATTTATTTCGGCATCATTAAGAGTTTTACTTAAGCATAAGTATATAACTTTAAAAATCTTTTCATATCTTTGCCCAAGAACTCGCTCCTACAGAGCATAATCACTAGCATCACACATAAGTTCAAATGGTTTCTCCTAGTTAGGTGAAACTATTATAAGTCTTGTAATTAATTTTTCTTTTAAGAGTTCAAAAGCATTCGAGCATTCGATTGTAAATTCAAATTTCTTATCCTTTTCGAGAAGTTGGCATGAGGTTTAGTAATTTTTGAAAAATCTTTTATATAGCGTCCGTAGAATCCAAGATGTCCAAGAAAACTTCTTACCCCTTTTACCGTAGTTGGAGGTGGTAATTTAGCTATAACTTGAATTTTTGCAAGGTCCACTTCCATGCCTTTTTCCAAAATTTTATGCCCTAATACAATGCCGCCCGCAACCATAAATTGACATTTCTCCCAATTTAGAACTAAATTTGTTTTCTCACATACTTCTAATACTTTTTCAAGATGAGTTAAGCATGTGTCAAATGATGTTCCAAATACAGAGAAATCATCCATAATACTTCTATTCCATTGTCAATTAACTTACTAAATATAGACATCATACATCTCTGAAATGTTGCTGGTGCATTACATAATCCAAAAGGCATTCTTCGAAAAGCGAAAGTTCCATAAGGACTAGTAAATGTAGTTTTCTCTTGATCCTCAGGAGCAATTTGTATTTGATGATAACCGGTGTATCCATTTAGAAAACAAAAATACTTATGTCCGGTTAATCTATCTAACATCTGGTCTAGAAATGGTAAAGGGAAGTGATCTTTCCTGGTGGCGGTATTTAATTTCCTATAATCAATACATATATGCCAACCAGTAACTTGTCTTATAGGAATAAGATCGTTATTTTCATTGATGATGACTGGTCACTCCTCCCTTCTTAGGAACACGGTGAATCGGGCTTACCTGCAACATCGTCGAAATATGATATATAATACCATTATCTAATCATTTTAAAATTTCTTTCGTAACTACTTCTTTCATTATCGGGTTTAATCTCCTTTGGGGATCTGCTTTAGGTTTATGTTCATCATCTAAAATAATTCTATGCATACATATTGAAGGACTAATTCCTTTAATATCTGCTAAAGTCCAACCAAAAGTTTTCTTATATTTTTTTAAAGTTTCTAAAAGTTTTTGTTCTTGAGATTCATTTAATGCAGATGAAATAATAACCGGTAAAGTTGAAGAATTACCTAAATAAGCATATTTCAAATGATCGAGTAATATTTTTAGCTCAAGTTCGGGAGGTTTAATAATTGATGGAACCGTATTCTTGTCGGTGTTTTCGGTATTATCCAAAAATTCAAATCTTTCCCGAATATAATCTAATTCTTCATTATTATCTTCAATTAATTCAGTATTTTCTTTTTCTAATTTATCTTCGTAATATTCCTTAAAATGTTCTTGTTGTAAATGTTCAAGTATTTCCATCCGAAAACATTCATCATCTTTTTCTAGCTCAGGATATTTCATTGATTTTGCAATATTAAAGGTAACTTTTTGGTCATTTACTCTCATAGTTAATTCTCCTTTCTGAACATCAATCATAGTTTTTCCAAGTAGCTAAAAATGGTCTTCCTAAAATGATAGGAATTTCTTTATCTTCCTCCATATCTAAAACAATAAAATCTACTGGGAAGATAAATTTATTCACTTTTACTAGCACATCTTCAATAACTCCCTTAGGATAGGTAATCGAACGATCAGCTAATTGAAGAGTTACTGAAGTAGGTGTAATTTTTCCTAATCCTAATCTCTTAAAAATCTATAAAAGCATTAGATTGATGCTTGCTCCTAAGTCACACAAAGCTTTTCCATAAAAATTTTCTCCTATAGCGCAGGTATAGTGAAACTACCAGGATCTTTCAATTTTTCAGGAAGCTTCTTCCGAATAATAGCACTACACTCTTCACTAAGTGCGACTCGTTTCATTATCGGTGAATTTTCTTTTCTTATTTAGAATATCTTTCATAAATTTTACATAATTTGGCATCTGATCTAAAGCTTCGACAAAAGGTATATTGATTGTTAATTTCTTTAGTATTTCAAGAAATTTAGCAAATTGTTTATCTTTTTTATGTTGAGCTAGTCGTTGAGGAAATGGTGGTGGAGGGTTTTCAACAGAAATTTTCATAGGTATTAAAGGATGTTTTAAGTTTGAATCTTGTTGAATTGTTTCCTTTTCAATTTCCACTTCCTCTTTTTGGCTTTTAAGTTCTTTTTGAAATTGAGGTTCTAATTCTTTTCCACTCCTTAGTTAGTATTGCTTTAATTTGTTCTTTTCCTTGATCTTTAGGATTTATTTCTACATTACTAGGAAAAGTTCCAGGTATTCTATTATTTAGCGCAGATAGTAATATGTCCAAGTTAAGTTTCGATATTTTTAATAGATGTTCCTTGAATTTGTAATTGATTTCCTTGAATTTGTAGTTGATTTCCTTGATTTTGTAGTTGATGACCCATATTCAAAATTAATTTATCCATAGATAATTTCTTATCTTTGAATTGAGGGTTATTGTTATTAAATCCAGGTGGGTAATTATGTTTATAGTTTGGATTTGCTTGATTAGGTTGATTCATCCATTGTTGATTAGATGTGTTATTCCAATTAAAATTTGGATGAGTTTTCCAACCAGGATTATAATAGTTTGAATAAGGGTTATTAGTTCTATTATTAATAAGCATTTAAAGTTTCATAATTAGATTGAGATTCTATGATTTGTTCAGATGAGTTTTCTTCTAAAGTAGGAGAGTAGTTCATTCCAAAATGATCTAATTTCTTAGATATAGCAACAATTTGAGAAGCTAACATAGATATTGCATCGTTTTCATAAATGCTGGCTATTTTTTTCGGATTTACTCTATCAGCAGACCATTAGAAATTATTTGTTGTTATTTCTTCGATTAGTGCATAAGCTTCATCAAATGGTTTAGACATTAATGAACCTCCAGCAGCAGCATCGATGATTGATCTTAAAGATCCTACTAATCCATTATAAAAGGTTTGAATAATCGACGAAATCCGGTAGCGCATGATGTGGGCATTTCTAAGAAGTTCCTTAAATCTCTCCCAAGATTCATATATTGATTCTCCATCTATCCGACGAAAAGAAGTTATATCATTTCTAAACTTAGCAGCTTTTAGATGGTGGAAAATATTTGGATAGAAATTTTTGTGATAATTCTCCCCAAGTTTTAATAGATCCAGAGTGCTTAATGAATTCAACCACATTTTAGCACTTATCCCTTAATGAAAAAGGAAAAAGTCTAAGTCTTATAGCATCGTCAGATACTCCTTGATATTTAAAAGTAGCACAAAATTCTAGAAAACTAGCAAGATGTAAATTAGGATCTTTAGTAGGTGAACCACTAAATTGATTGTTTTGTACCATTTGGATAATTGCAGGTTTAAGTTCAAATGAATTAGCTGCTACATTAGGGTTTTGAATAGTTAAATGAATTTCATCTGATGTAGGGTTGGCATAATCTCTTAATGGTCTTTGTTGGTTCATATTTTGAATTTCAGGAATATTCACCATTTGTGTTAAATTTATAATTTGTTTCTTTTGTTTTCTAATTCTTTTAATTGTACGCTCTAATTCAGAATCGTAAGGTATTAAATTTTCGTTTATAAATTTGCGCATACAATTTTAGAATAGATATTAAATTTATTTATTATGATTATTTTAAAATGATCAGTTACTCTAGTAAATTTTTCTTACTTTCCCCAGCAACGGCGCCAAAAACTTGACCCACAATTTTATATTATGATATTTTTAATTTAATTGTAACGACGCCAAAAACTTGACCCCGCTATATTATATGTATAGAATTGTAATTGTTTATGTTGTGGATGCTATGCAAGTATACGTATCGTATCAAGCAATACAGGCTACTAGTGGAGTCCTGGTTATCGATCCCACAGGGAAAGAGAAAATTAAATAACAACTAATTTTAAAATAATCATAATAATAATAATAATATACGAAAATTTGGAATTATGAATTTAAGCGCAATAAAGTAAACTAAGTATTTCAATTAGGTAACTTAACTAAGTAGAAAATTAATACGTATTGAAAGTGCAGGAAATTAAACTAATTGTTAAATAAGTCTTAGCTATTCGGAAAAGTAGCTTTCCCTTGTTTAGAAATTTAAGTGATTGATGAATTTAAATAGATAATTTTAAGGTATTGTGACAAATAGGAGCATTCCTATTCTTTACCCTTTGGTCAGGTGTAAAGAATATAGATTAATCCTATGTTTGATTACCGAATCTGCAGCTATAATTTGGGAGGATACCGATCGCCACTTGCGAGCCACACTTCGACTCTCAAACAATAGGATCGAATTGAATATTTTAGTCCGTCACACTAAAATGCTCAATTTTACGCCCGATGATATTATTTCCTATTTATTTGCACCCTCCTTCCAAGGCTTTTGAATTCCCGAATATCGGATGTAATTTTTACTATAGTTGATAATCAACGTATTTTAACAAATCAAATGGCCAGTTTGAAAGTAAATTAAGTTTTAAGTAAAAATTATCACAATTTATTAATATATATAAAAATACTTCTATTTTTAGTTCATCAAGTCACTTAATTTCATAACGAGGAGAAAGACTAATAAATCGCTTAGAATGCATGTTGACTAAACTAAGCATGGATTTCATTTAAAGTTAAAAAACAATAAATACAAATACTTATCTCAATTTATCCCTGCAGTACTCTAATGAGCCTTTCGACTCTTCCTTCCAAAGTACAATGAAGACTCACTAAAAACTCACTAACTCACTAACTCACTAAAAACTGCACCAATTAACAAAATAACACACACACTAATACACTTAGAAAAAATTAACACTTAGAAGCTGAATTTCGGCTTCTATATATAGAGGTGAGCAAAGGACCAAGAGGTGTGCTATCTCGCTGTCGGCGGGCTCGGGCTCGCTGTCAGCGAGACAGTTATAAATCCTTCAGAATTTTCTTCTCGTAACCTCGCCGTCGGCGGGTTCGATCTCGCCGTCGGCGACTCAAGACAAATTGCGTTATTTTCTTCCTTTGCTCCAATCCGCTCCTTTTTATGATTTTTGCTTTTATCACCTAAATTCTCCATTCCCGCAACAAAATAAAAAAATATCTTTTCTTTAAAGTGCAATTTCATCAAAAATAGGTATGAATTTCTTAATAAAATTTTCAGTGATCAGTAATTATTCACAATTTAATAATTGAAAAAACTACCACAACATAGCTAATCATATGATTAGCTTAATAACAAAAAATAGAATGATGATGATCTCCTCAAAGCTTACCGCATCACAAGCATCCATAAAAAGCTCATCAATGAAGATTAAAACAACTAGTGATAAGTTTATGGATTGATCATAACAACCATGATTCAATATGATTGATCTCAAAACCTTACTAAAATCATAAAAGTGGGAGGAAACAGAGAAAGTGATTGAGTGTGGGATGAGCTACCCATTTATTAATGATGAGGTGCAGATGATGAACTTTGGGAGGATTTAATAAATTTAGTTTGTCAAATTTTATGATCAATGAAGATGATGTCATTATCATTAACAATCTCCATCGCTAATAATAACATATAGGCCTCCATCAGCTTGATTTACATTGCATAGTTTTTTTTTTTATTATTTTAAAAATATTATTACGGATCCAAACATTTTTTTTTCTTATCAAATTTTTAAAAAATAAATTTTAAAAATGATTCGATTTGTCATTAAATTTTTTGAAAATAATGAAAATAAAGTTTGAAAATAAGTAAAAAATGTTAAATAACTATAATTAAATGATGGGTTCTAATAGATTCAACTAGAGCTTTTACTTGATTTCTCATAAAGACAAAATTTTCATATATATTGAGTTAGGAATTATAGAATTCCTAAATCATATAAAATTTTTAATAGCATATTAGTAATCATTCCATAAAGTATTTTAATGTCTAATTTGAAATATAAGAAAGTATAAAGTTTCCATTTCTTTTCAAACTATGCCTAATCACTCATACAATCTTTTTAGTAAGATTTATTTATTTTTGGATAAATGACACTTATCAATCTTATATTTCTATGCTTTAGACTTATAAACCTTGCTTGCCCTTTTTTAATCTTCTTTTAAGATTTCTTTCCAACTCCTTACCAATGAATTAATCCTTGTTATTTGTAGCCTAGTTCCTTCTAAATTAACATTTTATTGCAATGCATTTGCATTTCATATATGCTCAGTAATATCATAACCTATTTTGAATGTGACAAGTTGAGAAGGCAAGGTTTTTATAATTTAGTAATCATTTAATTCTATTCGATCTCTTTCATCTCAAATTTACCTACATATTTATCGTTTTAATGTGCGCTCATGCAACGAATATGAACAATCGAATATTCCTCATAAATATTCACATTGCTATCCTTATTTTTGACTTATCAATATAGTTAGATTTGAATCATTCATACACAAATTCCATATATTCCTTTTCACTTTATGCTATGGAAAATTCAAATACATCACACTTGAGAATAGACAATGGCTACAATTGAAGTGTACTCAAACTAATTACTTCAAATACATAAAATGTTAATCGATTAGTAGTTTTCCTATACTTAAAACACTTTATATATATATTCATATGCTAATATTAAATAAAAATAATGTGCATTGAAACTATCTTTTTGGTGACCAAAAAATTCATAAAATAAACACAATTGATTGGAAATTACATATGTTGTGTCTTTGTTAGGGGTGTCAACGAATCGAACGCAAACGAACAGAGCTTGTGTTCGTGTCAGTTCGTTTGAAATTTAGTTTGTTTGAAATAAGCTTGTGTTCGAAATTGTTTGTGAAATCACTGTTCGTGTCATTTCTTAACGAACGAGTTGAACACGAGCTGTTCGCGAACGATGAGCCTTTTGACAGCACTAATATTAATATATATAAATAAAATATATTACTAATATATTATTATTATTTTATTATATATTATAATTTATAAATTTTAGTTTTTAAAAATTAAATAAAATTTATAAATATAATTATTTTAAATTATTTTATTTTTCGAACAATAACGATTCGAACACGAACGAACAAATTACTGTTCTTGTTTGGTCCGTTTAACTAACCGAACGAAAAAAATTATTCGTGTTCATTTCGTTTACTTATCGAACGAATCAAACACAAACTTCTTGACGAACGGAACACGAACTGTTCACGAACAACGAGTTTTTTTTACAGCTCTATTCATCGTGTCATCTAAACTAAAACAATACATTAATATGGGTAATTGAATTTATTATATTTTGATATTTATAATTCATTATATATTGGCCTTTTGATGACCAACAAATTACACGCTTCAACAAAAAGTCTTTATCCCACTAAGTAGGGTCTGCTGCATGAATCTTTTTTTTCTATTGTGTTCTATTGAGTATCACATTTTCATTTAATTCTAATTGATTTAGATCATTTTTTTATATACCATGCCCAAATCCTTTTTCACTCAACCTCTAAAATTTAGCTGTTGAAATGTAAATACATCGGATTTGAGTCATATGTATATAAATCATGATCAAGATCTGGACTAACATTATCATTTAGGGCGAGTAAAATTATTAAATATATCATTTTTTAAGTGTTGAGAAATTTAGGGCAAAGAGAAGCAAGGATCATCACAAATCCAGAATAAAACACAGAGATTTAACGAGATTCGACAATGTTCCTACGTCCTCGGGAGCAAAGCGGCGATTTCACTATTCCAGAAGGAAAGTTCGGTACATACCCATAGGGTTACACATCTTATATATAAATAAAACCCACAGCTTCGCTCACTCCAAGAGATACACTTCTTCACTCCAAGAGACACTTATCTTCACTCCAAGAAACTCAACATTCCGGTACATGAGCCATCTCTAACATTAAGTAAAGAATAAAAATATATTTTGGGAAAAATTTCAAACATATATAAAAAAAATATTAAATATTTACTAATAATATAAAACAATTTTAAATTATAGAACCGATAAAATATCAAATCAATAATGGAATAATAATTTCATTTTGCAAATATTGGAGCTTCCCCCGCTGTCACATTCATGCAAAAATACGCTGCCACACTTTTCCGAATCTCTGCAGATTTTCCCCCAACGTCTAAAAAAATATTATAAAAAGGACCCTATACAAGAGACAAATGACAAAAAGTAAACGGGCTCTTTATTACAATAGATCCATTATTTTTGTTTTCCTACGAGGATAGACCCTGCCGTAGATTCTTTTGCAATTTTAAAATTATTTTCCTGCCCTGTTTACACTTATCGCTTTGCGTCCCCTACCTGCCAAAATATCTGCTCCTGATTTCTTACCTTCCCAATTCACGCTGCATTTTCCATTTCCATCCCCAACAAATCTCATTTGCCTTTCCCACCGGTCTGCCCCAAATGGGCCTATCAAAATTAAGAAAAAATATCACATTTAGAGATACGTGCGGAGCTGAATCCACGGGAAATACATAAAATCTCGCAATAATGCATAATAACACGGGAATAACACGAGTGAATATTCCTCATGTTACTTCGCAGTTAGCGGTATTTTTGGTGGAAAAACAAGGAGAATATTCATCCGTGTTATTCTGCATTATTCATGTGTTATTGCAGTAGTATTGTAACACCGGGAATTTTCCCCGTATTATTCCACGTTATTCTCGTGTTATTCCGCCTAGTATTGATGTGTTATTGTGGTGGTGTTACAATACCACCACAATAAAGCGGAATAACACGGGAATAACACAAAGAATATTTCTCGTGTTATTCTCCGATTTATTCCGCCCAGAACACCGATAACCGCAGAGTAACACGATGAATATTCCTTCGTGTTATTCTCGCGTTAATTGTGTGTTATTGCGGGATTCCACGTGTCTCTCATGGATTGTGCTCCGCACGTACCTCTACGTGCGTAGTCCTGATATAATATTTTTCCCTAATTTTGATAGACTTATTTGGGGCAAACTGGTGGGAAAGGTAAATGAAATTTGTTGGGGATGGAAATGGAAAATGGCAAAATATTAGGGGTGTAAACGAGCCTGTTCGAAATATTCGAACACATCACTGTTCGTGTATGATTCGTTTAACAAACCGAACGAAAAAATTTTTTCGTGTTCGTATTGTTTGCTTACCAAACGAATTCAACACCAACTTCTTGGTGAACCGAACACGAACTGTTCGCGAACAAAGAGTTTTTTTTTACAGCCCTAATCAAAATGGATATAACTCATTTTTATTTACATATCTAACAAAAAAAGTATTTGCAAATCTAACCCAATTGGTCATAATAAGAAATTACAAAAAAGAGAAAAGAAAATAAAAATAAAAAATATTTCCTTAAAAAACGAAATGGTCGGAGATCTCCTTGAAACTAATGGAAGATCCTCTGTCATTACCACAGCGCCCTGGGATTCTCAGTTAAACAGAGACCGAGTTAATTAGCGGGCACTAATGACGATATTTATTCTTAATACGGTAATTAATGAGCTGAGGCTTAGCAGGCCCATTTAAAGCCACGAGTTCTGTTTTCTCTGTGGGATTCGAGACAGCCGGATGACATAACAAATATTATGTGAGTTGGTAAAATTTAAATGATATTGATATAAATCATAATAAAAATAATATTAATTCTTTGTATCTTATTCATCTGCACGTAATGATATTGTATTAATATTAGGGGTGTAAGTCAGTGAAGTTGATTTGTGAGCCTAACTCAAGTTTAATTTGATAAGTGGCTCTTGAATTGAGCTCAAGCTGATCTGGACTCGACTCATTAGCTAGTGAGCCAGTTTGTTTGAAAATAAATAATATAGAATATACTTAAAATATACTATATTTCATGACTGTATCTTTAATATATTAAGCATATATAAAAAATAATATTTTATATTTTATATTAAATGCTTTCTTATTATTTTTTTTAATGAATTATTCTAATTATTATACTATTATAATATTATCTTAAGTTAATATTACCTTATATAGTTTATAATTAATAAGTCGGTTCAAATTTATAAATTTTAATTTTAATTCGAGCTCGATGTCACGCTCTCAAAAGAGCTCTTAATAGAGATGGGCAGCCCAGGACTTATATACAGCTTTTTGGCCCTACACCTAGTCGATGTAGGACTAAATACGTCTGACATTCTTCTTCACTCAATCACATGTGGCTCTCGTCACGGATCGGCTCGACCGAGAGCCCTATGCCGTGGAGAGTCCCCACACTCGACAAGCTCCCAAAAGAGCTCTTAAGAGAGATGGGCAACCCATGACTTATATATTGCTATTCGGCCCTTCACCTAGCCGATGTGGGACTAAATGTTCCTGATATTCTTCTCCATCCAATCATGTGACACTCTCGTCACATATCTTCTCCACTGAGGTCCCAACGTTGTGGAGAGTCCCCACACTTTGTAGGTAGTACCCTGCTCTGATGCCACTTGTCACTATCTCAAAAGAGCTCTTAAGACAGGTGAACAACCCAAAACTTATATACTGTTTTTTGGCTCTACACTTAGCCGATGTAGGACTAAATATCCCTGACATCAAGCTCAATATAATGAATCAAGTCTAAGAACCCGAACTAGATTCTACTCATTTACACTTTTAAATAATATTATAATAATATTGTATGATAGCATTTTAGTAATATAATTATAATACCATCATAAATATATTAATGATCCGCACTTATATTCATCGCATCAAATATTTTCAGTAAGTATAGAGCGGGCGAAAAAGGGTAGAGCATCCGACCGGTTCGGTTCTCGGATTCTCCGCCGATTCGCTGACTCGGATCCGCGAAGGAAGGACGGATCCCCCGTTCCTCTATTTAATCTCCGCCGTATTCAACCTCTCTCTCTCGTCCCTCATAAACCGCTATTAGTATTATCATCATTCGGCGGTTCATTCGTTAGCCGGAATGTCGTCGGAGCAAGACGGAGCAGCCGGTGAACGGCAATGCGAATTGCACGTGCTCGCCGTCGACGATAGCTCCGTCGACCGCGCTCTCGTCGCTCACCTCTTACGCAGCTCGAAAATGCGAGGCAGTATTTCTTTTTTCTTTTTTATTTTTAATATTGGAATTATTTATTTGCTAAAAATGGGAAAGATTTCGTTGCAGTGACTACGGTGGATAGCGCGAGGCGGGCTCTGGATCTGCTGGGAATGGTAAATTTTTAATTTTTTTTACTGTTTAAGGTAATTTATGTATTTATTTTGAAAAAAAATTTAAATTTTGCAGGAGAAAAATGTGAGCTTGATAATTACGGATTACTGGATGCCGGACATGACCGGGCTGGAGCTGCTGAAAAGGATAAAGGTATGCCATAGTGTAAAATCTCTATATATATATATTTTCTGGTTATTTACGGGAATGCCATGCAGGGGTCGTCGGAGCTGAAGGAGATACCGGTGGTGATCCTGTCGTCGGAAAACGTCCCCAGCCGTATACGGACGTATGATATTTTCGTAAAATTTTATTTATTTATTTATTTGTTTTGGGGGTTAAGTATCTAATTTGGATATTTTGGTGGGGGTGTTTTAGGTGTTTGGATGAGGGAGCGGAGGATTTTCTTCTGAAGCCGCTGCAGCCGTCGGATGTGTCGCGGTTATGCAGCCGCGTGCTGAGATGATTTTGGCTGTCTAGTTCTGTTGATGACTTTTAGTTATATATATGTTATTATGGGTTATCTTATGCTTAACTTTTGTGAAAATGTTAGGGTTTTAATTATAATAAAAAAATTTACATATTTATCCTTTTATTCGCTGAATGAATATTAAGTATTTACATGCATTGAATGGATGCAAAATGGATTTCACGAGGCGTCTGTGGTTGAATGATAGCACGCTATTGCACACATTGCCTTTAAAAGCCTCTATATTTTTTTTCTGATGGCTGGTGGCTTTGAAAATATATTAAATATATATATTAAATGACTTTGGGGTCTATGGGTCAACAAAAAGCCATGTGATGTTATAAATATCACTAATTTAACGTTTTAATTTAATTTAGTCGTCGACTTGATTTATTCATCTCGGTCATTGCCTCCGCAACATACTTACTCCTTTAGGCCAGGCCTCCACACACTCGTCTTTTCTGACTGCTGTCTCCACGAAACACCCATCATCTAAGAGCATTTTTCTCATATATATATATTAAATGAATTGGGGTGTATGGGTCAGCAAAAAGACATGATGTTATAAATATAACTAATTTATAATTTCATAATTTATGTAAGACATTTTACATCAGGAGTTCACATGATTTATGTTGTGTAATATGGAGACCCGGCCCACCACATGTTCATTAGCTTCCTAATTAAGAGGGCTTACATACCGCTCACATACCTTCCCACCTACCTCTCACCTATCACATCTCACTTACCTCCCATATACCACTCTCTTGGTTTGTATAAATAAAGGTGTAACCCTATGGGTGTATTTGAACCGAACTATGTAACTCCTCTGAAATAGTGAATTTGCTGCTCTGTTCCCGATGACGTAGGCATATCTTTGTTAAACCTCGTTAAATTTTTGTGTTTTCTTTTGGTTTTGTCGTAGTTCGCCCCAAATTTCACAACAATTTATTCATCAATTTTTATTTATTTAATTGATAAATATGATTAGTAACATTGTGATTTTAAAATTCTATTGATTGCTTTCAAATATAATTTTATTCATGAAGGGCTGTTAACATGAAAGTAAAACAAATACTATATAGATTTGAGCATTTATATTGATGAAGATGATTCCTTTGATTATTATTCCATTTTTAAAAACTACTAAATACAATGTTAAAATGGTAGAACATTAATAAGAAATATAAGTAAAGAATATGTTAGGTGGCAATGTAGTAAAATCCGACGTCTCAATCGTCCCCACGTGGTCACTCTTCCCCTTTGAAAGATCCAAATGAGGAATCCTTAGTTTTGTTGTTGGTGTTGTTTTCATGATTTGTCGAGAAAAAGCACGGCTTGTGGTCGGCCAGGCGGGAGCTACTGCTTGATCCGCTCGGTGCTTGACAATCGACATAGATCGCACTGTCTACATGCTCGGTGTCTCCCTGCCATGTCGTCAATTGATTGCCGGCTGGGTCGATAGGCACTGGAGAATTTTCAAGAAGAGCTCTTTAGGAGCGAGTTCCTCGAGACTCCCGCTTCAAGATTGACTGTTGAAAGTTCCTTTGAGTCATGACCGCCCATTGGGTCTCAAACTAATTCATCATCTACGCTCGCAATGTCTGGATCTCCTCTTGGATGTCTCGACACACTGTCTTTCTATTGAATTCATGGACGCTTCGTCTCTCTGTGAGGTTTCTCCTTCATAATTTCCTCCACTTCTCGTATGACATGTCCACGCTCAATGCATCACCTTTTTTTTTTTAAATACACGCTGCAGAAGTTGGAGAGAGAGAGAGAGAGAGAGAGAGCAGTTGGAGAATTTCGAGTAGAGAAGTCGGGAAAATAGCCTCTTTATTCATCTTCTGGCCCTCTATTTTTAGAGACTTATTTGAATATTTATATAAAAGAAGAAACAGTTAAGGAAACTGCCCTTAATGCAATTAATGCACAAATTCAATATCATATTTGCATTAAAATTTTAGCGTAATACAATGATTATCAGTTGTTCGATGCATTTGAGTTCGGTTAACTGAGGGGATAAGTCGCGTGACGATCGCTCCTATCGAGGTAGAGTCGGTCAGTCTGCTGGTTGTGACTAGATGTCCTTATAAGGAGTTTTGGTAGGTGGGACCGTAAGTGTGGTCTTCCAATTGGATCCACCGATATTGCATGTTGACTAACTTGATCGAGCGGTCGATCGTTAGATGACTGGTTCAGATCATGCTCCTTTAGCTAGACACTTCAATTGTCTGGCCATCACCTTTGCCCGTTTGATCGCTTTGAGATTTGTGTTGACTGTTTTGATGCATATATATTAATTTCCAGAGTTTTCCTGTTCCTTTATAGTAACAATACGATAAGGACAATGCAACTATTAAACAATTAATGGTATCAAAATTGAGAAAATTAATTCAATAATTAACTTTATTTTAGATTTATGTCTGATTGAAATTACGTTCCTTGTTGCAAGTTCCCCTAGATGGCCAAGTGAAATCATGGCAAATGGTATGTGCTGGAGTGATATAGACGCTGAACTTCTGGGCATGGCAGACTTTCAGATCACTGGCTTTATAAAGAAGAAAAAGATTGTAAAGAAAGAGAAGCGGTCATGACCCGAAACAGTGTCGGCCGATCAAGACGACTCATCTGAAGGTGAGGGGCAAGCTTCGAATAAGCCCTATTAGAAAATCCCGACTTCTGAGCCCGGTGTGGGTGTGATTATTGAGGACCAGTAGGGCGTGTCTGCCAGAGGCATCGAGGTCGGTGAAAAGAGGCCGAAGGAAATGACAGTCACGAGCTCTCCTCAGCCGCCATCATAGAAGAACGGAGGTACCCTATCACAAGAGAGAGACTGTTTTCGAAGGTCCATACTTCAATGGATAAAATTTTAAGTATATAAGAATTTTATTTGATTTTTGACGTTTTGTAGTAATTTGTTGACATTATTTTAATGCAAACGAACAGTGGGCTTGGAGGATTGTAAAAATGGTGGACTAGCAAAAGATGCTGCTAGATTGGCTCCCACTGTGGCAACCAAGCACAACGTGTGATCGTCGCACCTCCACCATTGGTCGATGTAGGGGGCATCGGCTGCTCGATCCTTTGCATGCAGTTGGTCCCACTCTTTGAACCTCGCTTGGCCACTTTAGTGGCTCCCAACAGGAGCAATACAATTGGCGACAACATTCCTTCAAATTTATGGAGCGACGAACAAACTTAATTCAACCTTTGATGGGAGCGACCGGTCCTTCGGAGGAAGCACCTGGAGTTCTGTTGAAGATCGGATGTTGGAATTATTAGCTCGTCTGACCACTACAAACTCGAAGGTGGCGGTACTGTGTGCGGAGCCCGCTACTTACAAAGTGGGTTGGTAGAGATTAAGGCTTAATCATGGTTCAAAATGAATCATGAAAGAGGCTAAACACCATGAGGGGAATCCTTAAAGCACCTCCTCCTTTTTCCATTTAGAGCTTGGTAGACTTTTCATGGCTCACATGTGGCTTGGAGGAGATCTCATGGCTTGCATGGACTTGGTCCATTTAATGGGAAAGGAATTTAAGCAAAAAATGAGCATTTTCTAAGGGGTTACCATGAAGCCAAATTTGGTTAATTTCAATCATGAAACTTGGAACTTATGGAATGATTTTGATTAAGTGGATGATGGGGAGAAGAATTTGTCATGATGGAGTGGGCTTTGGATTTTAAAAGGGATTAAAAGTTGGGCTTGGACTTGGGCTTTTAAAATTTGGCATAGTGGGTTTTTTAGAATCGGGCTTGGAAATGTGTTTGGATTTGGGTTTGAATTTGGGTTTGATGATAATTTGAATTATTCATGATGGGCTTGGTAATTTTGAATTGGTCATGATGAAGTTTTAGACTTGGGCTTAATGAATTTGGATTTGGTATATAAGTTCAATTTTGGTGAATTTTGAGCTTGGAGAGGATTTGTCATGACTTTGGGTTTAAGCTCATGAAAATTGGGTTTGAATTTGGAAATGAATGGACTTTGACTTTAATTTGGACTTTTGGAAAATTTCGTGGAAATTAGGGTATTTTGGTGGATTGTGGGGACTTGGGTAATTTAGAGGGGGTTTTAATGATTTTGGTGGAAAATTGGGTATTTGGACAACTTTAGGTATTTTTTAGAATTTAGGGGTATTTTGGTCACTTTGGTGATTTTGATATTTTGATGGGATTTGGTAAATTTTGATTTTAGGGTGGATTTGGGGTTGATTGGATGGCTAGGATTGGTCTTTGTAGATTTTTGAGTGAAATTGGAGATTTTGGGCAATTTTGAGAATTTTTTGAAATTTTGATAATTTTGGGTATTTTAGTGGATTTGGGTAGTTTAGATAGATTGTGAAGTGTAGAGAGTGGATAAGGTTTATAGTGTGTGGATGGGATATGAATGGCCAAGTCATCTAGGGTTGCTCTAAAGCCTCATTATCTTATAAGAACTCATTTTTTGTGTCTCTACATATTGGTCTCAACCAACTTAACCAAATGTCAATGATTTGAGACCAGCAATGTAGGACTTATCAAAAGAGCTAGGAAGTAATTTGAACTCTTAAGGGGGTAGGTCCCACAACTAGTCCTCTAGGATAGTAAATAGGAAAGTCCTATGGCTAGAACCTAAATCTAGGAAGAAAACTTGACCTCAATAAAAATGAGGTCAACACCTGTCAATGGGGCGATCAATCTGCTTAGATTTGTGAGAGGCTTTGAGGTCAGCTGACCGGCGCAGCTTGGGCCTCTCCTGATTATGAGAGGAAGAGGCAGACAAACTGGGCGAACCAAGGGACGGAGGGCGCTAGGGGAGTTGTGCACCATATTGGTGGATCAGTCCCTTATACAAAACACCACAGGAGGCTGGTAAAATTTTTTTAGATACGTAAACATTAATTCAATTTTTATATGATCAAAATTTTTAGCGTTAACCATTTTTGTATGCTACACAGGCCAAGGAGTTGAGCCGTGTTCCCACCTTTGCGGAGCTGCATGTCCGAACACATCAGCGCTAAGGTACGGCCTCGGAGCATTCTTGGTAGGTTGTTGTAAGTTAAAAACCTTAAATTAAAAGTTTATTTTGATTCTAAATGTTGAAAATGTCAATTAAATGATTTTTTTCATTATGCTGGAGGGGTTTAGGCAGCTCCGAGGGAGACACTTGGCCTCTCCGACCCAGACTTCCGCCCATTAGCAATGGTAGTCAGTCTACCACTACACACTCCAAGTATGAGCTTTAGGCGCTGGCGACAGGGAGGAAAAAGGGGAGGTTTATGACCTTGGAGTGAAGAGCATAACCTTCGAGACTGAGCTCTCCCGTGGTCTCGTTCCTAATTCCCGAGCTCATCACAGCCAGACCAGGAGGCTCTTGCCATGCAGGTAGCTGCAATGAGCGAAGAGATCCACCAATTGAGTGAGCATATCCTAGAAGGACAACATAGAGTCAATGACTCTATGACGTGCATGGTAGACGCGTTAGTAGATAGCCAGGGCAAGCAGCCGATGACATCCGTTTAGGAGGAGGAGGATGGAGATAATGAGTATTATTATTATTATTATTATTATTAATGTTATCCTTTATTTGTAAGGGTTATGTTGAACATCTATTTTAGAGTTTCTTGGATTAACTTTACTATTCTTATTTGAGACGATTTGTGATAATATTTTTCTTTTATTAATGATATTGTTTAGGAATTTGATTTGTGATATGTATATGTTTAATTTGGAATGTATTTTTGTGCTGATTGTCAAAATGTTGATGGCATTCTTTTTTTTTTGTTACAGGTTTGCGTCGGATTTGCGTTCGTTTTCGGACGCAAAATCCGACACAACATCAACAATTAGATTTCGTCATTCTACGTTATCTTTCGATGCAAATTAAGCCATAATCCAACAAAAATATTTATTGTCTGATATTTTAAGATGCAAATTTCCACGCAGATTTTGTATAAACAATTTTGATGGAATGATGACGCAAATACCGACGCAAAATATTTGTGTCATTATTTTTCAACGTAAATTGGACGGAAATAACGTTACTGACCCTCAAACGTAAATCAGACGCAAATCCGACGATAAGCCTTAAATATCGTCGGATTTGCATCCGATTTACATTCGATATGTCCGACACAAATATGCTTAATTCTTGTAGTATTCCCTTTCTTTTCTCATAAGATATCACGGGTATGAAAGGTAAAGACATTTGCACATAAGAGTAAGGGCATATTTGATAAGATTACAATTGTCTCTAATATTACTTGGGAAAAATAGAGCATTTGATAGACTTCACCCACTTATTAAAATTCAAAAAAACATTTTTTTTTTCTTTTAATAATAAAACTCTATCAATATTTTAAGTTTATTTTTGTTTTTTATGCCAACTTTTAAGATTCGATAATTTTGATGTTGATATTCAATTGTTTTTTACAATACTAAAAATTATAATTTATCAATAAATTTATATATTAATTTAACTTCAAAAATTTAAAATCATGTTATGATCTCACATTTTTATATTTAAATAATTATTAACCAACAAATGGCTAATTAACAAATTTTCTAATCGTGCAGAAAGGTTATGTATATTTAATACATTATGACTGGCAACAACTTACCGGCAATAAGATTTGCAAGCAAATTTATGACTTGCAATAATAATAAATAATTTAATTTAATTAGTTTAAGTTTACCATTTGTCTTATAATCCTTAATTAATATTGAATATGATTTATAATTTTAATTAATTTATATTAGAAATAATTTTATTTGTCTTAAACAAAATGAAATATAACAATTCAATGATTATTTTTTATTTTTTATTCATCACAAATTAAATTAAAAAAAGAAAATTAGAACTCATTATTATGATTATTTGAGGCAAATAATTTATTTAAATTTGATTTAATTTTTAAGACCATTCTTACTTTAATTAAAAAGCATCTTGTCTCATTTTCTTTTAAATTATATTTAATTTTAAAGAAAAAAATTTTAGCTCAATTCCTTATTTTAAAAGAGAATCCTTAATAAAAAAATTGCCATTTATCAATTTATTTATTAATTGTCATTTTTAAATAGTGGTTTGCTTCCCATTTCTTCATTTATAATTTTAAACTATTATCACTTATTTATTCAAAGGAAATGGAGAGAGGTGATGATAAATATTGTGAAGGTCTCATGCATGATTTCATTATCTATAGTTTATTTGTGGGCTCAATTTTAAATAATTAGGTGATATTTCCTTTTTTTGTGATGCACTTAGGAAGTCTTTGTGTGTAACTATGGATTATACAAATCAAAATGGACCCGATGATCACGATGAAAAACTTGGAGAAGAAGTCAATGTTGTGAAAAATCTCTATTGGCAGAGAGATTGATGTCATATTATATGTGCTAAAGGCTCACAAAGTTGTGGGCATGCATCAAGTATTTAGTGTGACTCTATAGCACATATCATGCATAACACATGTGGGCTATAAATAAAAAGACATACCAAATCTAGATGGGAAATAGAAATAAATTAATAGAAAATATATTAAATGAGTCAAAATTTTAATGTGTTGATACTTGTACGTTTAGATAACAAAAAATTTTATATTTTGTAATAATCGTGGACTTGATAATATAATGTATAAATCTAAATGGTGGTTTCATTTAGAAATTTAAATGAAATGTATATGAGATTCAAATAATAGATACTCAAATTGTACATACCATATGGTGGAACTAAATGAAACAAGAAGAAGAAGAAGAGATACACGAATATATATAAGATAAAAAAAGAAACTCAAATGAGTCAATAACGGATGCGGTGATGTCTCAGTATAATGTTTGCACTCTCAGGCGTGTAGTGATTAAATGTACGAAGTGGCTTATCATCCAAGCAATGTTGTTGCTTCTATAACATGTATCCATGGCTATTGCTGCAGTGAAATTAGTGGAACATGACTGGCAATAGACATCCAAATTTATTACTCATTGTAATCACTGAATGATCCAACCCCTAACGTCATCCAAGATGTTTTTTGTGTGCAAGGGGTGAATGGTGACTGTTCTCGTATGCCTTTCTCAGTTCCTCCCTGTTGTAGTCATATGAAGGTCGTGGTAGTGTTATTGGAAATCTTACCCCTTTTATGTACAACCAACTATTGTATAATCAATATCGATGAAAAGAAAATTGCATTCCACCACACATTGACCACCACGATTTGGAGTGACCTTTCTGCACGATTTCTTTTGTAATTCAGCGCGACATTTTTTTGGTGGAAATATTAGCATACTTGACCCTAAAGAGTTTGTTGAAGAATATTCCATTCCCCTCTCTAAAGATTCAATATTGGTTATTAAATGAAATAAAGCTGATTTAGCCAAGCAGTTTGTGTCATCTGTCCCTCATAAAAGAATTTCCATCATCATTCGGAAGATGCAAAATCCCAAGCTTCCCTACAACTATAGTCCATACATAGATTTGTAGATATCATTCATCTCATGCTTTGAAAATAAACTTTATAAAATTACTATAGTTATTGTCCAGTTTCGATATATATACTTGTGTAATTATTGTTTGTTGTTTCTTATTTATGGAAGTTTTTTTTATATTTAGTTTAATATGGGCATTTTTTTCTATTATGAAAATATTTTAGAATTTGTGCTCTTTACTTGAGGAGTGAAGTTTGTAATAACTAAATGCAACGTCGCTATATGTTTCTTGTTTATTTTAACATGATGATATTTTTCTTATTAAAAAATAATAATTTCTTTTAAATGTGAATTGAATAATTCTTATAATTGACACTAGATCCAAATTTTAAATGAAATCAAAACTCAAAATCATTGAATAAAATATTTAAAAACTTCAAATCAATCTTCTTTAGATCTGGTGTTATTTCTCCTCACATTGCATTTCCCTTCAATTAGCTCTTACGTTAGATTTGAGTCTCTGTGTTTGTTTAACCTAATATGATTACCATGTTCACCTCTTTGTTTGGATGTGATTTCATGTTCTTTCCATCTTTATGTGATCAAGTGCCCAAAATCAATATCGCATCTCTCTATTCTAGTTCATTGGTCACATTGTTATCTTAATCACTCAGTAGGTCAATGTTTTACTTAGTAAATGTAAGATGGGTGTGAGTCACCATGCTTTCTATCATAATGTATCCATTGAAAACCTTAAAATATATCATTTCATGGGTTCATATTCCTCTATCAAGAGCATATCTATGTATTTGCTAAGCATCACTAGTGTAGAGTTCATGTGCTACTCTTTAGCTTCAGTTATTGAACACCTTAAGGTTAATATTGTTAGACCTAGTTTGACTTTGTTCAGACATTTCCAAAGGTTTAGCTTTCAGTTCCATTGATGTTGGAGCATGCCTTTTGTGGCACCATCATAATGAGATCAGGTTAATTGACCTTAATTGAGTCAAGTTTGATTATGTAGGTTAATTCTTTGCGTTAGTAATTATAAGTAAGGATATGTCCCTCAAAAATTTCTTTCTCACTTTGTCTCATCACAAAATGAATTGAAATTACACCTTTTCTTGGAATCCATCGGCCCTTTATGGCAACATCTCAATGTGATAAAGTTAATTGACCTTGATTTAGTAAAAGGCTGATTATGTAGGTCAGGTTTTTGGTTTAGTAATTATTTGTAAAAGCAAGTCCCTTAATGAATCCTTTCTCAGTGTAGCTCATCCTAAATTGAACTTATCTTTCCTTTTCAGTTTTTTTTCAATTTGGCCAACTAAACCAGCCACGACAAGCGATGGCACCTTGGTTGAGTATAGTTAGTGTAGACTACTCTATAGTTTTATTCATTAAATACCTTAGGGTTAAAAGTGTCATTTTAAGTTTGGTTTGGATTAAACATAAATTAGTCGGCAACGTTTTGTTGATTATGTTGAATTTATCAGTTCAATCAGCTTAATACTTCTGACTAATAAATATAACATTGAATAAGGGTAATTGTCTGATGTATAACTTATTGAAAATATTAACATTTAAAATCTTATCATTTTCCTCATTCATAGAACTTAATTAAGAGTTGTTCTATGCCTTGGCTGAGCATGGCTAGTGTATGGGCCATGTGTCTTCCCTCTACTTTCAATCATTGAACACCATAAAGTTATGAGTGTTAAACCTAGTTTGGCCTTGAACGGGCTCTTTCATAAGTTTAGTTTTCAGTTCCATCAATATTGGAACACGTTATGTGTGGCACCATCACGATGTGATTGGGTTCATTGATCTCGAGCCAGCTGTGGATGGTTATATATGCTAATATTTTGAGTTAGTAATTATGAGTATAAACAAATCCCTTAATAGCTCATTTCTTAGTGTATCTCATTACAAACCAAAATTATTTTTCTTATTTTAGGGTTCTCAACTTTATTGACCAAACTAGCCTTGATAAAAGCCAGTACCTTTGCTTAATAGGGCCAATGTAGAGTCCATATGACTACTTTCTGGTTTTAGCAATTGAACACCAAAGGGTTAAAGGTGTTGTAGATAGTCTAGTGTGGATTGAATGTGAAAAAGGTCATCTTGATTCTTCGGTGTAGGATGATGCCCATTATGGCTCCTTCCTGATGCAGCTGACTTTATCGCTTTATTGGATTATTAGAGTCAGTATAACAACACTTTGGCTAATAACGACCAAGTTTGGAGCTAGCCTGTTAGAAACCTTTCTTAGTTTAAGCATTAAAGAATCAATTAAAGGAAAAATTTTCTCTCCCACTCAGTTTATTGACTTTGCTTCACCACAACTGATCCAGCTAGTCTATGCCTTAGCTAAGTAAGCCTAAATTAGAGTCTGTATGACCGCTCTCTAGTTTTATTCATTGCACACCACAGGAGTACCCTTGGAAGCTCAAAGCCCTATGCTCCACTTCTGAGGCATTAATTAGTTCACAGGTTATATGTGAGTTCATGTG
Source organism: Papilionanthe hookeriana x Papilionanthe teres (assembly GCA_022702705.1). Taxonomy (NCBI): domain Eukaryota; kingdom Viridiplantae; phylum Streptophyta; class Magnoliopsida; order Asparagales; family Orchidaceae; genus Papilionanthe; species Papilionanthe hookeriana x Papilionanthe teres. The sequence continues at coordinate 91,088,270 of CM040425.1, forward strand.
CTTTTTATCATGATATAATCATCCTACTTCTTTGATTGGATGCGAGTTCTTGTGCTTTCCATCCTAATGTGTTCAATTCAGTCATATCTAATTTCTCTTTGATTGACTCTCAGGTTAGATATGGTTCTTTGTGCTTTCTATCCCGATCTAGCCATCATATTTACCCATTTGTTTTAATGTAGGTCCTTATATGTTCCTTCCTAATATGCTTATGTCAATAAATTTAAAATTTTCATTAATTAGCTCTTATGTTAGATGTGATTATATGTATTTTTTAATCTTTAATCTAATCATTCTTTTCATCTCATTGGTTGGATTTGAGTCCAAGTACTTTCTATCATAATGTGTTCATATCAATCAAATCAAATTTCTCTTGGATTAGCTCTAATCCCTATGCTTTTATCAATCATGGCTTAATCACCATGTTCACTTCTTTGGTTGGATGTAAGTTCTTATGTTATCCATCCTAATGTGTTCAAGTAAATATAAATTCAAAAAATTCCGATCTCCAGGACACAAAACTTAACTGAACTGTCCATAGAATTTTTGCCATAAAGACATGAAGCATAACAACACTGTCATTAGGCTTTTTACAATCTCATCAATCTTTAGGATTCCATGGTACACTACACCAACCTTAAATTGCTCTTGTTGCCTTATTTAATTTGGATTTAGTTTATTAATGCAAGGTGAGATGAAGTGCTCAAGTGTATTCATGCAAGTTGGGCTTTATGTTTCATGAATCGTCCAAGTTGTTCGTAAACTAAATTGTGTATGTTTGATTCTCATATAAGGAAATAAGGGTTTATAAGTTCAGGTCCATAAGACATGACCACTTGCAAGATTTGCATGTTTAGGTTCTTGTAATTTGTACTTCGTATTGATCTAAACATGAAAATTATTTAGAATTTAGAAAAGATAGTAAAGATGACCTTTTCTTGAAAATAACTTTAACTAAATGTGTTCTAAAATTATTTTCATAAAATAAGATAAATTAAATGTATTTTAATTTCAAACCCACCAATACTTTTGAAAATAATTGAAACTAATGTGCTTTAATGTATAAATCACATTAATGTGCTTTAAATCCCCAGATAGTAAAGTTACTTTAATGTGTGTTTTACTTGAAATTAAATAAATTTGATGTGCTGGAAAATTCTTGGCGGCAAAGTAACAAATTATCGTCTTAATGTTGTACGAGGATCCAACACACACTCAGGTAGAAGAAAACAACCAATAAAGACACTAGAAGTTTTTAAGTGTAAAACCCGAAAAGGAAAAAAACACAGGATCTAACCCATTTAAAAAGATCTACTATAAATTAGTGATTACATTTACAGCCCCTTATCCAATAGATAGGAAAATGTTACACAGTCTCTCGAGTTACAAGATTGGTGCGTGGATGAACTTGTCGCCTCGTGGTAGGGACGATCATAATGGGGAGTAATAGCCAACGCTTCAATGCATAGTCTTAGGGGTCAGCACGGCGTCCGAGATGATGCATCGCTTCACAGGTTGCTTTTTATTGTACTTTGTCACGAGGAGTTAGTAGCGGCTAGTGAGTGGTGGTCAATGATGGTTGGTGGTTGGAGGAGCAATGACGGACGGAGGCTTCAGAGGCAACGACGACTAGAGTTGATCAGAGGTGACGACGACCTGAGTTGGCAGGATGTGACGGCGACCGAGTTGGCTAGAGGTGCCGGCAATTGAATTTGGCTGGATGGTAGTGACGACCGTACTTGGCCAGAGAGTGTCAACGACTAGAGTGCTCCGTAGAGCGGTGGATTGTTGATGTAGTAGTGATGCAGGACTTCAACTCCTTTTCCAAGCTTCAGTCTTCTTCAGGCTTCAAGCTCCAAGCTCCAGGTCTCTTCTCAAGTGGGAGTAGTGCTCTATGTATAGAGTCCTACTTGCAATTAATGAAAGAATTCGAACAACTCTGAACGGATGAACCGATGTGATTCCCTCAATCGGACATCATTTGATGGAAATTTGAGTATCTTAACAATTTCACGACTTAGTGATATTAGGGCTTGTTAGATTTATCTTATCGAGACACTCAATTCGACTATAAGCTCACCAGATTCGAATCTGTTTGACCTTTCAAATATGCCTAAAAAGTTTCCAAATGTTATTTAATGGCTTGATCGGGGTTTGATTTAGTGCATATTGAACTAATTTTGGTACCATTGAGTCTCTCGTTGAACCTGTCAGTTTGATTATAAGTTTGCTGAAATCAGAGTTTTAGATGAATTTTAATCAAAATTCATAAAAGATCACTCCTAGATCCCTGCCATACAATTTGTTAATGGCCGGTCAAAATCTTAAGAAAATGTATTCTAAAATATTAAAGTACGTCCTTTTATCAAAATTGAAGTATTTTCAAAACCAATTCAACTCTCTTTTGAAATTAAATAAATCTTAATAAAATATGTTCTAAAATGTTAAAATATGTCTTTTTATGAATATCAAGTATTTTCAAAGCCAATTCAACACAGTTTTGAAATTAAATAAACCTTAAGAAAATGCATTCTAAAATGTTATCGTACATATTAAAAAAAAATTAAGTATTTTCAAAAACCAAGTCAACTCTATATTGAAATTAAATAGACCTTGACAAAATATGTTCTAAAATGTTAAAATATGTATTTTTATAAAAAAATTAAATTCGTTTTCAAAATCAATTCAACACTATTTTAAAATAAATTTATAATAGGTCTTGTACAGCAAAATATGTTCTCAAAATCATGTTTACAAAGCAAAATCATCTTTTACATCGAGTGGAATGACGTCTGAGTCAGATGTGCATTGAAACGGCGATCAAATTAGTCAATGTCGTGATTGATGTTCTTTAAATCTTATTTCAACATTCTCGTCTTCAATTGCATTGTTCGTAGCTTGATGTGACATTCAATAATTTTTTGGTCCACCAGAAGTAAAAAACAGAGATGTACCCAAATTTTCAAGCTACGAACAAAGGCATAAATTTTGGTACATCTCCCATTTATATACTATTAATTCTCATGACCAAAAAAAACTATCAGATGAAATATATATTAATATATAAATTATTAATATATGTTGAAAATTATTTTTAATAATATTTATAAAAATATAAATTGCCCCCAAGACAGGCGTTTGTGCTACTTCCAAAATTATGAGCTCTTTGTTACAATTTGGCCTGTAGGAGCCACTTAAAATTCGAGACACACGGAGTGGGATTCATCAAATCTGAATTTCTTACGAGATGTGATCGGAGCGAAAACGCAAACAAATATAACATAAATCTATGAAATCATTCTTATATGGAGAAATTTTCTGTTCGGACTCCGGACATGTAAGTTAAGTCTGGAATCTTAATAAATATTATCATGTGTCTTACATCAGCCCACCTCATAATGGAACCGTGGAGTTTATTGGAGGGTTATTGGGGGTTAAACCGCGGAGGGTATTGAAGAGTTATCGCGGGGTCGTTGCAGGTTTTTACGGGTTATTGTGAGATTATTAGTGGGTTTTTGCGTGGAGGGGTGTGGGGTGTGGGGGGGGGGGGGTATTGAAATGAAATCACGGAGATTATTGAGGGGTTATTATTGGGTTATTGTAGAGTTATTAGAGTTAATACTCCAATAAAACCGAAATAGCCCGACAATAATCTCTGTGGTTTCCACTTCAATGGAACCGTAGAGATTATTCAGGAGTAATTTCCAAGATATTGCGGGGTTATTTGTGGAGATCTACTAGACCTGAATTTGCAGTTGGAAGGACAGGAAATAAGACAACTGAAATAAATTCAGTTTAGATTTAAATTAAAGTGATGGCTAAATTCTGTTAGAAGCGGCTCCATTTTTCCTCTTGTTTCCTTCATTCTCCGCCACCTTCTCTAGCTAGGGTTCCAGAATCGCAAACCTCCTATTCTACTTTTTCTCAGTCGCATGCAGTGAGCTATCTGCACCGATCAGAATTCCTCCTCCTTCCCGTCTTCCTCATTTTGCTCCGCATGGTCTCACTTTTCCTGCGAGGAAGGTGCACGCTTCCATTCTCCGTCGGCATTGTACAACAAAATATTGTGAAGAGCTTATGAAAAGATAATGCGAGGGCTTGTCCATTTCTTCATTGCTTTACTCTATTTTATCTTCACGGATACACTATGTCTCGTTGAGTCGAATTCTTTGTTTTGATTAATCTGTGAAAACGAGGTTGAAAAGTTTAGACTAAAGGTTGGGTTTGGGTTTGAAATTGAGTGTGGGCTATGTTTGGGCTTGGATCTAAACCAATTGAAAGCTCGAATTAGTCTAGGGAAATGTCATGAAGAGTTTAGCAAGTGAATCTTGTAGAATTGGAATGATTACATGGCCCAGTTTGATGGAATTTGCAATTGGGGTCAATTTGGGGTATTTGACTTAGACTTGCAATTTGGGCTTGGAAATGAGTTTAATTGGGCTTGCATCTGCTTTGACATGATGAAATTTGATGTGGATCTGAAATTGGGGGAGTTCAAAATGATCAGGTGGAAATTTGGAGTGATTTGTTGACTTTAGGCATTTAGGAGCAATTTAGTGATTTTGGCCAATTTTGGTAGATTTGAGTGCAATCGGGGTCATTGGGCGGTTAGGATTGCTCTTGGGCATGTTTGGAGTGAATTTGGGGATTTTTGGGAATTTATGAGTATGGGGGGCATTTTGGTAATTTTGTGTGGTGTAGGGGTATTTTGGAGATTTTGAGAAATTGGAGTATTCGGGGTAATTTTAATGATTTGGAGTGGTTTGATACAGTTTTTGGAGAGATTTTTTAGGAATTTGGGCAATTTTAGGAAATTTTGGGTTTCAGAGGCATTTTGGTAATTTTAGAGAAGTTTAGGGGTATAAGGTCAAAATTGGATGTTTTGGTGAGATGGAGGTTCATTGGACATGCTAATTATGAAATTACCCTTTTTGGGCCTTAAGACCAATGAGAGCCCATTTTGGATCCTCCATGTGTTGTTCCTAACCACCCTAACGAAAGGCTTAGGACTTGGGGATGATGCACATAAGTTTCCAAAAGAGTGGGGAAATGGATTAAGCATGACTGACTTTGAGTTCTTAGGATTGCGTGATGGTTTGAAATGTATGTGTCTAAGTCTAACCAAAACCAAGCCACCTAAGGCTAACTCTAAGACCTGAAAGCTCTACGTGGACTCCACTTGAGCTCCCTCATGTTGGTTTCATCCTACTAAGTGCTAGAGGTCAAAACCATACATGTGAAACTCCAAGAAGAGTAAAAAAGTGTTTAGAATTTATAATGGAGTAGGGTTCCATCACTAGTCCTTTAAGATAACAAACATGAAAGTCCTATGGTCAGATCCTAAAATTCTAAGGAAGAATGACTAGACCTCAAAAAAAGTGAGGTTAATAATGACGTGGAGACAGTGACCCAGGAATATGAATCTACATGAGGTGCGGTGACTCTGGGAGGAATCTTATGGCAATCCAATGCAGTACAATAGAAAACAAGTGAAGTAATTCTCCTTGGAGAGAACTACGCACAATGGGGACTTGATATGCAAGTTGTCCTCAATACGAACATATAAGTGTCCGAGGGCGAGTGTGTAAGAATAGTAACCCAAGCAAGACTCAAATATGCAGGACTATGGACATGCAAGATGATATCAAAGCAAAAATGTGAGACTGCACTAATATAAGTGCAAACATTAATGGTGTGGAGCACTGTGCTATGGAGATGTTATGGAGCAAACATTTGGACTTGCGTGCCTACCCATGGGAGGCGTCAATACTCGATATGGGCATATGAGGGCATATGCCCACAGATACAGAATAAGAGTGAAAGTGGTGAATTTGCTAATGCAAACCATGTAAGACAAACACTATGTAAGTGAAATTGGTTGTTCGACATGCTGAGTCGATCGAGGTGGCATCTCAGGGAAACATAGCCAATAGGCTCACTCTGGGCTAAGGCTACCGACTAGACCAAAGTGATTGGTCGAGCGGGCTTGGGCGGCCGGTCAGACCTAAGTGATTGGTCAACCGAGCAGGGTAGCTTGTTGGACCAAAGTAATAGTCAACCAGGCCGAGTGGGCAATTGGACCAAGGTGGTTGTTGGTCAGGTTGGGGCAGTAGATCAAGGCAATATGATCGGTACCGAGCTGAGCAGCCAGTAGAGGCCATGTGCCATGCTTATAGGGTCAGGGCGACCAGTTGAGGTGACATGCTATGCCAACCAGGCATGGCCGGTCAGTCGAGAAAATGTGCAAGTGTGATGTGTCTGATGCAATGACGAAATACATCATGTAATATGAATAATCACAATTGATAGCGATCCACACTCATTTAACAATCTCACATATGCACCTAGGGGTTTAGCACATGAATATGTGACATAGCTGCCTCTTGCTCTTGTGAGGCATATGGGGAGTTCACCTTCAAATTTCCAAAAAAGAAACTCTCCACAATGTTGTGGAACGAACTAACCACAAAGCTTTTTCCATCCGATAGCTCATGATTTGTAAAGTGAGCTAGCTACAAATTTTTTCGTACTTCATAAAATTCAAATATCTGAAACCCTCCAAGGAGGTTTGGAAATTCCAAAGCAATGGGAAATTGGGATTCCGACCCGCTTAGGTGTAGACCTAAAGGTTCACAAGGGAATCTCTCAGATTCGCATAAGAATGTGTTCAACGATAGCTTCCTAACAAAGGGCTTCCTTTAGAAAATCAATGTCCAATCAATTGGTGTATGGCCATGACGACTAGTGTCGGCCGGCCAACCGGTCTAGCGTGGGCCATCGAACCTACAACACCTAGTAAAATCACTCTAAGAGCAGGCTAAGAAAGAAAAACATGAAGGATTTTTAGAGAACTCACCAATGTGGCTTTTGATGTCATATTTCCTCATATGATGCAACTCTTCTAGTTGTAGGAGAGATTGAGATGTTTCAACGAAGCTCCGACGAGGTCTTCTTCACTACTTATCCAAAAAACGATGAAGCTCTCCTTTGGAAGGAGAGTCTAGTAAGATTTCATCGAAGTTATGAGCTCTGGTGAAGTTTCGATGGTGCGTTGACGACCCTTCTCCTAGCTAGGATGAAACTCTTCTTTAGTGTAGGAGCGGAGACACCTTGCTTCCTAGCCAATCACTTCTCCACAAAATTCTCCTCATACACTCAAATGAAGTGACGGAAGAAGAAGAAGGAGCTAGGAGATAACCAACTCCCTTGACTTCTCTTTGTGGAAGACGAAGAGTCTCCCTCCTTTTTTCTTGCTCTAAGCTCTAAGCTCCAAGAAAACCCTAAGCTCTTTAAGGAAGAAGATAGTGTTCTCCCTTTTGTTCTCCCAAGTTCTCTAACCTTCAGCCCAAAACTTGAATGAGAGAATATCATTTGAAATGGGGTAGATGAGGGGTTAAAGAAGCCCTCTTCTTCTCATTTGTCAAAACTGGCCTTGTTAAGCCTTCTTGGAAGCTTCCAAAAGAGGCCTAAAAGAGGTATAATTACCCTCTTTTCCCATTCCCAAAGAAAATCACCTCTAAGCCCAAGAATTTCTACAATTATGGCTGCCTAGGGAGGTGTATCAGGGTCAAAATAGCTCAATAATTAAGATTTTTTGTGTCCTGGAAGTTGGCAGGTGCCTAGGCACCACTAGGCTGACATCTACTTTCCCAGAGCTCAGTTTAGAGGCTCTGGAAGCGATTTTGAGCACTTAGGTGTTGGTTTAGCCCTAAAATGTTGATTTTCATGTAAATCATCCAGCGGAGGGTTTCTTCGATCTGTAAGTTATGAGGGACCAAGCATGACTGAAATATAACCCCTTATCTTCAAAAACAATTATTTTTCTCATCAATTGATTGAATAATTTATCACCAACGGGGCACTCCGGACTACGATGCGAGTAGGGTGTTCTAACACTAATTTTTACCTGCCTGATCGTAGGAAGGTTCTCATCGATCTGAGAGCCACATAAACTTGCATGTCACTAGAATAAGATCTTGTAACTCATAAATGAACAATTAGTAGTTTCAAACTGAGGTTTTGTTTTGGTGTCGATGGGCGTCCCAGACCACCGTGGGGGTAAAATCGTTTTGAACCTAAATTTCCCCAAAATGTTCTTGGAGAATCATGGTGACTACTCTTGACCTTAGAAGGGTTTGAGTTGATAGAGTTGGGTCTTTCAATATTAGAACAGACGTAAAACATGTCCGAAGTCGAGGTTCACACCACCTTACAGTGAATTTTGCCATAGTGTGCTTAGGAGGGCTTCGTGATTTCTCTTGACCATGGGGAGGCTCTAAATGGATACAAAGGGACCTTTAAACACAGGTATGGACATTAAAAATGTTCAATGTCCTGAGTAGGGCGGCTCAATGGCAGATCTTATCTGGTAAGATCCAATCATCACAAAACTTGGTTTCGTAACACGAACATGTACTAAAGTTCTTGGATGGGTATCTTGAGCTACGAGAAGCTATCAATGAGCCGTGGATCATCTTGAGCTATCCATGTGAATTCCCTACACATGTGACACCAAAATTGGTGCCAACCACAAGATCTACATGTTGCAGACGCTTGGATATGGAGCATCAAAAGACTTGATTTGGAAAGTGGAAAAGTCTTAGTATGGTTAAAGCAGTCACCGTAGTGATGGTACAAAAAATTTGATCAGTTTATGAGGCTACAAGAGTGCACAAGAAGCAAGTATGATCATTGTGCATATTTCAAGAGGTTCGGCAACTGTGAGTTCTTCTACTTTCTTCTATATTTTAATGATAGGTTGATTGCGTCTGTCAATCAAATTGAGATTGATAAGATGAAGAATCAATCATCAAAAAATTTTTAAATGGAGGTGGGTGAAGTACGTAGAATCATTAGCATGGAGATTCTTAGGGACAAGTTAGCTGGAATGGTTTGACTTTCACAAGAAACTAATATTTGGAAGGTGCTGAAGAAATTTGGGGTTGATGAATCGAGCAAGGCGGTGAGTCTGCTCATTGCATCTCACTTTCAATTGAGTTCAAATCATTGGTCTAAGGATGATCAGGTGAGGACATATATGTGATCGAATCCTTATGCTAGTTTAGTTGGAAGTCTAATCTGATGTATGTCATCGTTTGTACTAGACCAAACATTACACAAGTAGTTGATGTTATGGGCAGGTTTATGCATAATCCAGGAAGGAGTCATTGACAGGTTTTGAAGAGTATTTTTAAGGTATCTGAAGGGAGAGTTGATGTTGGCTTAATATTTGAAAGGTAGTCATTGAGTGAAAATTTTTGTGTCTAGGCTACATTAACTTAGACTATACAGGTGATATGGATAGACGAAGATCTACTACATGTTATTTATTCACATTGGCAGGAGGAACAGTCAGTTTGAAGTCATTTCTTAATTTTATTTTTACTTTCACTACTACGAAGACTGAGTAAATGGTTGTTACAAAGGCAATGAAGAAAGCTATATGGATGCAGGGGTTATTGGATGACTTAGAAGTTGATCAAGAGTCTCTTACAGTGTTCTATGATATTCAGAGTGTAATATTATTAGCCACAAATTCAGTTCATCATACTCGTCCTAAAAATTAATATGAGATATCACTTTGTTCGAGACTTGATTGAAGAAATCAATGTTTTGTTGAAGAATATAGATACAAAGGGGAATCCAGCGGACATGCTCACAAAAGGTAGTACCAGTCAGAAGTTCAACTATTGCATAAATTTGGTGAACATCCAAGCTTAGGACTGGTTGACCAGGAGGACATTGAGGCTTTATCCCATTGGGAGGGGGGTACGTAGGCAACCATCTTAATGCAGCTGCATTTGAATTTGAAGCTCATTTGGTCATCTCTCACTAATCTGAAAGTATGAGATGGGGTGGAGATTGTTGTGTTTAATGGCTCTTATTATAATTAGGAGTAATATTGTCTTGTCATTATTTATTTGTATGTCATATTTCTCCTCTATAAAAAATGACTTAAGGCTTATGAGACGTTTATGGTGAGAAGTGTGAGTTGTAATCCCAATCCATTTTTCTTTGTCCCACCCGGTGTTGGTGGAATCTCGCTCCCGGTGAATGTAAAAATAGCTTATACGTAACACAAAGTAAGCAAATTGGTTGATTGCATATTTTCCCTTTGTATGAATTTAGGTAATTTTTTTTTTAAGATTTTATCAGGGAAAAACCTTGGTGACTTCTTTAGATAAGGTATTAATTGAGTGTCCAACATTTCTCATTCTTTTTTATTTTAGTAGTTTAACCATAGCATTATGGGCGATAGGTTACACTAACCATTAGGGTGAGTATAATGTACAAAGAATTCATGTTCATCAAGGGAAATGAGTGTTTGTTTATTTATTAACAAGAATTCTCATTCAAATGAGCACCTCTAAGAACTTATTCTTATATTTTTTAAATGATCATTATGAGGCTTCCTTTTATAAGAGAGAGTTGCTTACTAGTATTGACCATTTTGATTGATGCTTCTCTTTCTAGTCGCACCCTTTTTATATTTACAAAATTTGGCTTTTAATATTTAGCACCAAGCTATGCTTATTGCATCTTAGATGATGATGATTTTAAATTCATTCAAAAGTGATATTTAAATGTTACAAACAAGATTGAATAAGAAGCTAGAGAGATCATAGGATTCTAGGAGGGAGGGAGGGATGCATGACTAATCTCTAAGGGCGAACACTCTCGAAGATATTTTTCCGTAATATTTCCCTTTGACCCATTATTTATAATTGAAGGTAGAAGGATGGTTTTATAAGAAATATTCTATTTATAAAAAATACAAAAATCATAGAATAAAGCTTAATAATGGCTTTCCAAAAAATAAAGATACATATAATGCTGATCTTAATAATGCTAGATATTTATTTAAAGCTTTCTTTACATGAGATGAACTCGAGTGAACTCGCTGGCTAACATCTTCCTTTTTCGTTGTGTCTCAGTGAGCTATTTTACCTTTATTTCAAAATGAAACTAAATATTGGTTGCCATTTAAGTCTAGATAAGTTTGCAAAAAGATCATAAAGCTTATGTCACTTCAATTACAATATCAGTTAGTCAATTTTCATACTATGACATTACCATAGTCAATCCTGCACCAACTTCTTCTTAAATTAATCATTCAAGACAATCATAAGCCAACTTAAGTGAGAGCATTATGGTTTACTTAGTTCACTTAAAATGTCTTCAAGAATACATCACTGCATATATACTTGAATCCCATAACTCAATGTAGCTTTATTCTTAGATGATTGCATCTTATTAATAAACTTATCACAGTTGTTGATTACTAGAAAATTCATTATGATAGAATGAATCTTCTATACCTTAGCTTTTCATGAAGATCTTAGTCTCATACTAATAAAATAAAAGCTTATAGGATACATTAAAATTTTACAAGAAAAATCAAGAAAGAAAAATGCAATCATGGAGCCTAACTAGATATAATGTTCTACTATATAAATATTGATTACAAAAGTTTACATTTTCCCTTAGTTGGAGGAGATAGAATTACAAACTTTAGAGCCCTTAATATCTTATGATGGTAGTTGAAAATTTTATTAAAAAAATGAATGGTGATACCAACTATGTGACAATGACAGTTGGGCATTGACGATAAGGTGATGGTGGTTGAATTATAGTTTATATATTTGTTGTCAACCATGAAAGTTTCTAATATATAGATTCATGATTTATTAATAAGTTCTCTAATGATGTATCAATAATGGTCATGACATTTTTTGGTTAATCCTAGGATGAACAAAGTCTTGCCATTTGGCAAGTTTTGTCCTATAGATTTACTTTTGGGAACCCTCAAAGTTAGGTGAGTTGACATGAACTTGGTCCCTACAATTTTAAATGTACAATTAAAGTTTAGAGCAAGTCTTATAATTCTACATCTTAGCAAAGAAAGTTTGGGAAGTCTTATGATTGAATGAAAAATCATATCAATATGGTTTTTATGGCATTAAAATAAAAATGAATATGAGAGAGTTTCTTAATTTCAAGAAGAATTATAGATATGCAATTTTAGTGGGTTGTATAATGTTATTGGTTTTTATTCTTGCTCATTATTTATTATGATTGGAGAGATAAACTGCAAGTACAAAAAATTTAGGGGCTGTTCGGAGATCATTTTATTTTTTGAAAGTAAAAAAATAGGATATAAACTATTTGCTAATCTATTTCTTATTATATTTTTGTTTTTTATTTTTTTTTTTTTTGTAAAATTATTTCTGTTTTTAAAATACTAAAAACAGAAAATATATATATATATATATATATATTTTTGCCTACTTTTAAATCATCAAAATAATCCTTCACTTAGTCCTAGGTTGCCTGCCCGCCGCCGCTCCCTGTACTTGCCCGCCCGTAGCCGCCTGCCCTCGCTGTCTTTGCCTGCTTACCACCTGCCACCGCTGCCCGCAGCAGCCAACGGCCTCAAGTCGCTGCCTTCGCCGGTTGATAGTCTCAACCGCCGCCGCCTGTCGTCGGTTCCTGCTTGCTATTGTTACAAGCCTCGCCCACCGCCGCGTCGGCATTGGCCCTACCTGCAGTAGTCGCCAGCCGTCGGCCGCCACCCTGCTCCCGCCACAGCCTGCTACCCAACCTCTACTTGTCACTTGGTGCCCATAGGTAATGGTTCGTGCTGTGTGGAGCAAGAAATGCATCGTATATGTCATGGGTGGCGCATTGACCCAACTGTTTTATAAGAGATATAAATTTTTTTCTACAAAAAAATAAAATATACTCAATCAAACATAATTTATATTTTTATTTTTTAAAAATACATAAATCATAAGAGTATCAAACGCATTTTCTAAAAATAGAAAATAAAATACTAAACAAAAACAAAACAGAAAAATAGGAAGCCAAAAGTTAAATTGGTAAACTACTGAATTTAAAGTAGTTGGAGGAACAAGATAATTGTTAACTAAAATCTTGGTTCCATTTACCTGAAAACTTCTCTAAGCAGAACACTATTGTTGGTGCTTAAATTGAAAGTTAAGGAGGTAAAGTTTAATTAAGATAATGCTTATCATTTAAGCACCAACAATATTTATGAGGTTATTCAGTATTTTAAGGACTAGCAGATAGGAACATTTTAATTCATGTATTCATCACTTTTATATCTGGTGGAAAAATTTAGGGAGAGATGAGATTCATGAAACAAGCTCATACATAATAAGAGAAGTGAATTCAAGCCACCGAATATTTTTAGGTTTACTAAGTTGATCGAGCACTGTACTCTTAGGCTGTGTTGAGAAATTAGGGCAAAGAAATGCAAGAATCAACAGAACAATCAAGAACGAACACAAGGATTTAACGAGGTTCGTTCGACAATGTGCCTACGTCATTGGGAACAATGAGCGGCGACGGCTTTGATTTCTTGAAAAACAGTACATACTCGTAGGGTTACAAATAAAACACATTTATATATAATCCTAATGTACAATATGTAATTACAAAATTACCTCAATCGGACGCGCATTGGCCTCGCATCCTCAACCCACTTAACGAAACTCCCTCAATCGGACGCGCTCGCTCCGCTCTAGCATCTATCTCTTATCTGATATATGATTCATACTTAACAGATTGTATACTTTCATTTGACACACTCAAAATCATCAATTTTTGTAAATAAATCTCGTAAAATCGCTATAAAATTTTATCATTATATATTCCATCACAAAAATTATTCTAATGATGTAATACACCCTAAATACTCTAGTCATTTTAATCACAAGAGCATCTCCACCCTTCCAAATCATTCCCAATAACATACATCCTAATATTAGTCAATGCTTAGTACATTGACACTCATTTCTCATTACATTAACCCTTTTATTGAATTAAGTTGCAATATTTTACATCATTTTGAGTGACTTGGCTTATGCATTTTTTTCGAAGTGAGTTTTCTATTTCGATCCATTTTTCTTTGCATATTCTTAAAATAACATAATCATCAACAAAAATCATGATCATCGTATGACATCACGTATTATTGGTTTCGAGTTGTCGTCATTATGTATTTTTTTTATTATTATTTTTATTCGTCTTAATTTAGGCCTCAACATTCGAGAAGTTAATGTTCTTTTTCGAACTTCTTGCCTCGCATATTACTCTTATTTATTACATTACTGAGAATACTTTAATTTCATTAGTGAAATTCAGGAGAAACATTGGAACTTCAAATTTCATGTCCACAAAGAATGCAATTATAAACATTAATACATTTTACTCATATTTTGAATATCAGATTTAAAATATCACTGCCACTAATTTTTTTAAGGAAAAAATTATACTTTTGCATGCAGAAAATCAGGGCATCAAAGTATTCTAAATATTAAATATCAAAATTTTGAATGCTAGATCTATAAATAAATAGAAATTGTGTGGTATATAAATTTTCATTTTTTTTTTTGTTTTAAAGGAGTGAAACATTAAAATAAATTTTCAGGAGGTCAACCACATGAGTGTTGTTTTTATGACTTTTTGTAATTAGGGAAAATTTAGTTTTTGACTTTATTTACATGAATGTCCTAATTCTTCTCTATAAAAGGGACTTAGGGTTCATGAGAGAGTCAGTGTGAGAAGTGACGAAGTTTTAACCCCAATCTTTTTTCTATCTCTCATTCGGTGCTAGTGAAATCTCCCTAGTCGTGTATGTAGGCCAATCAACTTAACACTGAATCACGTAAATCATTTATAATTGATTGTTATTGTGTGAAATTTCTTCGTTTCTGCATTGCTTTCACATAACAATTGGACTTAGAGCTTCAGGTTCGTGATCATTGCTTGATTCGGCTTCGTACCAACAAATCTTGCATGTGTTGTTGAAGTTTTTGCAGCAGGTGGTCTGACGTGCTTTGTCAGCAGATTTGGAGGTCAGATGACAGATCAGTGACAGGCCAGCAGCTTGAACACAAAGATTTGGTGCACAAAGGGATCATAACAGCAAAATTCTGGTGGCGGCTCCAGCGGTTTGGTGACAACATTTTGGTGAATATCAGAGGCTCTAGTGAGGTTCAGCTGCTCTGGAAAGGTCGGTCTCGTGTAGAAGACTACGAAATTCTTGTTTAGTGAATGGACATTGGAAGAAAGATTGTTCAAAGCTAAAGGAGAAAGAAAAGAAAGTTACATCCGAGGTGAAAACCAGTTTCATTGTGAAAGATGTAAAGAGATAGATTCATATGTCATTATTTGTAGTTTCTTGTAGTTCGTTTACAGATGATTTGTGCTGGATCATGATGCTACCTATCACATATGTCCTCATTAAGGGTAGTTTTGTTTGTACAAAGAGTTGGATAGTGTTACAGTGACTATGAGTAATATCAAGTTTGTCATACTATTGATGTAGGAGTATCTTTATTAGGATGCATGATAGTATTGTGAGGGAGCTGACTGATGTTAAACATTTTCCATATATAAGAAAGAATTTACTATCAGTTAGGGCTTTAAAGTTTAAGGGCTACATGGTAGTTATTAAGACAAGAGTTCTAAGAATATGCCATGGAGGACTAGTTTTTATGAAAGGAGTTTGTCATCACAATCTTTACTTTCTTCAGGGTAGTATAATGACTGTAACGTCTGGTGTTGCCGATGATCCGCTAGCGTTACTACGTTGTGGCATATGCAGCCAACTCATGATGAAGAGGCTTCACTTAAGGTTATGGCGAAACAAAAACTGCTAGGATCAGATGTGAAGATAAGGGCTTCAATTTATATGATCAATCAAAAAGGAATGTTCTCATTAGCATGGATGTTACATTGGACGAGGCAAACTTGCTGAAAATTGGGACTCAAAGTAGATGGAGAGTTCTATTGAGACCACATATATGTAATAGAAGTTTTAGTTTGATGCAACTTCATTTGTTTCACAGAGTTGGTCCACTCCAACTCAGATACCTAATTTAGTTGCAACTCAAAAGGAATTTGTTGATAGTGCTTATAAGAAGGTGGAAGAAGATAATGAGGATGTAATTCCTGCTTAGGAATTTATAACTATGATCGGGACTAGGTGCCTAAATATCCCAAAACCATCTTAGTTGAGAGATCACATTGGCAATGGATGAAGAGACGGAGTCTCTTTAGAAAAATGATACTTGGAGGTTGGTGAAGCTTTCTCTGAGAAGCAAAGTCATCAGGTGCAAATGGGTACAAAGAAGAAATGATCTCATGGAGCTAGTGTGCGGTACAAGGCAAGAATAGTTGCAAAGGTTTTGCTCAATGAGAAATGATTAAATGATTGATTATGGCGAGGTGTTCTCCCCATTGGTCAAGTATCCCTTAATTAATGTTCTCTTAACACTTGTAGCACAATACAATCTAATCTTGAAACAGCTCAATGTGAAGACTATATTCCCACATAAAGAATTGCAAGATGCGATCTACAGGTTGCAGTCACTTGGGTATGAATCATCAAAAGACTTTATTTGCAAACTTGAAAAATTTTGTATGGATTAAAGCAAATCACCACAACAGTGGTATAAAAATTTTGATTTGTTCATAATGGGACATTAGCACATAAGGAGATTATATGATCATTGTTTATATTTCAAAAACTTGGTCAACATTAAGTTCATTTACTTGTTTCTATATGTTGATGATTTTTTTAATGACATTTACTTGTCAAATTGAGGTTGATAAGATAAAGAATTAACTATTCAAATATTTTGAGATGAAGAAGTTGGGTAAAGCTCACAGAATATTTAACATGGACATTCTTAGGTGCAAGGCTGCTACAAATGTTTGGCTTTCGCAAGAAGCATATATTCGGAAGATGTTGAAGGAATTTTGATTTACTGACTTGAGCAAGGTTCATCTCACTTTAAGTTAAGTTCAAATCTGTGTCCTAAAGATAATCAAAAGAAAAATATGTGATTGGATTTCATGCTAATATAATAGATAGTCTGATGTATGTCATAGTTTGTACTATATCATATATTGCACAAACAGTTGATATTGTCAACAAGTTCATGCATGATCTAAGAAGAAAACATTGACAGACTATGAATAATGTTATGAGATATCTGAAAGGTACAGTTGATGTTGATGTGATATTTGAGAAGCAATCATCTACTAACTCAGACTATACTGGTGATATAGATTGGTAGAGATCTACAACTGACTAGTTATTCACATTTACAGGAGGTCCAGTCAGTTGGAGGTCAATTCTTTAGTCTATTATTGTTTTGTCTACTACAAATGTTGAGTACATGACAGTCACGAAGGCTATGAAGTAAGTGATATGGATGCAAGGCCTATTGGATGACTTGATAGTTAATTAGGAGTCTCTGATGGTATTCTATAAGTGTCAGTGCAATATTCTCTGATCGTGTTCTATAAGTGTCAAAGTGCATTATTCTTATGCATGAATCCAAATCATCATATTCGTACCAAATATGTTTATGTGAAGTATCACTTTGTCGTGCAATTTATGGCAGAAAACGCAAATCCAAAAGAAGAACACATAAATTTAACGAGGTTTGGCAAAGATGCTTACGTCCTCGGAAGCAGAGTAGAAAATTCACTATTTCGGAGGAGTTCACAAGTTCGGTTATATACCCATTGGGTTACACATTATATATATAGATAAAACCCACAGATAAAATTACTAAAACGCCCTTGCTCCTCCCAACCTACTTAATTCACCAAGAGACACCTTTTTACCAAGAGACACCTCTTTACTAAAGACACACCTCTTCACAAAGAGACTTCAAAATTATGGTATATGAGCCATACATAACACACTTTATTCGAGACTTAATTGATGATGACATTATTATGTTGAAGAAGATGATAGACAAGAGAATCCAACGCATGCTCACGAAAATACTACCATTCCATAATCATCTATTGCAAGAGTTTGATGAACATCAGAGCTCAATACTAATTGTCATTCGAGTATTTTGAAGAACTACACAATACTTGATTATTTTAGGAGGGGGGATGTAGACAACCATCACGGTGCAACTGAATTGAAATTTGAAGCTCATTTTTTCATCTTTCACTTATCTTAAAGTAATAGATAAGGTAGAATAATTAGGAGTAATTTCATCTTTTAGTTTTATTTACTTGCATGTTCTAATCCTCTTCTACAAAAGATTCTTAAGAATTCATGAGTCATGATGAGAAGTGCTGAAGTTGTAACTCCTAACATTTTTTTTCTTCAATCCGATGTTAATAAAATCTCTATTTTTGGACATAGACGAATCAATTTAACGCTTAATCAACTTGACCATGAATCACATAAATTATTTGCGTTTGATTATTGTTATGTGAAATTCCTTAGTTTGCGCATTATTTTTGGATAACAATTAAAATATCTCAAAGGCTCCCCACAATATGAAATTGAAAAGAGAAATAAAAAAATAATAATAAAAAAGGCAAAGTTCATTTAGAACAAAAACAGTATCACAGTACAGTCTCTTCAACGCAACCATAAATTGATCTCTGTATCCCTTCTCCATCTCAGTGTACAAGCGAAATAATTACCAGTTGCCCGGCAGTTATTGAATAAATGAAGAAGAAGGTGTTCTGACAAAAATTCCCTGTCCCGGTGCCAGTAGACCCAGAGGGTCAAACCTTGACTTCCGATCGGCGAACCTGTCCCACTTGCTCCCAAAATGCCTTCGCCATTGGTCCGGCGACGGCTGGCGGCCCAGATACTGCTTCGCTCCTATTCGATCACCGGCGGCGACTTCTGCCACGTGTCTCTGTCGATTCAGAAGATCGCTGATACATGCCGCCGTGCACCAGCCAGGATTCGCTGACTGCAGCACACCCACCACGTAGATCACCCTCTGCTCCTCCTCCT
The DNA here is from genome assembly GCA_022702705.1 of Papilionanthe hookeriana x Papilionanthe teres. Lineage (NCBI taxonomy): Eukaryota > Viridiplantae > Streptophyta > Magnoliopsida > Asparagales > Orchidaceae > Papilionanthe > Papilionanthe hookeriana x Papilionanthe teres. The sequence goes on from CM040425.1 coordinate 91,107,081, forward strand.
CCTCCTCGGCTGCCGCCGGCGAGACCTCCGGCAGCACCACCGATGTGTTCATATCCCACCTTCATATTCAACGATTAAATGAAATAAGTTTATAAAAATAATCGTATGGATTAACGATAACTAAAATATATCATTGTTAAATAAAATTTAAAGGAACAATAAAGAACGGGAAAAATTTTAATTTCGGACAGCGTACGTAGAGATGGGTATTTAAAAATGTACACAAGAGTTACATGCGGGTTGCACGGGAGTTATATGAGGGTTATAATCCTCTTGTACCTCCCGCGTAACTCTCGTGTACAAATAGGTCAATAAAATTATAAAACGCTTGTAACTTCCGTGTAATCCTATATATTTATTTACATACACGTCTCTGCATACTCTGTTTGAACCAAATTTTTTTCCAAATGGAATGAGAGAGAAATCAGGCTGCAGAACAGTAGTTATTAAAAAGTGGGAACACCGTCATGCCATTCTGGACGGAATGGTATATGAATATAATGATGTACTTAGATTATTTCAATAATTTTGTGCGGGACCCGCACAAAATATTTAATATTATTTATATTTGCATACGTTCCACTTTATGTATTTACAAACGTATCCCCTAATTTTTTGTATTTACCTTTCGCACGCCCGTGTGCCTTAAAACTATGAAAGGTGTAGTTTACTGCTGATGTGCACGTAATTAATATAAAAATTTCTGGGTTAAATATGTAAATACGTTAGAGTTATGTGGTATGTATGTAAATACCCCATTTTAGTATTAATAACTGAAATATTAATCATAATTTCAAACAAAATAGTCCTTTTGATGCTGTAAAAATTAAAACTTAGGTGTTAAATATGTGAAGTCAAAAGAATTGTGAAGATTAAATTTGAGCTAAGAAAATATAAAGATAAGAGAGGGAAGGTGACTTCATTTTCTTTCAATGCAAAAATGGACAAGGATATTACGTGTGGACATGATAAATGCAGATAGGTGTGAATTTAGAGAAAAATACCTCTCAATAACCTCCATTTCAGGGCTATTGGAGGGTCATTGACAGGTTATTGGGTATTAATTTCAATAATTCAATAATCTCAATAGCCCCCTAATAACCTTCACGGGTTCAATATCAGTGTTATTTATAAGTTATTATGAGGGTATTGCAGGGCTATTGGGGGCACGCAAGCTCCATGTAAAAAATTTTCTAGTGAATTTGCGGTACTGAGGTGATATTGTGGTGAATACCATAATAATGCTACCCTTAGACGACATATATGGATTCCAAAAGTGATATTTGCCGGTAAGAGAGAGAGAGAGAGAGAGTTTAATGTCTTACTTGTCTTTGAGGAGTGGATAAAGAAGGATTGGGCCCTCAAAATCTTGCTTGGAGATACTCTCAAGCAGCAAGTTCTTAAACTCTGCAATCCCAGACTTTGGGACAAACATATTAAGCCATGGGTGGGGCACTTCCCATAATCCTTTCTCTCTAAGGCTCATTTCCTCCATCCTCACTCTATTGAGAAAATCATAATAGCTGACTTTAGCACTGTACATGTGTGAAGGTAGGAATCTCAATTTACTTGTTATCTCTTCCACCACCTAAGATCAAAAAATAAGGAAAAAAAACAATAAATCTAATGGTTTTACATAAAGTAATTCTGAGTTTTACATAGTAATTGAGCTGGAGGAAGTTACCTGTTCTGCGTTGATTTCTTCAGCTCTGTGTTCATGTACAGCAAACTCAATGCAGTAATAAACCTTTGAAGTGTTCTTCTGGAGCTCAGAGATGAAGTTCAGCTGATCTGGGAAGACCATGGAGGAGCTGTGAAGAGAATTCTCATTTAGAACTATGAATCCTTCAACATAGTCCACATTTTCTGGCTGTGATATCAGGAGCTCTTGGTCCTCTGTGAATGTCTTGAAATCATCATACAATGCTCTCACCCATTTCACCTATGGCAAATCAGAAATATTTTCTTGCTTTAATCAGAATTTTGTTTATGCATATTTAGACATGATGCTTACTTGCTGGTATAAAAATTTGCCCAATTTATGGACATTTAGACAATATCATCAAAGATGAAGATCAATAGAAATAAAGTCTTGGTAATTATACCTGCTGTGGAGCAGCTTGAAGCAAAATCCTTGCTCTTGTTATGATTCCAAATTGACCCAGCCCACCAAGCACTGCATAGAAAAGTTCTGCACTTCGGGTAGGAGAGCAAGTAACAATCTCTCCTTTTCCTTTATATATAAATAAAAAATGATTAGAATTCAACTTTATTCATATCGAAATTTATGATTCATAAATGAGAAATAGTATGGTTTCTTTTGCTTATTTACCAGTCACCACTTCAAGCTGGAGGACATTATTGATCTGAGGGCCATATTTGAAGGTCTGGCCACTGATTCCAGCGTTTGAGAGAGTACCACCAATACTGAGATAGAGGTAATCAGTCCAAGACCTTGGAGCCAAACCAAGCTTCAAGCTTTCCTCCAAAAGCTCAACCCATAAAACCCCACCACTCACATCAGCATAAGAGAACCCCACTTCTCCGTCCATAGATTTGTGAATTTGTATTGTGGAAGGAAGAGAATCCATCTCAATGACAATGCCATCAGGTGCCTGTGCTTGGCCATGGATAGAGTGACCAGCTCCTCTTGCTGCAACTGAGATCGTGGTAGAAGAAGAAGCTGAGAGAAAGCTCAGGAGGATTGCAATGTCTCCTGATGACTTTGGCCTGAAAACTGCAGAAGGAATGTTGAAGATGAACCTACCGAAGTCCACCGAAGCTGTGCTCGTGCTTTCGTGGAAGTTCAAAGGGCTGCCAAAAGCCATGCTTGTGGCTTTTAAACAGTTCAGGGAGATGGTTTCAATGGGACTCTGTATGAACTTGCAAACGGAACAGAGGGTGAGAAGGATGAGTAGAGCATTAAACCTGGTGTAGAAGAGAATGAACCCCATTGGAGATTAAAGCAACAGATTTTTAGGACGGAGAATAAAGGGAAAACACCACAGAAATAGCTGTTTCTCTCTTTTATTTTTCCCCCCTATAGTTCAGACTAACATGTACGATAAGGGGGATAACATTGTAGATGGAACAAAAAAAAACAAAATCAACGAAAGGTTGCTTAGCTTTGTTTTCTGGTTTGAGTCGATTAAACCAGAGAAAGTGAGATGAAAGGAAGAATACAGAAGCTAACAGAGTATTTATGATAGCAAAGAGGTTGCAGAACCAAGGAGGAAGGAGGATAAAGGCTGGATTTTGGAAAAGATTTTCAGTAGAGGAGTAAATGCGCTGCCAGCCTTTATAAGAACAAGCAGATGAAAAAGAAGATTTCACATACCAAAACCACTCATGATATGCTTTTAACAAGCTCTTCACCCAGCCAGAGATCCAGAGTAAAAAGGAAAGATGCAGAGAGAGAGAAGGAAAGAGAGACAGGACAAGCACAGAACTCTGCTGTCAATATAAAGAGCAGAAGGTTAGATCTCGCTGCTATCTTTCTAAAAAGTTGGTTTTATTTATAGATGGCTCTGTGCCTCTGTGGGGTTTAGGGACGATTTCAGGTCCTGCTATCGAATCTCATGGGACCCTGCTTTGCACAGAGCCCCCCACAGCCCTCATGTGCAACTCTTCACCATCTCCCACCTTCTCTCTCTCTCTCTTCTGGACTGGGTCTATCTCCAAAGAAAGAAAAGATCTTCCTCTGACTCGTTATATCCTTGTCCTCATCCCCTCACCCATGGAAGCTGACATGCAGGAAGTTCCAGTGGACCCATGACCAGCTCAAGGAAGCTCTAATGGCGAGATGCTAATTCCCGTCGGCAAGGGTATGGCCGACTCACCTATGAATACAGGCTGTGCCTACCCATTCCCCCATGTTTGCATTGACCTAAACCTGTCAAAGGGGATGGACAGCACCATTAAATCCAAAATCTTTTGGTTCTCTGAAATCCTCTGCTCCCCTTCTTGTTTCTCTAAAGCTGCTGAGGTCCCCTCCCTCCCCTGCGCCCTTCAGAGATTGGATGGCAATAGATTTTCTGGTCGGAATCGCTGAGCCTGTTCTTTGTTCTTATGCCGACTGCCAAACTTTCTGGTTGCAGAGGAGGATGGATGGATGACTCCGATCGAAACAGTCTCTTTATTCTTCATTATTATGCCTCTGTTACCCTTTATTGATCTGGACAAAAATGATGGTTAGATATTGCATTGGTTGGTATGGTATTAGTTATTATATTTCTCATTTCATCATATCATGGCTTATTTTATTTTAATCATTTGGTGTCAAATTCATTAATTATTGTTGCTCATTTGGTTAGTTGAGGGATGGCCTTAAAATATTGTTTTATATGAGATGACAAGATGTATGATTTAAAATTGAAATAATAAAATAGAATAGTAGTAAGCATTCTTTGAATTGGAGCCACTTGTGATATGATTTCACAATTGTGGGAGATTTCTTTTCTTTGTCATGAGTTAGTTTTGAATAATAAAAAAATGTATAGTGAATGAGATTGTGTGAGATCAAAAAAGAGGTAACAATGATAGTATTATTTTACTTTACCTATGTAGATGAAGTCTTTGATAACTCTTAAATTATGATTGTATGTAGAGTAATGATTGGTCCTCAACCATCACACCAAAGGTATAACTTATGAACAAGCCAAGTGGAGGCAATTGAATGTGATAGTGTAACCATTGTGAAGCTAGCTCTCAATCTTTTTTCTTCCAACTTAAGGCCCGTTTGGGGCCGCTTATTTGGTGCCGTGTCGTTTTGAAAATGCACTTGACATGTTTGGGTAAACTGCATTTTTGTACCTTATGCATTTTCAAAACGCTAAAAACTGTTTTTTCACACCGCACATATCTAGGTACGGTGGCAGCTTTCTGTCTACGGTCTGGCTTTCTAAAAAAATAGAAATTAGTAATAGTCACTGCACCTAGCTTATCAGTAGATTATTTTTAATCAGCTTATCAGCACCCTTAGTGTAATTATCAACTACACTACCATTCATGGTGGAAGCAAGAGTAGCTAGCTAGAATCCACCAAAGCTATGAGATTGTGCTCTGGTTTCTATTAGCATAAAATGATGCCAAAAAGCTTTACATAAAAGAGCATACATTATACAATGACTTTATTAGATTGGACAAATAACCTTAAGAAATTATGTCAAAATGTAAAAGTTCTAGCTTAGACAATCATTTTTATGCTTTTATGTTGTTATATTTTATGAGTATGTGTAACTTCTTACTTCTTAGTATATCTTGTTGTTATGTATTAGTGTATCGTTATGAGTGGTGGAAAATTTTTGTCACTCTAAAAGGTAGTAATTAAATAGAAGTTTGCTCAAGAGCTTGATAAGAAATTTTTTTTTCTAATATAATGTAACATATAATTTAAGAAGAGTAAATAATAATATATTGAAGATAAAAAGGTTTATAGAGGTTTAGTTTTGTAGCCCGCATATACAATGAGAGGGTTAGGCACTCTCTTATTACTAGGAAGAAGAAGAGCACAAGTAATATCAAATTGTAACATTTTGTATAGAATATGTTCTTATATGATATATTAGACACACTATTATTTGGCCCTTTTTTAATTGTGATATATATATAAGTTCTAAAATGGAACCATTGTGGCCGCTGGTTCTGCGCCACCTGTCTTTATTTTGTCGTTTGCCTGACGTCATCGTTGTCGTTGTGGAGTCGCCAAATTATTTTATGTTATGCTGCCTACGTCTCTCAATACTTCTCCATATTAGATTATGTGAGTAAACTAAGAGATAAGAAATCGGACGACCGGAGCAGGCAATAACGTGAACAAACAAAAGAAGCTTTCATGAAGTTAATTTTCACAATGATGATCCCAAAGCATAAGTCCAAACTGAGATCAATTCGACATGCTTTAAAGACAGAACTGCAAAGGAGCCTCAAGAAAGCTAACTACCAGAGAAATTAGGTTGATGTACCTGTTCTAGGGTTCACATATTCTTATAAGGACAAGTCCCTATAGTTAATTACATCTTCAATAGTCGAGAATAATTAAGAAAATTTCCCATATTAAGGTTATAATTTGTTCTCAAAAAGTTCAAATGTCATTCTTAAGAAAAAAAATATGAAAATTTATCCTAAGGATAACATATTCCTAAAGATTCTGAACTATCGTAAAATTTTGTTTTATCGTTGATGGTTTAGTTGAGGTTCAACCTCTTATTTCGGGTTTTAAATGTTTGTCCCTGTAAAACAGAGTTAACACACCATAACAACATGCAAAGTAAATCTTGGGTGACATCTCTCTTTTGTCTTCAATAATTCTGTAAAACAAGGTTAACATTAATTGGTAGGTTGTTATTTTTATTTTAGACAATCCAGTTAAGATGCACATCATTTCTATCATCCCGGGATTATCGGGTTCATTGATCTACTTAGTCTAACAGGTAGTCAAATCTAGTTGGACCGGAAGATTCCTGTCAGCAATCATGGGTTGCGCCATTTAAGAGATCTTCATAGACTTGGGTTTCTAGGATTGAGTTACGTTCGGTGATATTTGTTCATTAGGGTTCAAGTTGCGTCGGTGATCTTTGAGGATAGGGAAAGGCTTTAGGAGCACCAGCCAGGGAAGCATTTGGTGGAGCATCTTCATGTCATTGTAAAGGAGAGGAAGATAAGTGATTGTGTGTTTCATATGTTGTATTTCTTTAAACGCAACATTTAGTAGAATTATCTTGTTTTTAAATGAAGCTTTGTGGTATGTTCTTCATGCTTTCTAAGTAGTACTATTTACCTTACCTTGTGATGATTGAGTGGGATGTGAAGGAGTACAAAATGTTTTCAAAGCTAATTTTTATTATCTAATGTGATGATTAACCTTCAGTTCTTTGTTTACTTTTTATTTTGGCCAAGTGAAATGTTAAAATGTGTTTTGAACTGTAATGACTCGGGAAAGCTATGGTAGAATCAACTAGGTTAGTCACATGGAACTATGAGGTACAGTGCAAGTACTTTGTATGGAGATGAAAATGTTAGGAAAAAGTTCTTTGATGGGTTTGAAATGGAATTTAAGGAATTAAAGTCATTGTAAGTAATCTTCTTTATGCACTTGGGAGAGGGTAAAGAAGAGAGCTGCTTCTATTTGTCACTAGCCAAATTTACAATAAACACTTTACATTTTCTATATTCCACTTACATCTTTACAAAAGAGGCTACCTTTAAAACTTGATCTTCATCAATTCTAACCAAGTAATTAGGACTAGTTGTGTAGAATTTAAACATTTCTATTACTTGCAACACCATAGGATTACTTGTCGGGCTTTAAACACAAACTAAATTCCAGGCTAAGAACAAAATTAGTAGGCTAAAACTTTTCTTAAGTAAAAATCCCTCATTTCCTATGGGGTCGACATTCCGAACTAAAAAAATCTGATATTAGTGTTACGACACGTACACTTGCGTGAGCTCCCAAAGTGTGAGTGCACCTGAAAGCGGTATCAATATGCCTTGGCACTCCGATCTCTTCTCTCTTTAGATCACCTACACGATCAGAGAAGGAGTTTTTCGAAGGGGAAGGGCTACACGACCATAAACAAACTGGCGACTTCACGCTAACGACCAAATGGTAGCCACAACAACGAACAAACGACAACCACAACAATGGTCGGCGATGCGTGGTGGCAACATCAGGCAGCGTTATATTTGAATCACTTGCGATTGGTGAATTCTTCGTCTATGTCCCCAATATTCAGGTACCAGATGTATGAGCTCATCCAGCTTTTCTTCTCCTTCTGATGTATATCATTGCTAGTAGTTCATCAATTGAGGGTCAATCGAGTCTTTTAGGTAACTGATGTGCGTGGAATATGACGTGGCTTTAAATTAAGTCCAGGTGCACTTACACTCTGGGCCCTAATGCAAGTGTACTTATCACTTCTGTAAATATTGACTTTTGAGTCTAACTTGTTGAACCCACAGGAAGTGAGGTATTTAAGTTTTAGTAGAATTTCTAGCCTACTAAATTCATTCTTATCTTGGAAGTTAAGTTGGTTTAAAGTTTTTCTAACTATTTCTACTGAATTACAAATTATTCTTAATAGTTTACTCCTACATAAATTCTTCTTAATATATTTGAATTGGTGGTAATAGAGTTATAAAGCTACATTCCCTTGCAATGATATAAGTGGTGTGTAGGAACGGAATAGTTCAAATTGTAAATTTGGCTAGTGACAAATAAGAGCAACTCTCTTCTTTACCTTCTGAGTGTATAAAGAAGTTTGGTTAAAATGAAATTAACTCCTTAAGTCCCACTTTGAACTCATCAAAGATATTTCCCTAACATTTGCATCTCCCTATAGTGTACTTTTGCTCATACCCTATAGTTCAACGTGAACAATCTAATTTTTCTTCTATAGTTCTCCCAAGTCATTATAGATCACAACACATTTTAACTAATCACTTGGCCATAATGAATTGTAAATGAAGACTTGAAGATTACTCATCACATTAAAGATTAAAGTCCAATTTTTAAATCATTCTAATAATCATGCATAACCTACTTATTCATCACAAGGAAAAGGTAAAGTGACTACTCAGAAAGCATTGAGAAAACACTACAAAGCATATTTGAGAACAAGTAAATCACTATAGAATTGTGTTTATAGAAGTATAATAACAAAACCACAATATACTTAGCTTTTCTCCTCTTTACAAAGTGTTGAGAATGCTCCCCCAAGGATCTTCTAAGCCCTTGCTACTCTCCTCAAGTATCTTCTTACGTTATCACTCAAAATCCTCACCAAAATCTTAATGAAACCTCAACTATTCCAAAGGAAGGGAAGGGCTTCACCACCATACCTCAAAACAATGCAAAATCTCCTCTCCTTCTTCCAAAGAATACCCTTCATCGTGCTAACTCCCCACTTAGTGGAGGAATTGTTGAAAACTGCTCGGATAGTTTATGGCACTTAGGCGCCATTTACTCTATCTGTTGATTTGGTTAGGAGGGCTTAGGAGCACAGAAAGGTGGTGCCTAGGCACCCATTGGCTGGTACTTAGGCGCCATCCTCTCAGGTTCCTAGGGTGGGACTAGTGCTTAGGCGCCCCAGAAATCTGGTGCCTAGGCGCCAGTCACTTGGGTTCTCTTTAGCTCCAAGTCACCTCCAATTTGCCCTATTTCTTTTCTATTTTGCTCCACTTCTACTACTTGTTGTACCTGCAAGAACAACACAAAAATACATTTCTTTAAAGTACACTTTCATCCTTAAAAATATGCAAAATATAAAAGAAAGTAAGCGTAATTTTCTCCACATCAGTAGACCCTCTCATAGATGGAGGCTACGGGATAGAAGGTCAACGACCTGATTTTCCCACCTTCGGACATTTTTTATTGTAAAGCTAGTAAAGCGACCGATCTCCGTCCTCACCTTCCCTATGTACTTCACCATGGTCTTGTCCCTATCTTCAAATTCCCCATTAATCTGGTTCACTTGAATTGTGAATTTGCCTTTAACATTATGTTAAGAAGTGATGAGGACAAACAGAGAGAGAGAGAGTAGTAGTAGTAGTAGACAGAAAAAAGAGAGTGTCTTATTCATGACATAGACCCTACTTATAAGCCGATGTCAAATATTACAAAAGTACATATTAGGCCCCTCGTTATTAATTTCTCAGAGGATGCTTTTTGGTAATTGCAGAGTTATTTGCATATAATAAGACAGTGGGCCAATTCTATTAACGAGGTTTGCTGATCGCCAAACAAGTCTTGATTCGATCAATCTATGGTCCGAAAGAGTGCTCACTATCGATCGTCCTGTAAGCTGATTACCACCCTGCATGAGTTTCTCCCAGCGCCTTCTACCAATCGTTCGAACAAGATGCTTCCCTTCCCAATATTCATCCGAAAATATTCATTTCGTCCATCTACTTTGAGATTTGCTTATATATATATATATATATATATATATATATATATATATATATGCATTTGACGACCTGGCCAAAGCAGAGTAGAAGCTGTAAAGCCACGTAAGCGTTGACCTCCAAATTATTAACATTTGGAAATAAAGTCAGTACTAACATGATGGAAAAATATAATAAGAACAGCTATGAAGACAAACCAGTAGGCTTGATAACATCGACATATCTTACCCAGATCTTCTTCACATTAAAACCAAAATAGAAAATATATATATTTGATCAAGTCTGTAAAATAAATAAAAAATAAAATTAACGAGATATAACAAGACTTCCAACGTTGACATTAGGCAACATGTCAACCGCCGCAGAAAATCACCCACGACTCCTTCGGCTAAAGAAGGAACAAAAAAAATAAAAAATTATAAGACTTCAATTTATTGACGATGATTTTTATTTAAATTTTAAAATATTAAAGAAAACGAAATATAGATAATGGATGCCACATATATTCCACTTAAAAAATATAAAATTTAAAGTTTGTTTTTTTTTTACCGGCAGTTGGCCGTCCGGACGTGTGGATGTTTGGACGGAAAATTTTTTTCTCATACTGGAGATATTATTTTTCCTCTGATTCCTGTGACAAGGTTTCGCTAAATTATATTAAATAGGGGTTAAAAAAATTTATTTATATTGCATGCATCTTTTGAAAGTTTAAGAAAAGATTAAATATGTAAATAAATATTTTTTTTAATTAGTTCAAATAATAAGAGTAAGGGTTTATTTGGGGCAGCTTGTGCTTTTCAGGATAAGCAGTTTATCCTAAAACACGACTCGCGGGTCGACCTGCGTTTAGTGTAAAAAACTCAAACGCTGCATGCAACGTTTTCAAAAATGTGCAAACCAAAAGGTTAGGCGGCGTTTTTACAAACGCCACCGCACTTATAAGCTGTCCCAAACGGGCCCTAATATATCATTCAAAGAACTGAGACATGGAAACGGAATATTTTATGAGCAAAAAAAAAAAATAATAATAATGATATTAATAATAATAAAATTAAAAATAAATAAAATTATTTTATGGGATTTACATACATACCACCCCCAATGCTTATCTATTTACATACATAACATCTAAATTTTACTTCACCTTATCAAATCTTCCATATCTTTTGGCCCTAAAAAAACAAATTACAACGTAAAAAATTAAGATTTCGGTACTGTACACATAAATACTTAGAACAAATCTGTAAATCTTCTAATTATTTTTCCTAAATGCCCAAATGGTGGAAACAATGTTGCATCAGGACTCCGCACGTTGAGTTACATGCGGAGTTCAATCGCTGTGAGCCACGTGGAATCCCGATTTTACTAAGAAAAAGAGAGAAAATTATGCACATGAACCCGGCCCGACCCTAAACCCGACCAATATTCCTGGTCACGCAACTCATAACGCATCCAACCAAAAGATAAATAACACCTCTATAACACAATAACGTCTCAATACCACCACAATAACACCTGAATAACGCAGAATAACACAGAGGAATATTCCCGCAAAAAATGCGGAATAACACGGGGGAATATTCTTTAACACCGCGGTCTGACACTAGGAATATTCTCATAACACTGTTATGTTATTGTGGTATTATTGAGGAGTTATTCAGGTATTATTGCTGTAATATTGATGTGTTATTGTGTTATTATAATACCGGGAATAGTCCCCGTGTTATTCAGTGTTATTCAAATGTTATTATGGTGGTATTCATGTGTTATTGTGTTATTATAATACCAGGAATATTCTCATGTTATCGAGGTGGTATTAATGTGTTATTGTGTTATTCAAGTGTTATTATTGTGATATTGATGTGTTATTGTGTTATTCAAGTGTTATTATTGTGATATTGATGTGTTATTGTGTTATTGTGTTATTATAACACCGGGAATATTCCCCGTGTTATTCAGCGTTTTTCAAGTGTTATTATAGTGGTATTGATGTGTTATTATGTTATTATAATACCGGTAATATTCCCGTGTTATTGTGGTGGTATTGTCTTGTTATTGTGTTATTATAGCAACTGGAATATTCCCATAACACCGCAGTGGGTCCAGAACAACACAGAATAACACGGGAGAAAATTCTCCGGTGTTATTCAGAATTATTCAGGTGTTATTCCACAGTGTTATGGAAATATTCTAGTATTATGTGCGACCAAGAATATTGGTCGAGTTTCAGTCGGGCCGGATTCTCGTGTATAATTTTTGTTTTTTTTTTAGTGAAGTTGGATTTTTATATGACTCTCAGTTATTAGACTCCGTACGTAATTCTTCGTAAGAAGTCCGGATAAAATATCTTTTACAAATGATGAGGCTTTTCCAAAAATTTTGGGGGGGCGTGTGAACTACTGTTTTTGTTTTGTTCCAATGAAGGCCGACATAGTAAATTGCAATTTCCAGCGTAAGGAGCTGGCAAGAGAGACAACTCAGCCAAGTACCCAAAAAAAAAAAGAACACTATCTTGCTCTGTAGATTTTGTGTTGGACGGACATGGTTGATGTTTGCTGCTCTCGAGGTAATCGTATGGAAGGATAATAGCCTTTTATTCACTTTTTTATTCTATTTATAGTCTCTCTTTTAAGAAAATAATTTTATTTGCGGACGTGATAGATGTGAATAAGTGAATTTTATGATATTGTGATGATGTTGTGATGAATATCACTATAATATCAAGAATCTACAACACAGAATCCTATTCCAATTTCATAAGTAATCTGTAACTCAATTCACTTAAGTGTAGTAATCGGTCTAGAATTACTCAACTTTATTAAATATGAGATAAGAGTCGAGCAAGTTTTACTTGGTAACTGGGTGTATTAGAAGCTAACTTAAGTTCTAAACAAAGGCTACAAAAATTCCTAGTTTTTACAAATTGATGCATTAGTAAGCTCTATATAAAGTCACCTTATATATATATATGATAAAGTTGCATCCAACTGACTACATGAAAATGAATTTCATAAGGGGTAGAACATAGTATTTATGCTAAAAAGATGCTAGGGTGGCATATTAAAGAATGATGGGATTATAAGTTCAATGAATTAAATCATGTAGACGCCTAATTAGACAAAAGCTAGTTTCCAACAAAGCACATATAATATTTATAAGAAATGCTCCTAGCTTATAAAAATGCAAAACATGTGTCTCAATAGATAAAAATATACTGAGAGAATCAAGATTAACTTAGATAAAAAGTTAAGGTAATTCTAGAGATGTTAACATTCAAAGACGTGTAAAGAGCTCTAGTGACCAGTTGGGCTAGTTCTAAGCCTCAGTAATATCATTTAGAGATCTAGAATAAATGTTTGCCTTTATTAAAAATTATAAGATGTGCTAGAGAAGTGTCAATTGTGAACAATTATTCACTTGAGTAAAAACATATTCTTCCTTCCATTAGAATGACTTGCTATTAGTTGCTCGCTATACTTTGATCAAGGAATATGGAATATAATAATAATTAATTAATTATGTAAATAAAATCTTTTAAGCTAATGAATTAAGGTAACTTATCATTGAGAATCAGTCATTGACTCTAGTTTTTATTGATGACCAAAAGCTAAAGGCCGTTCAATACAAGTTTTTATTGATCATACAATAAATGATGATCAATCATGCAAGTGCAGAGTATTAGATTCATATGATCAAGGAATAATTGATGGCAAAAGGTTGTTCATTGAGGTTGATCTACAGTCAATTTAAGCTTAACAAAGCACCATATAAGTGTTGGTAGTGTTCTACAAAGTTTTTTAGTACATCTATTAAATTTAAATATCTTACTTTGAATGCCTTAAATTTTCAAAAAAATAAGATTAAAACTTTTATAGTAATTTCCCAAATATAGTTTGAGTATTTTAAATTCAAACTATTGAATTACCCTATAGTTGTGTGAGGATTGAGTTAGTTTTAAAAATGTTAAAATCTAATGAATATTCAAATCAAGGTAAAAACTAATCACTATTTTACTTGAGAAAATGAATAGATAAGGAAAATAGGAAATAGTTAAAGTTAATGTTTAGAAAACTATTCAAATTGATATCATATTACCTTAACTGATAATTTGAACATCTTCAATGATGTTCAAAATATACCCTCAAATCACGATGTTCTATTCATTTATGATTATCACCCATAGAGTGAATTTTATAAGAATATTAAATAATTTGACAAAAAAACCTTAGAATATTTATGGATGCGTAGTACTTAATATTTGACTTTAGAATGTGCAAAATAAGCCGAATAACTATTTTATTAAGTCAAAGAATTTATTATTAAAAAAGGGCATTTATACAATAATGAAAAATTCATAACATAAGATTTCCATTGCTTATAGAATATTAAACTTATGATTAGGCATATAAAATTATTATTTAACTAATTTTCGTTTTTTTTTTTTTAATTTTGTAGTTATATATATATTTATATATATATATATATATATATATATATATATATATATATATATATATGTATGTATGTACATATCTACATATACATACATACATACATATACATACATACATACATACATACATATATATATATATATATATATATATATATATATATATATATATATATATATAACTATTAGAATAAAAAAAATAAGAAAAAATTAAATAAATTGGGTAGTGTTTATATACATATAATGAGATTTGAAAATATAAATTGATCTTAAATAAATGCATGAAATTTAATTTTTCTTCATTTGTCTTATTTTTTGCAAGAAGAAAATAAGATTTTTTTTAATTCAATTAAAATAATTGAAATTGTGCTTAATGATTCTAAGAAATAAGATAAATGCGTATAATGGGTTAAAATACCATGTTTTAGGAAATTTTATGGTTTCTCTGGGAATTTAGAGTATTTTTCTTATTTAAATAATCATATTAATAAATATTTTAATTATTAAAAACAGAAAATTACCATAAATACTTTATATATATATATATATATATATATATATATATATATATATATATATATATATACACTCCAAATAATCGATTGATGTTATAGAAAGCTAGCCAATAATGCATTGGGTCCACCTATGGGCAAACGGATAATTTGACTTAAAGGCTAGTTTTCATACAAAAGATTTAAATGTCACATAAATGGTCAAATCAACCAAATGAAAAGAAATATGATGGTTGATATCATAGTAAATATCATTATTAAATTTTAATATAATTTTTGGACGAGATTAAATAAAACAATTAAAAAATTTAGAATCGTATCTAAATGTGTAAAAATCATCATAGATTTTTCTAGAATTTTAAAAATGAAATTAAAAATATTAGAATTTATAATATAACATAACTAAACTCTTATGATTTCCGGCTAAGCTAGAACATATAAAACAACCATAAATTAAAAATAAATGCAATCCTATTGTATTAAATAACATTAAATGAAATACATTAAGTGTCTCAAAATTAAAATGTATATAACCCTATAATAGAGATGATAGTAGTAATATAAATCCCTATACACATATCTACTCACACCAATCCTCTCATCCTCAATCTCCTGCTCCTCAACCGCCTCCATAAGCTCGTCATATTTAAATGCAGACTTGTAACATGCACGGTGACATGAGTTAGACCTTCATGTTGGTCATGATTTCTTAACGCACATTGCTTGTTGGTCCATCCCGACAAGTAAGCAAGTTAACGCACTAGGATTAACACGAATATGACTATGTTAAGGATTCAAGATATCTAACTCGTGTCACCGTCCATGTTACGAGTCCGCATTTAATGTCACTTATTTTAGAATATATATATATATATATATATATATATATATTATTTATTATATCCACTATAACTTTAAAATTAATACATGTAGCAAACTAAGTCATATTTAAGGCCAACACTTTTTCAAATTATGTCATCGGTGACACCCTTTAGATCCCTTGGATTTTTAGGATGATGTTGGTGTGGCAACCCTTTCACTGTCATACATACCCAGAGACTTTAATATGTGCACTTAGCTGCTGCTTAGGACAGCTATCGTTAGATGATGTGTTAAGTGCTAGATAGAATTTTTGACGCCTCTGGCTATTGCCCTTGGTCGCCTTGTTTATTGTAGCCATGCACCACTTTTATGCTTTTTGGTGTGCTTTTGCGTGTCTGTTTTGATACACATGGTAGTATATTAGGGCAATCTTTTGCAATGGGTCATGCCATATATGCACACACACATGTGCAATAAAAAGAGAGAGCAATGTAATGATTATTACCGACCCTTTTCTGTAGGCGCTGCTTAGCTCCCCCACCAAGCATGTTCTTTCCCTTGTTTGCCGTCTTTGTTGTATATCTGTTTTTTTTTTTCTCTTTTCCCAATCATTCATATGATCCAGAAAAAAAAAACTTATTGGCAAAAGGAAAGTATATGACCATGGAAAAACTGGTAACTTCATTAAAAATAAAAAGAAAAATGAACGAAATAATTTCATTGATGTGAGAGGAACTATGTTGTTATGAATATTTTTATTTTGAGGCACTTGCGTACTAAATATTTCATTTATTGTGGCTTAGTATATTGTGATTTATCTTTATTTTTAATTTCTGAAAGTCTTTATATGGTTATAACTTATTATGAAAACATGAGTTTAGGTATATTTTATTCTGTAATGTCATTGCATGTGTATAAATTATAAAGGGTTAAGGGCTTATTTTTTCTGGGCACAAATTTCTGACAGACTTTTATTGTACATGTCCACTAGTTTCTCAAATACTGATGAATACATTTGTCGGTTTATCGATAAGCTATAAACCAGTAAACATTGACTATCAGACATATATTGATGATCTGATACTAACAGATTGTCATCAAAATTATATTTCCCATCGATAAGCCCTCGTAAATATATTTCAGATAGACTTTAGCTATCAGGATGCTTTTTAGATCAAATAAAATGTGATTGTGTTTGATTTGTTGCAAATCCATCAAAAAATATAAAAAATTGATAGAATATTCACTTTTTCAGAATTTGTAAACTTCCTTGTAGTTCAAACTTTTCCAAGATTTTCAATAAAGATATGATCATTGATAATGGAAATCTTGATAGAGTAAGTTCTCATGTTTATTTTTTGGCATGACTTCAACCCCTATTTTTACTTATCTCAAATATCTGGACACTAGAAAGGTTTTAACTACTTTATAACTAGTTAACCATGAATATCTCCTTACATCAGGTACAATCTTAAGAACACACCATTAGTTACCATAACATATCATTTGAAGGATACTAGATTTTGTATATCCTTTGCCTTTTTAGTTTTAAAAAAAGTTAATGTTATTAGAAAACTATACCCTAAAATATCCTCAAGTCATATACTTTGCCCTTATCTTTAAAGACCGATACAAAAGGCATGTTTTTCTCTTAAATGCATCAAATTATGCATATTCAAAGCTCATCCTATCAAAGGTTGATAATCTACTCATTGGTTGAATGAATGAATTTAATATTTTCACAAAGTATCTCAAATGTGAACAAGTTTCTATCCAGTTGATTAGTACACATGATTTTTTAACCATCAGGCCTTTACAATCTCTTTCAACATGGCGAGACTAGCCATTCCTCTTGTCTCATTGCACACCTACTTCTATGAAAGGTTAAAAAATATCACTTGGATTTTGAAATTAATTGATCAAGGACGAGGGGACATGGTAGATAAATAACCCAATAAATTGAGTTCGCCGCTACATATCATACTTGATTTTAAAGGAGAAAAATCTGATTATAATGATGATAGTGCTAAATGTTAGAAGTTTTATTATTATTATTATTATATTATTATTTTTTTATTATTTGCTCGATTACTTTTCTTTATAGTTATGGATGTAGTTTGTTATCACTTATTATTTTTATCGTTTTTTTAACTTGATACGTGTATATATTAATGTTAGCTATTGATAGTTATTAACTTATTAGCCCCACCCCACCCTTCTATATTATTGTAAGAGGAAGATTAAAAAGTAATAATATGAGAAAGTAGAGAAATTAAAGGAAAAAAAACATGTTCTTCATTGTACAATAAGTTATCACATTGATGATTAGAGTTGGCCTTATACCTTTTTTGAATGATGCTTGTTATGATTCAATGCCATCTTATTTTCTAAATGAAAATCCATGCCTATGATATTTGAAAGAAAAAGACTATTATTTTTTTGTTTATTTTGATGCTTATAGGGGAAGAGATATTACCTGAACCCTTTTATAATATTTAAATTCATAGGAGAGATCATTGGTCCCATGAGCCCAAAACTTTTGGTTTTAATGATCATAGTTTATACTAAGATATTTGGACCAATGATTTTAATAAAGTTTATATAGGAATTCGGCACATCATTAAAATGAACTAAGTACATATAAACCTAATAGAAAAATAAAAATGTATATAATTGAAATATATAATAGTCATTGGAAAAAATAGATTAATGGTATATGACAAGCAATCAAATATGGTCAAAATAATTCTAAAACAATCACACTAGGTTTTCATCATACATAGTCTTAGACAACTTATTTTTAAGCTAAAAAGTTTTAAATTTAATTTAAGGTCATATTACTAGTTAAGTAAATTAATTGTAAAAAAAACTAAGTCTTAGTTTTTGTAAATAAATTAGCTTAAAAATTTTAATGACTTTTGTAGCCATTTACAAAGATTTGTGGGCCTCCTTAAACTTAACAAATCACCATAAAATCTTATGCTTGTTCCATAAAGTCACTAAAAATCTAACAAATATATATGTTATTACCTTGCCTAAATGCCAAATCTATATAAGAAAAATTAATTGACAAATCCTAATCATTTGAATTTTCAAAAAAGTTGAGCAATTTTTAAACTTAGGCTACCATCATGAACATGAAAGATTATTATTTTATTAATTTTAAGAGCTAAATTATAACTTCAGTCCATTAATACAAATACTCTATTAAATCTCATTACAAGGGCTTCACAACTTTGGTGGAGAGGAATCAAACTCTTGCTAAGCCTAAGTTAAGTGGCTTGATATCTTGAAAAGTAATGTGCATGACTTCTTCACGCAAAAAATTATATCCACATATAAGAACCTAACTTTATTGTATATTTTATTGCATTCTTAACCATCTTGTCAAGGCCAAAAGGAATAATCACTCAATCATCGATAGACTGATTAGAAAGAATTGAAATGGCCCTTTAAAGAGCATACTTTGCCTCTCTACCGTCTTTATGAAAACCCAAAAGTTTGCCTATGGTAAACTCTAAGAATGACATTACAAGGCCACGGCAAATATATCTTCACCTATTTGCCCTCAACAGTGGCATCAGCTCTAGCCATGGCTTCCACAAAATAAGAAGACTAGAAAATGTCCTTTGGTAAACTTAATACCGCATGTTTCTTTTGTATTATGATTAGAATCGTTGTTGCACGGATACAGATATGAGTACGGATATGTGGACACGGAAGAAATTGATATGCAAAGCTTCTATTATTAAAAATATACGATACATACACACATTAGACATGTCATTATTATATATATATGTGTGTGTGTGTGTGCCGCATTCCTTGTCCAATTGGTGGCGGGGTCATTATAAGCCTCCTCTGGCGATATTAAAATGATAGCGATAGTGATATTTCTGATCTGATGTTAAAAATTTAAGTAATTTACATGTAAATATAGTAGTTTAGGTGTTAGATATGTAAATACATAATAGTTATATGGTACGTATGCAAATGACTTTTAAAAAAAACAAATTTACAAACTACCACACAATTCTTATGTATTTACATATCTAGCACCGAATATTTGATATGTACATTTATAACACTTCGATGTCATAAGCTTGTGCATGCAAATTTATATTTACTTTTAAAAAGTATATAATGATGGTATTTTTTCTCTTTTTGCGAGCTTAATGTTTTGAGTGTTATAAATATAAATATGAAAGTTTAGTTATAAGATATGCCCACCAAAAGAATGGTTTACGTACATAGATTCGAAACATTATATTTATAAATTTAGCACCCCCATTCATTCATTTTTTAATTTTTTTTTTTCCATTTTTATCAACTTCTCAATGATTTGATCGTGACACGTGTAAATATATCAGTTGGGTGGTTCAAAAATAGCACAGAAGTGCTAGATTTTTGTAAATATTAATATTTTCGGTGCTGTGAATGTAATTATCCCTATTTTATTTTCAAAAATTGAGGTAACACATATTATTAAGCAATAGAGCTAAGCTCTTATAGCTAATAGGAATATATTGTTATTAAGATGTATATTATTAAGCAAATTATAGAGCATGTCATTTTAGTTGGGGGCCTTCGCTATAAATATACACTCTTTCTCGTTATTTTAGTTATTTATTTTACTTTACTTTACCCCAAAATAATGAATTTTTGCAAAGGACTAATTATTTTCGAAGAAAAGAAATTGGGGGCGACAATTGGGCCCCGCAGGCTGTCACTGCAGAAAGATTTAGTGGGTGCACAGGAATGTAAATGGGGCTAGACTTCGGCCATAATTGTGTTGATGGGGCCCACTTACAGTGGGACCCGCTGGATGCTGCGGGCCCATTGTGACTGTTTCATTTCAATTTTGATGGGATTGTGATTCCAATAGAAATGATTTTTTAGTCTCCTAAGGAGAGCTGAGAACCAAATAAAATTTAGTGTTGTGATAATTAAGGCTGTCAAAAAAATTCGTTGTTCATAAATAATTTGCATTCAGTTTGTGAGGAAGTTCGTGTTCGATTAATTTGATAAGTAAATGAGATGAACACGAATATTTTTTTTCGCTCGGGTAGTTAAATGAACCAAACACGAATAGTGATGCGTTCGTTCATATTCGAATCATTATTGTTCGAAATATAAAATAAATTAAAATATATAAAAATTTCATGATACTTTAAAAAATTAAATTTTATAAATTATAATATATAATAAATTAATAATAATATATTAATATACTATATTAGTAATATACTCATATATATTTATATATTTATAAAATAAGTTATATAATTAATATAATATATTATATATATATATATATATATATATATATATATATATATATATATATATATAATATTAGAGCTGTCAAGTTGGCTCGTCGTTCGCGAACAGCTCGTGTTCGGCTCGTTCATTATGAAACGAATACAAAGAGTGACTTCACGAGCAATTTCGAAGACGAGCTTTATTTCAAACAAACTAAATTTTAAACGAACCGAACACGAACACAAGCTATGTTCGTTCGTGTTCGGTTCGTTTACACCCCTAGTGATAATGAACCATAATCAACATGAAAATGGTTGGAGTGGCCTTTTCTAATTTTATTCTTAATTTTAATGCTGTGGTGTTGCAATTTAAGTGCCAAAGTTCAATATCAAAATTAGAGAGAAAAAAAAAATCTAAAACCATAATTTTAGGCAAAAAGGCAGAACAAGTGAGATTGATTGGGTGTAACAACAAGTTAAATCAAACTTCTTATATAATTCTATAATTCTATTCTCAATAGATTGACTGAGAAAGAAGTCCAATGGGCAGCTAGGGCACAATCTAAGAATGTTGTGCTTGGGAACTTGGCAAACATGGATGAAGATTGAGAACAACTTCCAATAAGTTGAGATATGTATAATCAAAGCCTACGATGCCATTAGCTGATGATTGTGAATTTAAAAAGACGGGGATTGTTTAATTGATGGAGATCAAATTAAATTGCCTCCTTGGATGAGTTGTAGATATCACATTGTTGAGAAAAACGATCCACCTTATGTTGGTTGCCTCTAAGAGATGGTAGTTTCTTTTTCTTGAAGCTATTTTTCAGGCCGAAAAAGACTTAATAGAATGAATGAATTTGGTCCATTACTCATTCGATACATATCATTAACAAATTTTTAGTCATAGGAAGAAAGTATGATTAAAGTCACAACTCTTATAAGCCTAATAATGTATGGTTATATTGTCAAGACATAATTGGAAAAGGCTTGTTGAGAATCCACCTTGGCAATGTCCAAGGGAAGACTTAATAAGACAATAATGAGGACTAAAAAGGGTGGATTGAGATATATTACTTATTGTGGAACCCTTAGAGTAGAGTAAATGGTTTCACGAGATTTTTGTTGGTATAACCATGGAGTGATGCCTAAGAAGTTATAGCCGATGCTTTAGGTGGCAGGGTGAAAGCTCTAAGGAGGCTCCTTATATAGTAAGGATCATACAATGCTTAAGATTTAGACGTGCAAGTGAGTGGGTTGGCAACCATCTGCAAGCAGGCTTGTAAGCTTAAAAAGGTTGAGTTGGATTCCACTCATTTGAGGGAGTGAATTTTACAATTATCATTTTGTCTCCTTAGACTAGGTTTGAACTCCCTACCCTTATCGGTATTCCTCAACTTAGTTTAGGTTTTGAGATAATCTTCTCAACTTTTTTTGCTACAAGGCAAGTCCTCACCTTCCAAGCATTTTCACAATCTTGTATTATAATCTCTTCTAGGGAAATTAACTCTAGGAGCTTGTCACTCTAGGGAACATGTATACAAAAAATAAAATAAATCATATCACATTGATATAAGGCAGAGAAAAAATTACTGCCATCATAAACCTCGAATTTCGAAACTATCATTCTTTGATTAAATCCATCATTGGTTTGTTATTTGCCTTTCGAAATGATATATTATTCATAATATTATATTTGATCAAACTACAAAATTGCAAATATCAGTGTGTTCCCCCTCTAAAGGGAATGATACCCACTCCATAGCCAAGTACAATAGTTGATCATCATGTTAAACTAAGCCCTGAAAGATATGGAAACCATGATTCAATTATCCATTATACATCTCATGAACATAATTTATAAAATAATTTCCTTAAGAAATCAGGATCAATTGTAGCCGATCACATGCTTAATGTTAATTTCAATAACTAAAAGCATTACCACCTAAAAAGGTCGACTATTATTTGAACTTCCATTATTATATATAAGGATGAATTATCAACTTAAAATTGCTACTAAAATAATTAAACATATTAGCTCTTTTGATACTTGCATTGAATCTTCAAACATTATTTAATTTGTTTTTCAAAATCAACTTTTAAAATAGGATATCATGATTTTTCTTATAATCAATCTTAAGCCCTCAATATTTAAATATCTTATCTATTGTATACCCTATTGATTTTTTTTTATTTAATGCATTCGAAGTGCTTCATCTACATTTATCTTCTCAATTGAAAGTTCTCCAAGGCCACACTTGCCACTAACTACAAAATTTATGATTCATGAACCTCATTTATTATTAAGGTTTCCTCGCAAGATAAATACATAACAACTTAGTATTGCTTAATCATCTTTACACAACACCTTTCTTCTCCCACAAAACAAGGGCACTGAACATCCAAAGCTAAAAGAAACAAATAAATAAAACAACTGATGTTTGCAGAAGAAGAAACATAACCTAAAGACCAACTTAAAGCTCTCCCTTTTAATTGGAATAAACTTTTTAAAGCTCTCTAACCCACTTGTGAAAGAAATAGAGATGATAAGGGAACAAAATCATGCACTGCAGCATTACACTAACTACAAGTAATAAGTGCTGTTTCTTCAGCTGTCCACTTTCTCTCTTGTTCACCCACTAAAGTGTGCTTTGCTTTGTTTGAATTGTTTGGTTCTTATCTCTTTTGTATAGTATATACAATCTCAACTTAGTTGTATATTTCTCCTATATCTTCACTTTAGATTCTCTTTTGGCATCTTCCTTCTCTGCCAGTGAGGCTGTGGACTTCTTTTGCCCACCTCATGGCTACCATATCCCTTGTTTCCTCCCTCTTTTTCCCTTTTTTTTAAATAGAAAGCTCAATAAGAGGACCCATTTAACCCTTTTTTTTTCTAATTTCTAGGTTAAAGATATATAAATATATATATAGACACACACATACACTACTAAAAAAAAATTTAACACTTATTTAAATGTACTTTTAAAATATGCTGGAAGAAATATTAAAAATATATATTAAAATATTTAAAATTACTCCTAAAAGTCTTTACAGTGTTAACAATTATAGGTTTTAATAGATAGCAGAAGTTTTTACCGTTGCAATAGCCTGTACGAAGTATTGTGTGTGTGTGTGTATATATATATATATATATATATTCAAAAGAATTAATATTTGAGTCTGGTGGGGTCCAAATACCTGTTCCCTTTTGCGTTCGGACACTTATGATGGGGTAACTGCGTCAAGTGCCTAATATTCGAGAACCCTGCGCCACGGGGGATCAAACCCTTGACCTGAGGGGACTTACAGTGAACCCCGCCAATCAACAGGCCAAGGCTTGTGTGGCACTTGTGTGTTTGTGTCTACATATATATATATATATATATATATATATATATATAATTTTAAACTTATGGGATGTTGGATGTGGTGTGTGAGCTGGGACCCTAAGGTGGTGGTGGACCCCGTAAGCTTTTTATTTATTCTGCTGCCGTGCGAATAGGGAGCCAATGAAGTAAACATTGAACTGTAAGGGTATGCATCACGAAACACAAGAAATAATGAGCATAAAATATGCTTAATTAGAATAACGTTGGCATTTCAGCACAAAATTTAATAATGAACGTTGGATGATGTGCACATATGATAAATGTTGCCCGATATAGTTTTGGGTATATGCTCATGGCCGTCAGATTTTATCTCTCTCCTCAAATTATAGATTTTGAAAAGATATTAGACATGCAAAAAACATTTTGTAGGTGAAAATAAAAATTATTTGTAATTATTAGGTTTTTATTGTCCGTTGAATCTAAAATTGTCCGGTAGAGACGCCTAACAAATAGAATGCTCAAGGGAGAAAGAGAGAGAGAGGAGAGGAGAACAATAGCATAGTATTGAGCAGAAAATTAGTGCAACATTTATTCATAAAATAGACTCCATATTTATAAGAATGGAGATTGTACAATTACATACTATACTTCTAGCATACATAGGTACGACAGCGGGAATTTTAGTCTATACATAAATCTAGACAGGGGTTGCAGTAGGAAGGGACCATGCAGCCGTTAGGACAGGCGGCCACTAAGCTTGGCAGCCACTAGGCCACCCGGCTGCTTGCTAAGGACCAGTGCCAACTGCTTTGGAACTGGACGGACTGTTTCGCCTATTCAGTCCGTCCGGGTGGAGAATGATGGGTTCATCCACATGAGTCTAGTTAGATAGATTCTTTAGGAGTTGACCTACTCTCATAGGCCTGAGAAGTATTATCCTTCCAGTATGTGAGAGCAAGCCGGCTAGGTGTGTTGTTCTAGATCGTCTTCGGAAGGCCCCGTGATGCCACGTCACTTCTTCCACCGATTGCGAGATATCTTTGAGATTCGTGCTGACACATTTTTAATAGACATATTAAAGTTCTTCGATTCTCTTGCTCCTTGATAGTAACAACTGTGATAAGGCAATGGAATCTAGAAAATAAGTTTATGGTATTCATGACTACTCTATGGCAACAATTAACTTTTTCTTGCTCCTTGAAATGTCCCCAAGTTTATCCTTGGTGTTTAGGATACAATTGAAATCTCCTAAAACACACCAAGGCTCAGAAATAGAATAGCCATATTAGCAGGCACACTCCGTAAATCCTTCCTCTTCGTGGCACAATTTTCTGCATAAAAAAGGTGACATGGAATTTAATGGAGGATGAGAATGAGATGGATCAATGGATGTATTGTGCGTGTATATCCATAACATTAGAAGAAAAAAATGGAAGAGTTCCACTTAATTTCATATAAGCCAACTAGTGGATAGATGAAAATTATGAACGGATAGTTCATAAGAGAAGATAAAAAATGATTATTGCAACATAAGTCAGAGATATAAGAGATGTTAAAGTTAGTTTCCAGAAAACAAAGAAGATCTAACTTGTATTTTTTATATAATTTGTGTTATCAATTACCTTGATGTCATAATTAAAACCTCTGACATTCCAAGCAGCTAGTTTGGGGTAAATAATCAAAGTTAGTTTATTGAAGAGGCAGCACTGCCCTTGGATCTGCCCTTCTTTGAATGAGAGATTGTAGGCAAAGAACTCGATAGGTAAACAGACTTTCATAATTTCTGCTCATTTTCAAATTAGACATTCGATGGTATTTTTCTATTACAAGTTTCGCGCTCTAGTGTACCATCTAATCAAATTATAGCATCATATTAAGAGAGTACAGATTTCTATCTTTAACTTTTGAATTGATTCCCAATGCATAATTCCTACTCATGACAAATCACAGTTAATATTTAGCAGACAACTTCTGCCCTCTCCCACAAATTCTATTGAGCTGGCATTTGAACAGGTCTGGCTTGCATCAGAATATGGGTCAAATTTCATGAGAACATGGGTTGTGACTGAGCCATTGCAGCATCAGAAGAGACACTTCCAACGCAGTATATATATTATCCCTCAACTTGAGAATCAGAGTTAGTTGCCAATGAAGACAAGCATAGGATCTCTGGGGCCAGATATAGTGGCGAGTGGGAATCTATTCCATTTGAGGTCTTCTTCTTTATTAATATATATATAGATAGGTATATTATCTATTATTTTTTTTGGGTGGTTTAGATATGATTGTATGGGGCATCTTAATGTGACAACTGCAATCTCTAGCTTTGTGTAATTATTGTACTTAGCAGGATTAACAAAGCAAATGCTTGATGACTGAGCAATAGTACCCACAGATGCAGTGCGATTGGATGATGATAATATCATATCGGAATGTTCTGATATGTTTTAGAAATAATATGTTCTATTTAAATGCCTTTAGTTAAAGGTGCATTTCTTTTTCTTTTTTTTTAAGTTAAAATGATGATTTTTCTTATGTGATATGAATGATTTGTGTGATATAAATATAAAAATTAATATTTAAGTTGGGGGTTATGGATGTAAATACCCTTTTCTAGTAGCATAGAAAGGTTCTTAGTTATCTGACTTGAATTTATTTATTGTTGTAAACTTATCAACAATATCATGGAAATTAAAAAATAGTCGAGGGCAAGCTTAAAGAGATTTGAGGGTCCGTTTGGGGCAATTTGTGTGTTTTGAGGATAAGCAGCTTATACTGAAACGTGGCCCGCGGGTCGACTGCGTGGTTCGACCCGTGGGTCAGCTGCGGGGTTCGACCCACGGCCTGTGTGTAGTGTAAAAGATCCAACCGTGGTAGAAGGCATTTTCAAAAACGCACGAATCAAACAGTTTGGCGGTGTTTTCAAAAACGCTGCTGCACTTATAAGCTGCCCCAAACAGACCCTCGAATCTCTTTTTTCCATTAATTGAGGTTAGTATGGTAATATAACACATACTGTAGATATACAATCCTAATTGAGTAATGATTATCATGTTCAATCATTTTGTTCTTATTTTTTGTGATTTTTAAATTATGAAAATATTATTTGAAGATATATTGATTGTAGTTGAATCTAGTACATTTAGTGTCCAATTATTATTTGCAGATCATTCAATTGTGAATGATTCTATTAATGATTCAACCATCCACACTAAGAAAATAAAGAGTATAATCACAGCAGCTATAGCATAATAGAATTAATTCTAATATAACAAAGATAGAGAGCAGGTTATAAGAAATAAAATATTATAGACATAACACATAGCTCTATCAACTAGAGTAATAATTATATACAATGGATATTTTTTTACATCAAAAGAATAATAAGACCTTTGGCCCTATGTTATTGTGAAATAAAGCTATAGATGTACGATCCTAAAAAAATATGTGTGATTGGGATTAAGCTCCAAACGTTTTATATATAAAATTAGGTTTATCAAACGATGTATGATATATACTTAAGAGTCAACACTACGAATGAAATAAGTATCAATTATCTGACCATATATGTAACAAATACATAACTAAGTTAAATTTTCCTAAAATTTAAAATGTCTTTCCTTATTTTAGAACAGAGAACCTCATCTTTAGTAGGCCTCCTCCAAATCCATGGATATTTGGGATGAATTAGTGTTTATCATTAGGCAAATAACCATACTACTAGATAAACAAGGAGAAGCATCCACATAATAAGATCAACATTCCATACAATGTACATAATAGTAGGTAAGAGGTGTCATAGCCATATAATGTCTTAGTATTTACATTAAGTATTATCTCACATAACATTAAGCCAAAGAACTTTAATCTAGTTTTTTTTAGAAAATAGATGAGTTTAATATGAACCCATGATTTTAATTACTTATGTCCAATCAATGTATATAATAATATGTAAGTGGTTTCATAGCTATATAATGTCATAGCCTTTGCATTAAGTAAGATCTCATATATAAGACAATGAACTTTATTTTAGTTTATTAGAAAATGTATGAGATTAATATAATCAACCTATGGCTTCTGTTACTTATCTTCAATCAACCACATGATATCAATGGCTCATGAAGTTATGAGTTTGTACTTATTTTTTGGTATATTTTAAGATCCCCATTCAGATACTTCTCACTTTATATTAATATTCTTTTAAAATCTAGGCAATATACATTTATACAATTACAAAAAATGGGTTGGTCACCTTCTTATCTACACATATTAGGGCAGGGCATTCATCCCTTGACTCATCGCCCTCCTTATCAATACATTTTTTTCCAAGAGTTAAAAACTTAATTATTCCCCTTCCTTCCTATAAATATAATGTCAATGATTTCATCCCTTGACTCTTGCCCTCCTTATTTATAAAAATAAGGAAAATAACCATTGACTCCTCTTTTCCTTATTCTACATTGTTCTTCTATTAATTCTCATCCTTAACTTCAACAAATTTAGAGGCCAGGTCATGGCAAGCACCTCTCCCTTCTCCTCCATTTTCTTCATCTCCTTATATTCCTTATACAAAAAATATATATATCTATACAAAATTGGTTAAAACACTAAATTTTTACTCTTATCAAATTTTTTTATTCTTTACCTTAAGTAAGAAAATTTATCTTTTCTTATGATGGAATGAAAAAAATTCACTACAGGAAATACAAAAACAAACAGGCAAGAAAACCAACAACTAATAGTGCATAGATAAATTTTTATTTATTTCTGACGACATACCTATGGTTAATAGAACTGACAGCTTTCCGATAGGTGTAGCCATTGGTTTTTAGTAAAATGTGTAACTGATGGTCTTGCATTAATAACAGAAGGTCAAAACCTTCAATTCATACCAAATAAGAAAGTGACGGCTATTAATCATCTAAAGGAAATAGAGATGGTTGGTTTTAGATCTTTAATAACTAACGGTCTTTATATGTTGACTGATGGTCTCCACCATCGGTCATTAAAAAAATTAAAAACTTACAGTGAAGGACTGTTGGGAAGATGTTAGAAAGCCTATTAATAACAAATCAACATCCCTATTTTCTCATTTTTCTCTCGCGAGTGCTAACCCTTCTCCGAAGCCAACTGAACCGCTTTGATCCCTAATTTTGCCAAGGTTAACCATTCCTCATGTTCTTATACTCAAATTGTAGGTATCCTTGATTCCACTACTAGAAGTATTTTTTCCCCTCAAGGCAATGCCTTAATTGAGCAATTGAGATAGAGGTTATGTAAGACTTGAGTCGAGCAATAACTTAGTGGATTGACCCAAAATATTTTCAACTTGCAAACTCATTAATCCTCGCAGTCGGACACTCATCACAACACATATCATTCGATGTGATGATATAAAAAAATAATATAAATATTAAATTTTAAGGTGTAAAACCAAAGTTGTGACCAATCAAAAATTTTTATTTCTCATTCACAATCAAAAGGTGGCTTCCAAAATATTTTAACATCATTTTTATAATTGTTAGACAAAATAATATCTCTAAGTAAAATGCAGAAAAAATTGAGAGTGGTTGTACATTCGAAGATGCTTTGTCGTCTTGATTGCTCTCATCTTCTTCTTTCTTTGAGTCAGATGTCAATGTCAAAAGCTTCTCCTAATCAGCCCATTCAGAGGATAATTGTTGAGACGTTGACATAGTGTCAATTCTAATGGAAACCCCATCTCTGAACTTCTCCGTAAGAAGAGCCACTTGAGTCAGGTGGAAGGAGAGCTTGACAAAAATTTTCTCTGACATCTTTATCGCCGCCATTTGGTCTTTCATGATTTGATATTCATCTTGGGTAGCCAAAAGCAGCTTAGACTGACTGAACACCTTTGCATCAGATTTCTTCAGCCTTAGCCAAATTCTTTTCAAATCCTAGTCATTCTCGATGCTATTAAAGAAAGATAGTTGAGTGGAGATGAAAAGCTTCCCAGGCCATTAAATGATTTCTATCATCTATTAGACACAAAACTGGCAAGCTCTTCTCTAGAAGGGCCACTTCTAAGATGGGAGACCATATAACATCAGCAATTGTATAGGGGTGGTGAGCCACCCTAGGTGAGTTAGATTATCAGTCCCTTTAGAGGTTTATCAATCCAAACTTATCATTCGGGCTATCGCTCACAATTGGTTCCTCAACTTGCATCATCCACTTTAATGAAAGTCCCTTGTATATTTTATGAGATGGTTGCTCAAGTCTGTCACTGGGGCTTTCACCTCGTGATGATGCTCCTCCTCATGGCTGACAATCTCAGATTGATCTAAATCTATAGGATACTCTAATGGCGGCCTCACTGGGCTCACCCCTTGAGGAGATCTAGTTGGGCCACCATGAACAAGGCGGTTGGCCTCAAACCTCATGAATATCTCAATGAATGTCAAAGTGGCCGATCAAGGGGTGGTAGACCCTACTCCCTATCTTCTCATCACAGCCTACCCCTCATGACACCTTGATTTTGCTCAACTTGTCGTCCTATCTGCATCCTGTTGCTACGCACTTGGAAGACCTAAGAAAGAAGTTTTGGCTGGCGCAAAAAATGTCGACCTCTTAATAAGGATTAGCTCATCTGTCATAATTTTTTGAAAAATAACAGTTGAACTAGAAAAAGAATAAACAAGATATGCACCCACTAAGCTTTTTGACCCTCCGGCAAAATCACCTTAGGCACTGGTTAATTCGTCGCTTCAATAATTTCAAAGAGAGCAACCAAAAAGGCCTTCTTCTTGGTCACCCAAGCAGCCATAATGGCCTCCCTCTCAGCCTCACGAACATCAAAGGCCTTAAAATCTTCTTTGGTCATCTCGCCGAAAGATTTCGGTTGTAGAACTCAATTGATAAGCGTTGTCTCAAGATAAGAATGAACTGATAGCTTGTGTCCCTGGATTTTCTTGGCCTCAAACAACACCCTAGTCGACACTTTCCTCTCACTTCGATGGGGCTTTCCTAGGCGGGACCATCTGGTTGTACAACCTCCGCGAGGAACCCAGACAAAAGCAAGGCTTTCAGTACTTCACTTTGCTTTTTAGTCCAGTAGCTAGTGCTTTCTGACCAAAGAAAATTGGACCAACCTATCTAGACCAACCTAAAATGTGAATAAATGAATGAAGAGCTCAATGGACCATGGGATTCACGGCCACTGGCAAGACATGACGTAGGTCATAATGGTTGTGATAGAGTTGGGCTTGATTTGGGTAAGGATGACATCATAGTCAGCGATGATGACTACTCAGGATAGAGTGACAGTCGAAGACCAAATCAAAGTTGATCTTTGTAGAACATGAGGTCGACACCATATAAAGAAGTAGCTTGATCAGCCTCACTGGTGACTAGAGCTTGATGGTAGGGTCAAAGATGTTGCTCTTTTGCAGCATATCAACTTTGCTCTGGGTTATCCAAGATAGGTCGCTCAGGGTAACCAATCCAAAATCTTATGGAGACTATCAAGGAGCCACCAAACAAAGTGTAGACAAAAGATCGAGAGAACAAAAGGAAGGGAAAAAAGGCAAATTAAGTGTAAAAACTCTAGAAATACCATAGTACCAACATTTTTCAAATATGAGCAAAAATATCATATCATTACTGTATTATCCCTGTTATTATAAATAGGGAAAACATTTTGTTAATAAGACACAATTAATTACTATTCATTTCTCTCTCTTTCTGTTTATGTTCCTCTCTTCTTATTCATACTCTATTCATTGTGTGTGATTCAATGAGAAATATGAATTCAACGGTTTCATTATATCAATACAAACTGGAGGAGCAGATGTCATCGCCAAGTGTGAAGTTGATTAGTGACGTGAAAACATCGGTGCCAGTGTCTAATCGAAGGAAGGATTCAAAAAGAGTTGGTTGACAATTCACTTTGTTAGTTGCATCAACCAAACCACAAATTTCTATAATTTATACTGCAGTTTAAACGGTCACAATTCGGAATATCATGATTTGGTTTAAATCACATATTTCTGTTATATATATTATCTAGTTGCGGCAATTTTAACCATCATAAGGTTTAAACCCCCATATATATCACGGAAATACGTGATTTAAACCAAATCATGATATTTTGAATTGTGACCGTTTAAACTGCAGTATAAATTATAGAAATGTGTGGTTTAAACCAAGTCATAATATTTGAAATTGTGGCGGTTTAAATTGTTGCTTCTGTTTAACTACGGAAGTGGTAAAACATCATTTATGGCTATTCCAATGGTTATACAACCGCTATAAAAGGGTTTTATGGCAGAAAATAATTGCGTAGGAATTACATCTATTTTTATATTCTTCCTAATTTTTAAGAGGTGAAATCAGCTAACTAATTGTTATGAGCAGATTGAGAGCCTCTTTGAGGTCAGTTTATTTGATGCGGATGCATTTTGAAAATGCATCAAGTCTGTTCGGGCAAACTGTGTTTTGCCAATATATGTATTTTCAAAACGTTGAAAACAGCGTTTTCTAGATAGGTGCAGTGGCAGTTTTCTAGCTACGATCAGACTTTTCCAAAAAAAATAAAAATTTATAATTGTTGTGCAATTTATGGCGAACAAAACACAAATGTAGTAGAAGAACACAGAGATTTACGAGGTTCGGCAAAGATGCCTGCATCCTCGGGAGCATAGCGGCGAATTCACTATTTCAGAGGAGTTACAAAGTTCGGTTCAAACATACCCATAGGATTACACATCTATTTATAGATAAACACCCATGGATAAATTACTAACACGCCCTCGCTCCCCCCAACCCACTAAACATGAAGAGACACACATCTTCACCAAAAAAGCTCCAGCTACCGGTATATGAGTCACATACCTAATAATAATAGTCACAGCACCTAAGTTCTGCAGCTGCCCTCAGTAAGACCCTCAATCAATAAGGCTAGACTTGTAGATTAAAAGATAAATTAGAAGGATTATTAATGCAAAGGGTAAGGGGGTGATGGAAAAATATCATTATCTCAAAGATTTTGTAGATCTCTCTCTAATTTGTTTATTCTAACGTTTCCTCCTATTCCGTGATTTCTCCCATCAAATCCTACCTTTCGCCATCAAGATAGATTCGCCATGTGGTCCTTATTAAATGACAGCTAAAATTACTTACGTGAGATGCTAATTCTAAGATTAACTTAATATACCTTATTATTTTATTAACTGAACCCCATTATTTAACACACTAATTATTAAAATCCTATGGCCCACTTTAATGCCGTAATTAACAATAATCATGTATATATTATTCGTACACCATAAGGTGCTCTCTAATATTAATATATCAAAAATGTTCATCTAAGTTTTATTTTATTCTGTGCTTTCAAGACTAAGGTCCCGTTTGGAATCGCTTTTTGGTCTGCAGCGCGGCACCGCGCCACAATTTAACGCGACGCGGCAGGATGTAGCCTGAGATTCGCGGCGCGTCACCGCGAATCCGATCGAAAGCCCGTCGCGGGATAAACCCCGCAGCCCCGAATTATAACCCGTTTTTTCCTATCGTTGCCCTCGCTCGCCTGTGCTCCCGTGACTGAGCCCCAGATCTCCTTCACCCTAGATCTTCTCGCGAGAACTGCAGCTGTTCTCCAAAGAGAGTCAAATCGAAGGTCGCATACCTCCGATCTAACTGGTATCCTTCTCTTTCGAGGCTCCGTCCCCCTCTCCCTCCCCCTTGCTCGTTCCTTCCTAGAACATATTTCGTTATTTTTATGGTAGCTGGTCCCTTTGCACTATTTTTACGGTAGCTTTCTCTATTCTATGGTATGTGGCTCGGTTTTAAGTTTTTTGGGTCCTGCAGCTAGCCCCATTGCACTATTTTTTTTATTGGTTTTCGTTTTTTACGTAGGACTGTGAAGTCTTGTGCATTGCATTCCGTAGGCTCATGAAGTGTTAGTGCATTGCATTACGTGGAATTGTGAAGTGCAGTGCATTTTGTGGAACTGTGAAGTGTTGTGCATTGTGTCGAATTGTGAAGTGTAGTGCATTGTGTAGTGAAGTGCACTGCAGTTTGCAGTGAAAAAAATGGGATTGTGTGTGTTGAATTGTGCAGTGCAGTGTGTTAAATTGTGTGTGTGTGTGTTGGAATTGTGTAGTGCAGTGCATTGTGTGTGTGTGTTGAAATTGTGAAATGAAGTGCAGTGCAGTGTGTTAAATGTAGTACACTGTGTGTGATGAATTGTGTGTGTGTGTTGGAATTGTGCGGTGCAGTGCATTGTGTGTGTGGAATTGTGATTTGCGAGTGCATTGTGTGTGTTTAATTGTGAAGTGTAGTTAAGTGCGGTGCATTGTGTGTGTGGCATTGTGTTGAATTGTGAAGTGTAGTGCATTGTGTAGTGAAGTGCAGTGCAGTTTGTAGTGAAAAAAATGGGAATTGTAAAGTGAAGTGTTGTGCATTGTGTGTGCGGAATTGTGTGTGTTGAATTGGGTGTGTGTTGGAATTGTGTGTTTAATTGGGCGTGTTTGTTGGAATTGTGTGGTGCAGTGCATTGAAGTGTAGTGAAGTCCAGTGCATTGTGTGAACTGTGAAGTGCAGTGCATTCTGTAGTGAAGTCCACTTTCAAATAATTGATCCTACATAAATATATTGAAATATTAAAACGAATCTCTAATAAACGAGGCGATCCAGTCATTTTACGCCTCGTATTGTTTTCCACATTACTGAACAAACAGACAATGAGCTTTCCACAATTGCTTCTAGAGCAGAATAGTAATCTGTAATTCTGTTAGCAACATAACTGCTTCCAAACGAGCCCTAATAGTCTCTTTGGGCGACTACGACTTATTGAATAATCTGATGATAAGCTGATTAAAAATAATATGCTGATAAGCTAGGTGCGGTGGTTATTACAAAATTTTATTTTTTTTAGAAAGTCATACCACTGCCAGCAAGTTGTCACCGCACCTAGATGTGTGTGGTATGAAAAAACAGTTTTCTGTGTTTTGAAAACGCATAAGCTGTCAAAATGCAGTTTATCCAAACAGGTTAGGTGCGTTTTTAAAAGGTCACCACACCAAATAAGCTGCCCCAAACGGACCCTAACTTTTATGGCAATTTATAGAAATCATATTTAATTTTTAATTTATGACAACGTATATGAAGTCGGCTAAATGAATTCTTTTTCTTCATTACATTGTCATTGTCGGATCTCATGCCTCGGATGTGAAAAGTGAAGGGTTGTGTTAAGTAATCGACAGCCAGCATAAAACTTATTGAAAAATCATGACATAGAATCCTTTTGATCATTGTGTAAATGACCTATATACATAAAGTAACATAAACTACAAATATAACATAAATAAACTTCTAGCTCCAAGTTTTAAACAAGTTGATTTTGCTATCATACATGACATCGTTAAATGAGATGACGCTTTATGTTCCTTTGGGATAAGGAGGGATAGTATAGAGTATATAAGGAGGGATACTATATAATTAAGCAGACTCGTCGCTTTCAGAAGAGTCGTGGCATCCACAGATGATCATTAATATGCCCAATATGACATGCCGTATCATGCGAGACTAATGATTTGATATTATTATAAGTTTGTTAAAGGACAAGATGAAGATTTGATGAAGATTTTGGTAGAAACCAACCTTAGTCATTTTAATTTTCAGCGCATATTTTGACTTGTCCGGCGGTGGAGTAGCTCTTAAATTCTCAATACAGCACATAAGATTCTAACTACTGAAAACATGATACATTTCTTCAAATGCTAGTAAGGATTGATTATGGAAAGGAGATCATTTATTAGGAGAATATGAGGAAGGAACTCCTAAAAAAAAATTAAAATAAATAAAATAAAAACAAGATAAGGCAGGAATACGCTCAATGAGGACGTTTGTTAATTATTCTTTTGTTAATTCAAGAGCATCAATTGTGACATCGATCACTGTGATTGTCGTTTCGATATACACCGAGCTTAGACATTAGAGTGTTTTTCTGTAAATATAATGTTGCGATAATATTTTACTTTCAAATAAATTTTATGAATTTCATATATAAATATTTATTAATTAAATATTAATTAATGCAAAAAATAATTAACAGATTTAATATTTTTATTAATACAAAAAATAATCAAAAAATTAGTTTATAACAATAGTTAATATATATTAATATGCAAATTATTTATAATAAAATTTACACGTTCACTCGAGCTTGTGTGTGTATACCTCCTAGAGGAAGATAAAAACTGGGGTTACTATCCCCCTTGGAAACTTAATGGATGAAATTTTGGCCTCCCCTGGTAATGGAGAAGCCCTTCAGAGTGTGATTTATTGATGCGCTACAAAAACCAGGGGTAGAGGGAAGTCTTGGCGACCTCGTCCTCTTTAATTGTTTGTTTCTTTTTGTTCTATCTTTTGTATCACTCTGCTTGAGCTTTATTTGTTTTTTGTCTCTTATGAGTCGAGCTCAATTTTTAGACCCTTTCATACTATTTGTACCCCTTTTTATTTCAATGAAATAGGTCATATGACTCTTATATATATATATATATATATATATATATATATATATATATATATATATATAGGGTATAAAATAAAGGTTGTGAAAATTATACGGGACATTAAACTAAAAGAAAGAATAGTTCAAAGTTCATTAGTTTAATCAGAGCTGGAACCAGAGTTTGAAACAGATACAAGATAAAATAAAAATTAGTTAAATATAATATAAAAAACATAATAATATGATATATTATATGTAAATATTAGTTAAAAAGTGATCAAACTTGCATTAGAAAACATAATGCACACGAAAAAATAAATTCAATTATTTTAAATATAAAAAATTTATTTTTTGAATGATTAGCCTCACTTTTGTAGCCAAAAAAAAAAAAAAAAAAAAAAAAAAATATAGATCTTTCTTTGATATCTTGTATTTGGTATTTCGTTCCTTCAAAATTTGATAATCTGAAAGTAAAATACAGACGAGAGAAAATTAACATTAATTAAAAACCCAATGAAAATTGAAAGCCCAACCACAACATCTTCTCCACATTCCTCTTATAATATCAATCTCACTATTCAAGGAAGGAAGAGCATAAAGCAAGGCATTACAATCCTCTAAAGCTCTTCTCTATTTTAAAAATACAACTTTATCTATATAAATTAGTCACATTCTTTTACATAATAAATCAACTAAACTAAAATAAATATTAACTTTATGCAGAAAATAATAATGATCACCAAAAACGTAAATTGTATCTTTAAATAAAAATATAAAAGAGTTTTCATATTCCTTTCTTCCACCAAATTATTCATCCAAAAAAAAAAAACAAAAAATGCAATGCAATCACAAAGACATAATAATAATAATAATAATAATCAATAAATAAATAGGTTATTAAAAACAACAGTTGATTTGACAGTCAATCGGTTCAATCCTTGTTTTCACCGTCCAATTCTGGTTATTCAAAATATTGTTATCCCTAGCACCCAGACCGGCCGCCCTAGCGGTTCACTGCCTGGCCACCCTACTGGTTAACGGTCCGGCCGGCCGGTCCAATCTGATTTTAACAACCTTGGTAAATACATAGAAATTATTAATATTATTCAAAGACTGGTCCATCTAATTGAATTCTCTTCACGGAATTTAAATATAGATTGCAAGATAACTACAACTTACCAAAACTGTTCAAATTTTAAGTGAGGAGTCATATGTATCATGCTATCTTAAGTCTATTAAAGTTGTGATCACATAAATATTAAATATATGATATTTGAGTATCTCCTTTTTATTTGGAATTTATTGTGTAGAGACAGACTCTTTATATTATTTTACTGAAGGACAAAAATAATAAATAAAATAAAATACGGTCAAGATCCTGTCTTAAGGTTGGCTCTCAGTTTGCTCAAATCTCATATTAACATAGCAATATCAAATCTAGTACATGATAAATAAAGTATTCACACAAGCTTTTAATAGAAATTTTAAAAAAAAAAAAGACTAAAAGTTGTTTAAATGTCTTTTAAAAACAAATTAACTTGTTTTAAAAATAAAAATAAAATAGATAAAAAGTACAATAACCAAAAATGTTTTTAAAAAATAAAAATAATCCCAAATAACCCCCTTAGTAAAAGAAAAAGGATATGTTAAACTGCCTAAATAGTTGAGTTAATGCTCTTGGTGATGATGTTTCTATTGAAGATCATAGAGAAATTTTTATGATTACCAAAAAAAACATTGCTACATAACAGTTGCAAATAAATTGTTAACAGTAAAAACTGGAGGCAGATCAAAGAAAAAAGAAGATGATTCACCGTTAATGAAACATTAATTTGACTATAGAATTCAAGGAATTTCAAACGGGCAAAAAAGAGATCAGCTCTGGCATCAGCCATTTTTCTTAACGTTAACAACAACAACAAAGCCTTAATCCCACTAAATGGGATCGGCTACATGAATCCTTTTTCTCCATTGCGTCCTATTTAGTGTTTCTCTCAACGTTAACAAGAAAAATAAATCAATTTGTTCAACTACCAAAAATAACAGAATGTAGTTCAACGATAAAATAGCAAGGACTTCATACACAATTAGATGATACCAATTTTGTTTGCAACATCGAGGGCATCATAATCAGGAGTCAGTCTCACATAAGCCTTCTTTGTGCCATCAGGTCTGTGAAAGAAAAATAGACTTTAACAACATAGAAATATAAAACCAATTTGCTCCATCTTAAGAACAGCCACAAGAAACCAATTAGTGGAATTGCCAACCTGATTAGTGTGTTAACTTTCTTAGTCTTAACGTCATACATCTTTCTTACAGCTGCTTTAATCTTCTTCTTGTCAGCTCTAATGTCAACAATGAAGACAAGAGTGTTATTATCTTCAATCTTCTTCATGGCAGATTCAGTTGTTAGTGGATATTTAAGTATTTGGTAATGGTCTAGCTTGTTTCTAGGA
Organism: Papilionanthe hookeriana x Papilionanthe teres; assembly: GCA_022702705.1. Classification (NCBI taxonomy): domain Eukaryota; kingdom Viridiplantae; phylum Streptophyta; class Magnoliopsida; order Asparagales; family Orchidaceae; genus Papilionanthe; species Papilionanthe hookeriana x Papilionanthe teres. The sequence goes on from CM040425.1 coordinate 91,146,298, forward strand.
GTAGCACTAATTCGGGGGTACTTTGGCTCCCCCGGCTTTTTCAATGTTTTAGGTCGGTGAAAAGTTACAGAAGTTCGGATCTTCTTTGTCTTCTTCTTAATCGATGAAGCCCCTGACTTCACTGCTTTGGCAACCTTCACGGCCTGTGCCTTTGCGTCAGGCTTCTTGGATGCAGCTGATTAGAGGTGAACGCATAGAATGAGCATACTTGTATAGCAAAAATAAAATAAACAAGTCAAAAAAATTTAAAAAGATGAGGAATACAATATATGAATTATTTGGATCAAAGGCAAAGATTTAACATCCTACCAAGGCATCTATAAATTTAGTGTGTTTCTTTAGAAGCAGCTGTTATAAAAGAAACAAGCTTCGAGTGATATATTACAATCAATCAATCAACACACACACACACACAGATGTGTATATATATATATATATATATATATAATATTTCCAATGCACAAAAGGACCAACATGGCATGCTGCGGGGTTAATAGCAATCCCAACTCACAAAAATAAGCAGCAACTGCTACCATAACAGCACATAAAACTTTGCTTCATGAAATAAATAAGATTACTAAAATTTAGAAATGTAATTACTTATCTCAGTTGCTATGATAAATTGTTAAGCTTCGGTAACAAGTTGGATGTTGCAGTGACTTATGTTAAGCTTAATAACATGAATTTTATAGAGCCTTCCTACGAATAGCTTTCACATGCTTGCTTCGAAATCGACGCCTCAGGTAAACAACCTTAAACTGCTTCTTGACAGCACAACACAATCTCTTTTCTCTTCACTGAGACTATGATAAAATCCTCATGTAAACTCGCAAAACACTTTCACCACTTCCAACACAAGTTTGACGCTTCCCATCGCTACCGAAAATGAGAAAAATGCATAATCCATCGCATAAGTCAAAATGGAAGCAAGTGGAAGGAAATGAAAGTCTCAAATAGCGTGAATAGGGCTAACGACTTATCGATTTCATCCCATAATCCAAAAACCTAGCTGTTTGTTGCTCGTTGTCGTGTGTCTGCACATGATGCAGACTCCTGCTACAATGCTAGAGTCGCAGATTCCTTAGTGCCAAGAAGAGCGACGCGGGAAGGAAGGGAATGTCACAATTTGATTGAAAGAGGGGTTACCACTTACCAAATTCTCCCTAGAACTCTGATTTGTGCTATGCGGCTTTCCTGATTGCCACTCAACCTGCCTGCTACAGTGCATGTCTTTTGTGCTTCCATGGTGACTAATTGTTTGCATAAAAATTCCAGCAGAGTTGGTTCTTTTCAAAAGGCATGAGTAAATAGATGTAGATAAATTAAGTGATTAATATTCTATAATTCTAGTATAATGTGAGTTCTAAGTTCTCAATGTTAATTTGGGTATAAATTAGTAATATGAAACTGCCAACTCATTGGCATAGCATATTTTATTTTTTGACCTAGTCATAAATTACACCTTAAATAATAGTTATAAACAAATACATGGTTTAATTGAAGATATCATCAATTACTCTAAAGGTATCTTAAGTAATCAAAGTAAATTAAATAGCTAATATTACAAAAAGAAGGCATAAAGATGACTGTTCAGTACATAACCTTATGATTGAGAAAGCATAGCCAAACAAAAGATAATATATTTAACAAAAGCACATGCCAGTATTATAAAATCCTTGATTTTCTTGAGAAATATATTTATAAAATAAAGTTGTACATAGTAAATAAAAACATTTTTTTGTAAACTATTTAAAAATAAATACTATAGTATAGATATGAAAATGATTGCCTGAGAATTATGATTTATGTTTAAAGTTAATTTTAATATAGGTTCTTCAAAAATTGAATCAATATATTGTATTCCGTGTCTTGTAGAAATGAATGGAAACCTTATGGAATGATTTTTTGTTTGTGAAAGAACCAAATATTGATATAGTTTTTCGCAATATTACTCCATCTGCTAAAGTAGAACAAACACGTGTTTTCACAGTAATCTTGCTGTCTTGTACATGTGTGCTAAATTATGGTCAATGAATTGCCAATAATATCACATTCTTGCTAGGATATTCTTCACATTATTGTCAATCAATTCATTTGGTCTACTAAAAAATGTCATAAACTGTAAGTCCACGATGTCCCTTGCCACTGAGATTATGTAATAACCAACATTTTTGAGAAGTTTGATAAAAATTTTGGTGATTGAAAATAAACCTCAAATTTTGGATCTCTCGGATTACAATCAAAACAATTTTATAAAATTTTGCGTATCAATTCGATGAATAATACTATATATAAATTTTAAATAGATTAGAAGAAATAAATTGGAAGTAATAAGTTTAATTAACTTTATTAAACCCTAGTTGTCCTTAATCCCACATTTTTACTGTTGCCACTGCCTTACTCACTAGCGTCTCGTTTGAAGGGCTAGGATCCATTTTCCAAAGCTTTGAAGCCCTCCCCACTTCCTCTTAGTTAAGCATCGCATTCCTCTCCCCCTTCTGATTCCTCTACCTGATCAATCTAGCAAGCATCCCGCGAATTCCCGCGAAAAGAACCGTGATGCTGCTAAGTGGCAATCAGGGAAGCCGCATAGCACGATTCAGAATCCTAGGGAGAATTTGGTGAGTGGTAACCCCTCTTTCAATCAAATTGTGACATTCCCATCCTTTCTCACGTCGCTCTTCTTGGCCCTAAGGAATCTACGACTCCAACACTATAGTCGGAGTTTGCATCATGTGCAGACACATGACAACGAGCAACAAACAGCTAAGTTTTTGGATACTGGGATGAAATCAATAAGTCGTAAGCCCTATTTCACGCTATTTGAAACTTTCAATTCCTCTCACTTGCTTCCATTTTGACATATGCGATGGATTATGCGTCTTTGTCATTTTCGGTAGCGATCGGAAGCGTCAAACTTGTGTTGGAAGTGTTGAAAGTGTTTTGCGAGTTTACATGAGGATTTTATCATAGCCTTAGTGAAGGAGAAAGGAGATTGTGTTGGACTGTCGAGAAGCAGTTTAAGGTTGTTTATCTGAGACGTCGAGTTCGAAGCAAGCATGTGAAAGCTATTCGTAGGACGGCTCCATAAAATTCATGTTATTAAGCTTAACATATAAGTCACAGAAACATCCAACTTATTGCTGAAGATTAAGAATTTAGTACAGCAACCAAAATAAGTAATTACATTTTTAAATTTCGGTAATCTTATTTATTTCAAAATGTATGTTGATTTATATGTATCTTTTAGTTCAGTTAGATTTATATTATAGTTGCTTCTTTATATTGTTAGATAAAAAAGTTATGTATGACAGAAAATATATAAAAAATGTGCATGAAAGAGTCATGAGATGCATGATAGGAAAGATATACATTACATAAGAGATATACATGAGAAAATATATATGCATAATGATAGTTGCATAGTAAAGTAGATATACATGTTAATAGATACATGAAAATGTCTCAGAATAATATAGGCCATGAAAAATGAAATAACTTATAAATGATTGCTTGTATGTGCAGGTTCAGAAGATGATTTCACCCCCTAATGGCATAGTCAGAAGACACAAGTGTACCCGCGCGAAGAGTTTTTCTACCATCACAGACAATTGTGATGGTTAGATCACTAAATGTGGTGCCGACGAGATAATATTAATCAGGGGCGAGTAGACCAGAGCTTACTTCTCCAGACAACTGTGATGTCTACATTGTTAATCGGTGTGTCGACGGGATAATATTGGTCAAGAGGCAGGTAAGGATTTTTCCACCCTAGACAATTTTGATGTTTATATCACTAACCGTTGTGCTGAGAGGAGCCGACGGGGCAATATCGGCCAAGGTGTGCTAGGTTTTGTTGACGGTAATCCTCACAGGGACAGATGTGTATGATAAGAGCATTAAAGATAAAGCAAATGCATAAAGAAGACTTGAATACTTTCATTTTGAAAAGGTAATTGATACACCCACTAACAAATTATCAAATTTCTTATAAAAAATATAAAAGATAGGCATATTATAAGATTTCTTATAGATATATAAAAGACCACATGCGTATTGATTTCTTTTCCTTGGTTTATTGTGATTTAGAAGTGTGATTACTCCTTGATTATTTTTAAACAATTCATTATATTGCTTTACTATTATTTTTAGATTTTTAAGCATTTAAACAAGATGAATAGAGAAGAAGAAAATGTGTACAGGAGATGAATACAACAACCCGAAAAATATATTGGTTTCTTTAATAGCTCTTTATGAATATTTTTAATATTCACATGTTAGTGATAGAAATAGAATAACAAAGAATTTATTTTTACAATCCGAGCGTTCGTTATTGTCTTGATTAATTTGAAGCCTCGAGCCGAGTCGTGGCAGATTACCCCTCCTCCCGTACGCCTGTAGGCGATATAAAATAGTGAATATATCTACAACAATGGCAACAACAAAAAAAATTTATCCCACTAAGCGAGTCGGCTACATAAATCTTGTTTCTCCACCGTATCTCATTGAGTGTCATATTTTCATTTAATTCTAATAAATTATGATCATTTTTTATCAACATGCCCATGTTTTTTTAGATCTACCTCACTATTCTTAATATAAGTCAAATATAAAACATCTACTCTCCTAACCAGATCATCAGATGATCGACATTTAATGTGATTAAAGCATCTATAATGACTCTGCAATCTTGTGTACCACTGGAGCTACACCAAACCTTTCATGAATATATTCATTCTGCATTTTGTCTCAAAGTATAAAATCAATCATCCACCTAAGCAATCTCTTCTCAGCAACACTTAGCTTAGTTTTATGCTTCTCTTCTATAGACCAAAATTCTGCATCATAAAACATTGCAGGTCTCACCATCATCATAAAAAATATTTCTTTAAGTCTAACCAGTACTTTTCTCTCACACAATAAACTCGATAAATCGCTTCACTTCAACCATCCAACTTGAACTCTACTAATCTTGCTTTCACAATAGGCCTGAGATATTTAAAATGTCCACTCCAATTAAAGATTTGATCACCCAATGCTACAACTGCGACACTAGATCTACTACTATAAAATTACAATAAATGTATTCCATTTTAGATCTACTTAAATGAAGGCCTTTAGATTCTAAAGTAGACCTCTATAATTCAAGTTTGTTCTAAACTCTTTCTCTAGTCTTATCCACAAGAAGGATATCAATAGCAAAAAAAAATATACACCAAGGTACATCCGTACGAACATCCATAACAAAAGCAAAAGGATATGGATTTAAAGTTGATACCTAATGTAATCCAACTGAAATAGGAAAATACTCTGTCAATCCTCCTTCTGATCGAACACAAGTATAGTATACATATCTTTAATGAATTGAATATAAGTCATATAATATATTTCTTTTCTATAACTCTTCAAATAACTTTTCTTTGAACCCTATCATCAGCTTTTTCTAAATCAACAAAAAGGATATGCAGATCCCCTTACTCTCTTTGTGCTTCTCCAATAAATGTATAACTTTCATAAATCCAAACTGATTATGAAAAATCTTTGTATCACGCCTTAATCTAAATTCAATTACGCTCTCCCATAATTTTAATGTATGACACATTAACTTAAATCCTTTATAATTTGCACACTCTTATGCATCCACTTTCTTAAATGTGGACCAAAATACTCATTTTCCACTCCTCAAACATCTTTTTAGTTTTTAAAATAATACTAAAAAGTTTAGTAGGCCAAGAAATTCTTTAATATCCTAAATATTTCACACTTATATTGGGACACCATCAAATCCTACTAATTTTTCGCACTTGATGTCCTTTAAAGCCTACTCAACTACCTTTTTATTAATGCAATGGTAAAAATAAAAAGAATTATTATTATTAGCAGTATTAACATCACCAAAGTCCATCGTATTTTCAAAAACTTTATTGAAAATTTTATCAAAATACCTCACCCACTTATATTGAATATATTCATCGGAAAAAAAAATATTTTTGGTACACTTTACTTAAATTAAATCTTTATTTTACTTTTTTATTTTTTTGACTAGTTTATAAATATATTTTTTTATCCTTTTTAGTATATAATATATTATAAATATCACTAAAAATATAATTCTTAGCATCACAATTTGTTATTTTAGATTCTCTATGAGCCATTTTAATGTTTTTCTCAAATCTCTAAGTTTTTACATTTAAACCAATTTTTATAACAAACTTCTAATATATATATATATATATATATATATTGAACTAACTTCTTAGTCAGCATCAGTCCATAATGTGGAAACCCTTATTTAACACTACACTCGGGCATCTGTGTAGTGACTATTGCACATTTTTCAATGTATTCAAGTCATACATCACATCTATTTCAGAAGACGCCACAGCATTTACACAAGCATAAGATACCCTCAGACAAATTTCACTCCAATCAATTAATCCATTCTATTCTAATAAGGATTTCCTCAAACAGTCCCCTAATCCATGAAATAAAGACTGAGTACTATCTAAGGCTAAACGTAGGAAATGTACTAACTGATTTGAATTTCAACCAAAAAACAAGTATTGTTGGATCAAACAAACACTAAAAGATAAATACGATTAACAGTTAAGCAATTGGGCATTGCATGTTCGGAATTAAGAATGACCAAATTTGAATCACAGAGTGAAAAGAAATTCAAACGAGATAAATGATTAAAACAAAACAAGAATTTTATATAGTTATGCTCAATTGATGGCTACATCCAATTGCCCCACTGAAAAATTTACTATTATGGTGGCAAAGGAATTAACAACCTAATCTCTAAGGTTAATCATGTAATGATGGTGCTCCCCTCCCACTATCATGGAAAAAAAAACGAAGCCAACTTTTATTAAAATAAAATCCCAAATTTTAGCATTAACATTGTTGGGAAAGATGAAAACCAACAAACTATTTATATTTGTGTTAAGTAATGTATAGATTATTCTATGGAAATTCTAGAGATGAGCGGCTCTATTTATGGTAAGAACAAAGTAAAGCAAAAAAAAAGAGAGAGAGAGAGTTCTCTCGTTATTCATTTTTTCTTATATCATGAAAAAAAAACTCTTAACGATGTGATCTTATCCTAATATATCAACGGTAATTTAGTCAATGAAGAGTGTAATTCAACATAGAAAATCCCAAATTCATAACTTTTACAAGACGTTCACATAAATTCGTCATGAACGAGAATCAAGCAATGTGAGGGGAGCTGAACTAGATTAACAACAAAGAAAGGAATACCTTTAGCAGGTGGTGCCATCAGTTAACACGCAGTAAATCCCCAATAAGCTACTTACCTGTAGAGATATTATGCATCAGAATGCTACTATGATCAAACCACACAAGCAGTTCACTAAAATAAATAAGAAAAACCACAACAAAACAAATTAAAATTAAAATTATCAATTAATACTTTCCCCAATTTATAACGGACACATATTTCTTCAAGCATTAATATTATCATATATGAATCAATCAAGGAACAACAAATTCAAGTAAGACTTTCTAAGCATCACAGCTTAAGTCTTTCCGATATTAAATTAAAATCGTATTGTTACTTAAGGTTGACAATGGAACCCTAATCCTCAATCCAAATAGCCAAAACCAGAACATCTCCAAACATACTAATTCACCTCGCAGACTGGAAAAGAAAGCTATAACGCAACAGATCAAACATTAAAGAATGCATTATCGCAGAACGAAGAAAAAGGCCCAATTAAGTCTAACAATTGAATTTGTGGAGTAAAAACAGCTATCAATTCATAAGCAATATAAGAGTTCTTTAGAAAAGCCAAATGTTCCCTCACCTGTGGGAAAAACCCTAGACGACGAACGGGAACCAGGATGAAGAAAATTGAAAACAATTTATATCGCTTCAAAATTAATCCTGACCGTTCGACCACATCGACTGCAATTAGAAGTTTCTGATTAGGGTTTAAACGAGCTTTTGTTTGAGCTTAATTAATTAATTAAATTAGAATTTAAACCGACTCCAAAATTGCTTGACTTATTATAAAATGGAGAGAACGATTTTAGTTAACGATATTGAATTATTATAAACTGATTGCATAATGAATTATTATGAGATAAATAATAAATAGTTATTTAATATAAAAAAATGTTAAATATAATTCTTAAAATTTTTAATAATTTTATGGATAAAATCTTGAGTTTTAATATGTTTTAAATATATTTTATTTAATATTTTTAAATTTGATCGGCTAATGAGGCAACGATTCGAGTTGATTCTAACCCGTTGGAACCTCTTTATAACCTATAAATACATAAAACTGAAGCGTGAAACTTAGGATACAGGGAGGTTGCATAAGAGTTATTTGTTGGTTAAAATAGAGTATAACCAGGATATAACCCCTCAATACCCTTCTTGTAACCTCCTAACATACGCAGCTCTGCGTAAGTCTTCCGCACGCAAATTTTTTCCCTCTTCGAGGCACAGCTAATTTAATTTTTTTTCTTTTAAATTATGGTTGAAGGAGCATGACAATACTGTAAATTCTCATGAATTAGTCATATGTCATTCTAATTATACAATAATAGGAAGAAAAAATGAGTGTGACATAATTGGTCTTGAGATTAAAGTCCTAAATGGTATAAAAAAAGGATAAAAAGTATAAAACATATCATATTGAATCTAGAAAATTTTTATGATGAAAACTCATACAATTATTTGGTTGCCATATTTTTAAATTTGATTGAATATTTAAATTGTTTAATTGTAAATTGTAAGTTCTTTAGGATTGAGAGTGTTTTGGAAGCAAATACAAGGGGTGTACATATATTCATTTAGATAGTTTGTCTTTACAAAATAAATTTGTATGCATTTAAAGTATCATAAATTTGTAAAGTAGATGGAGCCAAACCAACCGCCAAAATGCTCTTCTTTAAGATGAAATAGTTGAAACTGACTGAGAGGACACCAATAAAAAGGTGTTGGAGGAAATAGATGACTATAAACTAGTGAATTACACCATTTTTAGTGTTATAGATTATGAGGATGTTAGTGATGAGACGGAGCGATCTAGAAATAAATTTTACGAGTTAAAAATAGCTTGAGGTTGTTGCGAGACAGTACTTGAGTTTAAGGTCTGGAGAAGAGAATATTAATTAAGCCCAAAGATACCATGAATACGAAAAGATTGATACGATAAATATTCATTCATTATGCTATCACTTTTCCGACAAGGAGCCACACAAAATAGAAGATAAATCATGCTTTTATTTCATTTTCAAATGAATTTTAAAGCGTAAAGAAACGTTATTTGTTGCATGGAGGGAAAGAGATGACATGACAATAAATAAATACGCAAGAGGAATGGGTGAATAGTTGCTTTTATAATAGGTAGAGATGTACAAAAGCCAAGTTAATAAAAGGAAAAAAATAAAAGATCATTTGTTGACAAAAGAGAAATTTAAAGCGTTACTAATAAATGATGGTAACGAAGTCAATAGGCTATATAACTTAATCAAATATATGAAACAAGAGAAAAAGAGGGCTCCAAAAAAGAACGGGAACTACTCCACTCTCCATGTCATGCCATAGACACTGACTCAAATAACTGAAATTAACTCATAACTCAATATGACTCGAACGATATGAAAATAATAAATCATAAAAAAAAAATAATCAAAATAATCAAATTGTACGCTAAAAAAATAAATTCATTAAAGTCAACGTCTCATAAGTGCAACATAATAGTTCAAGATAATCTTATACATGTGGCAATGGCTTTGACAATGATGGCCATTTTTCCTCATCATCAACAATAGAGCTTGATGACACTAGAAGAATATCAAAAAGCCATGCTTGGATAACATATAAAAATGATTAGAATTGTTTTGAAAGTTTTTGCAAGAACAAGTCATAAATTGTGCAATCTAAACAAAACTCAATATCACCAGCAACTACTAAATATGAAGATGAGGAAGGGACCACAACTCATTGCTCGCATGAGCCTTGTCCACTGATTTCAGGAAATTTGTCGATGCGACAAGGATGAAGCTCTGTGCAATTAAGAACAACGAGCCTTACCCACCAGCGAGCATGGGTACCTGTTCCGGGAGAGGCTATTGTGTTAACTCGAAACCCAGAGCGACTCCCATGGCCAGGTTTAACAGATCGTCGAGATATTCCTATATCCGACGAGGAGCATCATCTTCGTCGTCGGCGAACAAATCTTTTTTATTCTGATTCAAATGTTGAAATTCCAATATGGGAACCAAACTTCAAGCCGAGTCATGATGAGGGCAGAATGAGGGAGATTAGTAGGTAAATATTGATATCTTTTTCTTTGATGACCACCTGCATATAGAAGACTGTTTAGATTGGAAGCAATCAGTTGAGTTCTTCTTCGACTACATGGACATTCCTCCAGACAAACAAGTAGATAGCTTAAAATTGAGAGGAGGAGTTGATGTGGGGTGAATTCAACTTGCTCAATGCTGTCGGGAAAAAGGTCAGAGTTGTATACAAAGCTGGAGGAGGATGAGACATCCAATGAGAGCTCATTTTTTGCCTTCTGATTCTGCACAAATGTTGTATTTACAATACTAGAAATGCTCCCAAGGGAATCACACAGTTGGTGCATACACTGAGGAATTTTATAGGTTGAACCCTCATAACAACTTCAATGAAATCGATCAACACTTGGTGGTGAGATGCATTGGTGGGCTCAGGGAATCCATTTAAGACAAACTGGAAATGAATGTTGTGTGGTCACTATCGCAGGCAATCAATTTTGCTTACAAGGCAGAGCTGCAACTTTATTGGACACTGAAATTCAGCACCTGAAGAAAATCCATTGTGGAGGAAGCTATTGAGCAGCCTAAGAGTTCAAGCAACAATGCCAAAATGAGCTCCTTCCAAGTCCAACCACTCACAAGCCCAACAGTTGTTGAATTAAAAGGTACAATCAAGCCAAATAATGCAAGAGATAACATGTATCACAAGCTAGACCCATCTAAACGCTTCTGATGCTTCCTACCAAGTCATCGTTCCAATGAGTGCCCAATCGTCGCCAATGCCATTTATTAGAAGGTGAACGGAAATTGGAAAACAGCAATCCAGCCATACCTTCGACTGAAGATTGCGAAGGTGAATTTATCTCATGTATCTTAAAGAAACTTTTATTAGCTTCTAAACTAGAACAAGGCGCATTGTGATGGAGAAGGTTTTCTTTTTTCCTCTTTTTTTTTTTTTTTTTTTTTTTGAAAATGTGACGAAGAAGGTTTGTGAACTACTTATTGATACTGAAAATACTGTGTCAAAGAAAATGGGGAAGGCATTACAAGTGAATCCAACTAAACATACTAATCAGTGCAAGTTTGGTTGAAAAAGGGTGGAAACAATTGTGACTGAGTCGTGCGAAGTCTCACTTTCCATAGGAAGCAATATAGGTGTGAAGTTATATGTGATGTTATAGATATGGATGTATCTCATAATATTATTTAGGCTCTGCCAATATGACACTGGAGCTTGGTATGATAGAAGGAGCAATTCTGATGTGCTTGAACGAGAAGGTAAAAAAAAGCGTTTACTGCTAAACACTGTGCTTTCAACTCAATGTGAGGAGCAGAACAAATGTGAAAATGCAGTTTTTATCACTCTGATGGGACCTCAATTCATTTCTGAATGTAATTATCTAACAGTGTTATTGGGAGTTTATGTGTGGATGAGTTGGCTAATATTTCTTGATGATCTACACATTTTTAAGGATGAAAATGCATTTTAAGAAATGTATTTTTGTGTTTATATTACAGGTACAACAGGTAATTAAAGTGAAAAAATTAGGAGAAGCCTTGGAGCATATAGGAACAAAGTGGCACTGGCGTCTAGGAGCCGGATCATTGGGGGCCTAGGCCCCAGTCTATGCTTTCCCGCGCCAAGCGGTTGGCACTATGGCGCCGACCATTAGGCACCTAGGCGCCGCGATACTGTCTCCTAGGTGCCGGACCCCTTGGGTGCTTAGGCGCTCGTTCATTCCTCAGCGTACAAAGAGCCTGGCACCATAAACTACCTGGAGGAGTTAGTGCAGTTCAGGAATTTTGTCGTGTCGATCGTGTGGGGGATCGTGTAGTGATGTTGGGGAGTTGCGAAAGCTAATGTAAAGAGTCTATAAATGCCACTACATTAGGGACTTAGAGGAGATTGATGCTAGTGGGTTATTTAGTGGGTTTTGCTTGCTATGGAGATCCCTTCTTCTTCTTTCGGTGCAGAGGACGGGGAGAGTTCTACAGGAGCGGCAGCTTAGGAATTCAGGAGGAGTACTGATTGATCCATCTTCTAGTAGATGTGAAGGAAGGAAAGCTATGTCATGTTGTGTACTTGTTGTTGTATAACAGTTGTAACAATTATATTGGTAAATTACTCTTATTTCAATGAATTTGTGTGGTGTTTTTATCATGTCTCTTAAGTATACTTTTTTTCTTCTTTGTGATGATTAAGTATGATGGATGGAATGGGGATTGCATAATATTTTAATTGCTTTAAATGGTGATGATAAATCTCGAGGGCTTAATTTACATTTCATTCTGACCAAGTGAATTGTTAAAATATATTGTGAACCATAAGTATTTGGAAAGACTATAGTACAATCAACGAGGATTTTTATCACATTAAACTATGGGGTATAGGTTGGTATGCCTTGTTGAGAGATGCAAATGTTAGAGAAATATGTTTTGATGGGTAGATATGGTATTTATGGGAATAATGTCATTTCTAACCAAACTTCTTTATGCACTCAGGAGAGGGTAAAAAAGATTATTGCTCCTATTTATAACTAAACTCTACTTGCAATTCTTAATTTTATGAAATCCTCTTAATTCGTTACAAGAAAGAGCCACTAACTAATTGATATTATCAGTATAATTGTGATAATTAAGGATTACTTTTGTAGGACTTAAATTTTTTAGTTGCTAATGATACATAAGGATTCCTCTTTAAGATTATTCCAAAACCAAACTTTCAGGCTATGAATAAAACCAGTAGACTAGAATCTTTCCTGACAATGATTACATCGTTTCCTGTGGGATCGACATTCTAAACTCTAAAATTTGATATTAATGATACGACATGTGCGCTTGCATGAGGCTTCAATGTATTATTGCACTTGAAGTGGTATCAAGTTTTTGATGTCGTTGCCGGGGAACGACGATGATTGGATTTAGAAAAAATTTAGTTGAACTTCTAGGTCCTATACTTGAAAATTTGTAGTGTTAACAATTGTGTTTAATTGTTTTCACAGTTTTTATCAAAACTAAGAAAAAAATGAAAAATATTTTTGTTTGATTGTGTGTGAAATTTTAGGATTAGGGACCTCTAGTTCATATATGCGTAGTTCAGGACCTATGAGACCTAAACCTTATGATTTTGAGCTAGAGAGAGCTATTAGGAAAATTCTGAAATAAAAGAGACTTCAAGAACTTGTAAGAGAGATGACAAACAATCCACAAAACAACCCAAAAATTCATGTACCAACTAATTAACTTACAAATGCACATAGACTTTTAAGAGACTATGCTAACCTTGCGGTGGATAAAATTTGTTGAGTATTCAAACCCCTGCCGCAGAAGCTAACACATTTGAACTGAAGCCTGCTATCATTCATATGGTGGAGAAAATCAAATTTTGTGGAACCCTGTCTGAAGATCCAAACTTACACTTAACAAATTTCTTAGAACATTGTGCCACGTTTCGCTATGATGGTGTTTCCAAGATATTGTTAGACTATGGCTTTTTGATCCACTTAAAAATACTTATTTTTATGTCTTATTTATGATTCAATTCTTAAGGATATTATTCTTTAATGAAAGGTATTTTTATGTTTTTGGATGTAGGTGATAAAAAAAGAGTTCAAGAAGGAAAAATGAGAAAAAATGAGCAAAAATAGAGCTTAAAGAGCAAAGTTGTCGAAATTTTATGTCTGGTGCCTAGGCGCTAAAATCCGGCGCCTAAGCGACAGTTCAATACAGAAACATATAATATTTTTGACGACTTTGGGCAGTTATTTTGATGGTGTTAAGCGGTTATCAGACATTCTAGAAGAAATTACTCCTAATATATAGGACATGTGATACAATACATCTAGACATAGGGAAACGGTTTTAATCGCGAAGATGTGTGATCCAAAGTGAAGAGGTGCGAAGACTTGGTCACGGACTCAAGCGCCTAGGCGCCAGATTTCGGCGCCTAGGTGCGACAGTTACCTTCTAGAAGATATATTGTATTTGGACGACTTTTGAAGAGGTGTCTTAAGCAACCCCCGATCAAATTCAAAGCTCTATAAATGAGAGTCAATTCTACAGAGAAAAGTGCACCCTAAAGCCCCTACTATCCCCTTCTATCACCATATACCCCCACTAGCATCCAAACACTTTTAGGGAGCCACTTTCTTTTGCATTTAGTGAGTTTATTTGAGTATTACTACTCAATTCCTTGAGTAGTAAGTGTGAGTTTTAAAGTATTGTTGTTGTCGAAGTCTTGTACCTTGCATTGGAGTTAGTAAGAGTCAGCGGATCACTTGAAAGAACATTCCAGATAAGTATTTGTAACTTGGTTCAAAGTTCTATAAATATATTTTGTTGTGTGAATTCAATGTGTTCTGAGTAGTTAATTTTTTTTTTCTTCTTTCAACTATGAAAAGATTATAAGATAATTAAATTTTATTGGAGAACTTAACTTAAAATATTTATAAAAATTGTGATGATATTAATACTTGATCTTAGTTTACTTTTTAAACTGACCATTTAAATTATTAAAACCTGTTGAAGAATTCTGAGACCTATCCGGAGATGAGTTCTTAACTAGTATATATCACATAAATCCTTGAGTAATCGAAGGCTTTATGCGGATTATTCAAGGTGAAGTGCAAATAAATAGGAATATATTATTTATTGGGCGTAGAATTGATTAGTTTTTAGAGTGACAGACTAAATTCTAATAATTTAATTTATAGAAAGGGAACGGGTCACTCGTAGGGCCGACCATAGCCACCCTTGGACATCTAGTAGTGTGAGCCTAGATTAACCCATTCTACTAATAAAACATCCTAAACCGATCTATAGATTAGTCAATGTTTTTTATACTATCGAGCGAAGATAAAGAATATGAATGTTTCTATTTGACACAATATCATAATCTAAGTTCTCCATAAATGATAATTATTCTAAAAAGTCTTGGATTAGTTGAAAAAGAGAAAGTTGTTTTATTTATACTTGCATTAATCTTTAATTACTCGTTTACTTACATTTAGTAGAAATTTTATTAAATTTAAAATATGAATTTGAAAGAAATAAAAATAATAATTACTTTTAATTTGAAAAATCTAAAATATTTCTTAAATTTCTCGTAATCTTCCCTGTGGGATCGATAACCAATACTCCAATAGAGCCCTGTATTATTTGAAACGCTACGTATACTTGCGTTTGAAATTGTGACTTTTACAATAATTATTATAAATATTTAAATATAAATTCATAAATTCTTACATAAGTAAAATTCGGGTCGCATCACTTTTCCCTTTCTCCTTGAGGGATAAAGTCAAAGTGTGGTTAAGCACAAACACAATACTGCTTGTGCGTCGTGCATTGCATGTGCTTCATTGCATTGTCAACATATTTGTCGCTAGTATACACCGCCATATACTTGTGATGAATACTTGTTATCTCGTGATCGCTTTAGCTTCTATGAAGAGGACATTACGCATTGGATCAATTTGCATTCGCATGTGCATCCTCAATCATTTCGACGATGAACAGGCGCATTAGTTGAATAAACCTTCGTTGGTCACGATGCATCAGCTAGTATTGCTCGCGAGAATGTCTTAGTGGGTAATACTAGCTATCGCACTGTGACTAGCACGCATATGTTGTGTTAAGGTTTCAAGGGTCTAACGGGTGTCACTAGACTTTTCCTTCTTATGAAATATTTTAAACTATAAAGATTTATATTTTTATTACTTATATGTATCGTGTTTTGAAAATCTATTTTGAAATTATTGCATCTCTAATTCAGGTCATATATGAGGTCAATCTTTAAAACTTAAAGTTTTGTATAAAAGTTACATCTAGTGACACCTCTTAGAATACTTGGATCCTCAGAATGGGGCTGGGGACAGTGACCCCGTCAAAGCATACGCTAGCCTTTTGCCTACACCTACACTGCAATCACTTAGATTTTGTGATAGGACACTACGCTAGATGGTGTGCTAGGCTATGACTAGGATGCTAGGTAATCTTTTCCGATGTCCTGGCTATAGTTCTCTGTTGGTTTGGTTGCCTTAGTCAGACATCACTTTTGGGTTGATTTGTGTGTTTACTTGCTGTGAGGCATGCACACTAGTATTTTAGGGGCAGCCTTCTTCCAGGGAGCCATGTCCAACAGGGAGGAGCTGTAATGATTTCTCTAATCATAGTTTCTGCAGGAGTTACTTAACTCTCCTCCCAACGGGCATGTTTTACAACATTGCATGTAAGTAGGTTTATGCTAAGCTTGTTTTCATGCAGGTCGAGTCTTTTTTTTTTTACTTTCTTTGTGTATTTTTTAGAGTCCTTAGAATAGTCTTATATTAGAAATAAGGTACGGGCTCGGGTTCCAAGAGGCTTGACAGGTTGAACCACGTGACAGTGACCTTGAGCTACTTTCTCATGCCTCATAGCTTAATTCTAAATCACATTTATATATAGAATTAGGGAAAAGTGTGTACTTATGCGGTGTCATGTCATCTTTTTTTGTTTTTGGGATATATTGCCGACCCAGTGGCACCCGACCTTTCTTATATTTTTTATTTGACTTGTTTTAATTTTCTGCTTCTTGCATGTGATTGCCAGTATCACTCTTTTTTGTCTCGTGGATTGTCTGGGAATCATGTGAATCACTTAGACTCTCTAGGACCTAAAATTATAAATTTTCTACAGAAGTTTAATAATAATATTTTGAGACTAAGGCCCTGTTTGGGACAGCTTATTTGGTGCAGTGCGTTTTTGAATATGCACCCTAACTCGTTTTTAGTAAACTTTGTTTTGGCTGCTGTTTCAAAAAACTGCATTTTCAAATTGCTGAAATCAACATTTTCACATCGTTTCTAGTTAAGTGTGGTGGCAGCTTTATAGCTGTGATCTGGTTTTTCAAAAAAATAAAAAAATTATAATAACCACGATAGTTTTTTGAATAACAGATGATTTTTCAGCAACTTATTAATAAGTTGCAGCTGCTTCAAATAGACCCTCATTAAAATTTAGGTTTGAAACATTCAGGACTTTTTAAAACCTGCATTTCATTTTCTGTACTGTCTTCGGATCAGATTTTAAATGGGTTGTATAGTATGTTTATTACCAAAATTATAATTAATAGGGCCTCCATATTAGAATTTTTTAGATAACTGCATCATTTTCATTTCTTAAGAAGAAGTTCACATGCTTCTCAAACCTGACTGACCCAATAAAGATTTCTACTTAGGTGATTGTTTAGTTCGTTAAAGGTGTTAAGAGTCTTCCCAAACCCGGACAGGGGGTAAGTCTTTTGTTGAGAGTGATTTCAGTTTTGTAGCTGAACTTCTCCTCTTTCCACTACAGCAACATCATCGCCACTTTAGGAGGTATAAGTCCCACCATTGCTCTTCTCACCCACATAGGATCGTAGAATTAGAGTTTTATTCACTTGACCTTACAACTACCAAGGTTCCTTTGGACAGTGTAATTCACAAATTGCTGATGAGGGGATCTTTGTTCATGTGGGTTGACTACATGCACAAATAGGTTAACTTTGGATCCTAATAGCTTGAGTTGACAGATTTGTGGTCTCTTGACCCGACTATCTCCATTCAATTAGGATTACTCTTCCCATCCTTGGAAAGCCACTTTGAGCCATATCACTCTCTTTAACGCTTTGTTGTTGTCGACACGTAGGCCCCAATTATAGATATGTCATCGCCCATTTGGGATATGGTGATTTAGTCTCCACCCTTATGGTCTGATTAGGTTTTGGAACCATAGCGTGGACTAAGGTTGTAAATGAGCCGAACACGAGTTGGCTCAACTCGTGTTTTGCTAGTTTCATATTAAACTCATTTAAATTTCAAACACAAAAATGTGATCGTACTCGACTTATTTGCTTAATGAGTCTAACATGAGCTGTTTGTGAACAAATAGTCGTTTTGATAACCATAGTTATACAGCCATTGGATGTTAAAAGTTGAGGCGAGATTTAAATCTTATTATTTATATTAAAACATAATTTAAATATAAATTAATATATTTTTATTCTATTTTATTAATCAATAATTTTAATAAATTATAAATCTCTGTAGCTTGTAGTTAATTAAGTTGTTTTAAATTTACTACTCATTATATATATATATATATATATATATATCATGTTAGGCTCGTTTATATATTGAGCACAAAATAATTGTTCATGTTCGGCTCGTTAACTTAGCGAACTAATCGAACAAGAGCTTCTCAACGAGCCGAACACGAGTTGATCACGAACAACATGCAGTTTTGACCGCCCTTGTTTGACTCTATGAGTCGTCTCAGTTATTTCATAGGCCCTGGTCATTGATAAGCCACCATCCGTATGGGATCGTGAGGGTGTTGACCTCATTTTTGATGAGGTCTTCTCTTCTTCTTTTTAGTACTTAGGATCCAGCCTTAGGCTTTTCCTTTGACTATCTTAGAGGACTAGAATTGGGACCCACCACTTAGAAATTCAAACCACTTCTTAACTCCCTGCAAACTCCACAAACTTGGCTGTAGACCCCTAATCGCCTAGAGGTTGAAACAAAATGTGGAAGTTTAAAGGATGAGTTCTATAGGTCGCTTTGGCGCTTAGGACCGCCTACAGGTGGCTCTAGTCCGGTGAAGGGTTGACTTACACACACACTACACCTATACACTACACTTTCACACACATCCTAGAACCACACCCATACCCAACTTGACCTCCTGACTCATAAAGGTAACTCACATGGATGGTTCTTAACCCACTAGCCCTTGGTAAGAGGGTTAGGAACAACATAGTGGATGCCTCAAATGAGTCCCTTCATAGCTCATGTGGGCTTGATATGGCTTCGAGGCTCAACCAAAATGATTTTATTCCACTTAC